>CM035284.1:63202104-63310578 GCA_020226075.1 Hydropotes inermis
CCCGCGGGGTCTGGGCCCGCCTGGACCCTCCAGCTCCAGGTCTCTCTGGATAAGGTCGTCCTTCCTGGGCACGGGGCGTCCCGGGCGGGAACCCCAGTGCTCAGCCGTCCCCTCCCCAGCCCTGACTCGGGCCGCCGACAAAGTCTGGGTTCCCAACACCAACTTTGACGATGCCACCAACTGGAGCCAGAACCGGACCCCATGCGCAGGCGCTGCTGTCGAGTTCCCCGCGGACAAGGTGCCTGACCCCACTCCTGGGGCCGTGGGGGGTCCCCGCGTGGTCCAGGCCCCGGGAGCCCAGTGAGGGGGGCACTCGCTGACGTCCCTTCTGCCTGCAGATGGTGTCCGTCCTGGTGCGAGAAGGTCACAGCATCTCAGACATGGTGAGCAGGGCTGGGAATGGACCCTGGGTCAGAAGGGGGCCCGCGGGTCCTGTCCTGGTCAACTTGACGCCTCTTTCTTGCTTCCTGACTGGCATCCACCTGGGGGATAGACCCGACAATTCCCTGGTCCTTAGCCTGTGGAGGGGTTTCTGGAAGGCTGGGGAACCACATGGGAGGGGACACTGGTCCCACAGTTGCAGCCCAGGCTGTGCCCAGCCTTAGAAGGGGTGTGGCGGGCACCCCCGTCCCTCCTGCCCCTCCCTCTGGGCCGTGTCGCCCAGGAGTCTGTCCTCGCTAAGGTTTGTCCCAGGGAAGCCCCCCTCCCTGCCCCACCAAAGCCTTTCCCTGGCCTGCGCGTCAGAGCTCAGGGGACCTTTTTCTCAAACTGATTCACAGTGTGAGTTCCAGGGTGGGGTCCTCACCCGGAGGCCACTGGACTTTGTGGGTGAGTGGGGGCCGCCGGTGGCCTCAAGGCCTGGGCACTACTCACTCTGCTGCCCAGATGCAGGGTCTGTGTGCTCCTTATTTCCACCTGGAGGCACCACCTGGAGGCAGCTTGGTTAATTGATGGTTTTCGAAAGCGGCGTCAATTCTGGGAGCCTGGCCTCACTGGGGACAGGGCAGGAGAGTTAGAGACCCCAGCCCTCACCTGCAGCCCGGAAAGGGGGCCTCTGGCAGGATGTGCTGGTCGCTATAGATCCCAGGTCCAGACACCCTTCTCACACGTCCAACCCAAAGATTAAGGTGTGGAGGGGGCAGTGAGGGGGAGGAGGAAGTGGCGGAGCCAGCAAGGGGGGCCTAATAGCTGCACCCAGGAGCCCCCACAGCCCTGGTGACCATGGCAACCAGACAGGGGCCTGGAGAAGGCAGGGGGGTGGGGGGTGCCTGAAACTGGCGGGAACCCGTGTATAGAGGAGCCGGTTGGAGAGGGGGTGCTGGGACCTGGAGGTCCCTTCTGGCCGTCTTAGTTGCCTTGATGATCTCCTTGGAGAGTGCTTGGGGATCTCAAAAGAGACAACAGTCCTGCATTCATTCATTCATTCTTCATCCCCTCTTTCCGCTCTTTCCTTCCCCTGGCCCAGCCAGCCCTCCTCTTTGTCCCCACACGTCTGTACCCCTTGCACGGCCCCGTGGGGCGCCCCTTCACTTCCCCTGCCGATGCTCTGCCGTGAGAGGGCAGCCCCCGGAGGTCCTGGCTGGAAACAGCCCAGGGGCACAGAGACGGAGCCGAAAGCACCCAGTGTGGTCTGAGGGCCCTCCTCCAGCACCACCGTGGGGCCCCAGTCCAGCTGCTGAGATGTCGCCTGTTAGGAGGCACAGCGACTCAGGTAGTTAATTTGCATTTCTCTTGGTGGCTCAGACGGTAAAGAATCTGCCTGCAATCCAAGAGACCAGGGTTCAATCCCTGGGTCAGGAGGATCCACTGGAGGCGGAAATGGCAACCCGCTCCAGTATTCTTGCCTGGAGAATCCCATGGACAGAAGAGCCTGACGGGCTACAGACCATGGGGTCTCAAACAATCAGACACAACTTAGTCACTAGCACTTTCACTTTTCACTTTGGTTTGGAACTTCTCTCCCTGGGATTTTTCTCTTCCTGAACACCTCCCCTCCCATTTCTGGGCAGATTGCCCAGGAATCTATTATTTTCTACCCATTAATTGTCGAGTTACTGCAAATGTCTTCTCACTATGGACTTTGCCTGTGTTTCCCTTTGCTGATACGAAGCCCCCGTTATTAACCTATCAGATGCAAGATCGGCCGCTTTATACCTGTGTTTCTCGTGTTTTGTTTAAGCGTCTCTTCCCTGCTTCTCAGTCACAACCATAATCAACCATGGATTATGTCTGTCCGCTCATGGTTTTCCCATCAGGGGCACATGTCTGAGTCGGACACTATCTAGGGAACCAGCTGTATTCTTCTCCCTGGATCAAGCCTGGTTTCTGATGTCCTCCTCCAACCACCAGCCTTGCCCCTTGCTTTGCGGCTCTGGGGTCACTGTTCGCCAGCTGCCCAAGGTGTGGTGGGGGTTCTCTTCCAGCTTTGCCTGCAGTTCCTTTGATCTTTCTGCCTGTTCTCCTGCCAGCACCACAGTGTCCCCACTCTGAGGCTCTGTGAGTTGTCTTAAAACCCACTGGGTCAATTTCCCCTGCCTCTCCTCCACTCTGAGAGGTCAACCCTCAGAGGACCCAGGTGGAAACCACCCACCCTGCACCTTCTTCACCCTTCTGGTTCAAGGTTGACTAGTTCTTTGTGGATCTGATTGTTGTAGAGAAATCAAGGACTAGGTTTATCAGGTAACACCACCACCACCCAAACCCTGGAATTTGATTGGGAATGAATGACAACTTTATATATGCAAGTCATCCACTTGAGAGCATGGATTTTCTCTTCAAATATTTCAGGTCATGGGCCATAGAACTCTTTACTAGAGTCTTAAAATGGTGCACATAGAGGTTTTGTGTTCAGTTCAGTTCAGTCACTCAGTCGTGTCTGACTATTTGCGACCCCATGAACTGCAGCACGCCAGGCCTCCCTGTCCATCACCAACTCCCAGAGTTTACTCAAACCCATGCCCATTGAGTCGGTGATGCCATCCAACCATCCAACCATCTCATCTTCTGTCGCCCCCTTCTCCTCCTGCCCCCAATCCCTCCCAGCATCAGGGTCTTTTCCAGTGAGTCAGCTCTTGGCATGAGGTGGCCAAAGTACTGGAGTTTCAGCTTCAGCATCAGTCCTTCCAATGAACACCCAGGACTTATCTCCTTCAGGATGGACTGGTTGGGTCTCCTTGCAGTCCAAGGGACTCTCAAGAGTATTCTCCAACACCACAGTTCAAAAGCGTCAATTTTTCGGTGCTCAGCTTTCTTCACAGTCCAACTCTCACATCCATACATGACCACTGGAAAAACCATAGCCTTGACCAGATGGACCTTTGAGGTTTTGTGTAGTAATAACTGATTTATAAATCCTTTGTATAGTTTGGTTCCTATTGTGAATGGTGCCCTATTTTTAAGAACGATATTGTCTATGTGGTTATCTTTGTAAATAATGACCATTGTTCCTCTTCCTTTCCAGTCAGTCCCAACTCCTTTTATTTCTTTTTCTTTCCTTATATCATTGTCCAGGACATCTACCCCTATGTTAAACAAAAGTGACAAACACAGGCATTCTTGTCTTGTTCCAGCATAAAAGAGAAGACATGTCAAGGTTCATTGTGTGTAGTGTTTGCTGTAGGGTTTTGTAGATAACTTTAATTGTGGAAATTCTAATCTATTGCTAGTTGGCAGGCAGCTTTTGAACAATCATAAATGGGTTGTTGAACTTCCCAGCTGTTTTTTTTCTTACATTGACTGAGATGTAGCCCCCCGTCCTGTAGCCTATTAATGGGGTTTTCTGAGGCAGAACCGTCCTTGTGAGACGGACGTCTTCCTGGCACCTTCCTTCAGGTGCAGGTCTAAGCGCGCCTCTTAGACGCTTGCCTCCCATCGCGCTGGTTTTGGTGGCACGGGACTCTCCACCGCCATCGGCTGGGGCACCGTCGTACACACCACAGAGGATGTGGGATGGGGGCTCTTCTCATCTCTTCCTCCTTCCTGCGCTCTTGGGACGTGATACGTTATTGGATCCAAGCAGCTCATATTTTCTTTGGAATGCTCACGTTTTGGTTTGTAAGTCAGCTGAGCCTATCATTTTTTCCACTTTGTCGTTCATTTGGCTTGGGTTTATTTATTGTTGGTTGCCGTGGGTCTTTGTTGCCGAGTGGACTTTCTCTCGTTGCAAAGGGGGGGGGGGCTCCTCCTCGTTGTGGCGCTTGGGCTTCTTGTTGCGGTGGCTTCTCTTGGGAAGCATGCAAGGGCTTAGTGGGATCTCCCCCGACCAGGAATTGAACCCGTGTCCCCTGCACTGGCAGGTGGGTTCTTATCCACTGCACCACCAGGGAGGTGCCTCCATTTGATTTTGGAATGAAGATTACAGTGGCCTCATAAAATGGACTGGTGATTTTTCACTCTTCTGTTTTCCAGAACAACTTCGGGAAGAAGAAGTTAAGTTTTCCTTGGAGGTTTAGCAGAGCTCACCTATAAAACCCTTGGTTGGACTGGGAATTTGGGGAATAGGAGGTCTTTGACTGACATTTAAAATTCTTTAATGCTTACTTGTAGTTCAAATTCCCTATTGCCTCTTGCATCAACTTTGATATTTTAGACTTTCCTAGAAATCGGTATATTTCATCTAGGTTTTTGGCAGTCTTACTGATTTATTAACCTTTTCAGTATCTGTATTTTCCCTTGAACAAGTGAGCTCTTTATGTCCATGACCTTGCGGTCTCTCCCTCCCCCAACACATTTTAGTCTTTGATTTAAACATTTATTGAGACAGCTGTAAGTATTTTTGTTATTTCATCATGAAAGTATTTCACAAAAGTATTTCATCACCCTCGTTCCCATTTCTCTTCTTAGCATCTAGATTCTTTCCTCACTTCCTCCAAGCATGTTTTCAGGGTAGGTCTCTGTGTGGCAATCCTTCTGAAGCCTTTACCGTTTTATTATCCTTTAATACATGGCACACCTCTCCGGGGGGCAGAGCCATGTCCAGGGCAGGGTCTGGTCTGCAGACTTGGGATGTCTTCATGCAGCCTGTTCTGGTGTCTGCATGCACTGTTGCTGAGAAACCCAATCCTTGAATGGTTTTCCTTCCTGGGTGATTGCTTTCCCTCTGCCACTTTTACAGTGTTCTCCTTGTGTTTGATATTCACAAACAGAGCGTTCTGTGATGTTCCTTATTTGGCATCCAATGAGACCTTTCCTTTTTAAACTATTTTTTCTTTTTTACATACATAATTAGCAGTGCTGTGTGTGTTAGTTCCTTGACCAGGGACTGGACCCCAGCCCCTATATTGGAAGCAGGCCTAACCACTGGATGCCAGGGAAGTCCCCGGTGAGGCCTTTCAACCCGCGGTTCCCCAGCTTTGCTCGGATGCGGAGAATCCCTCTCCACTGTCTTCAGACGCGCCCCGCCCTGGTGTCCGGAGGCCGGCGCGTGTCAGCTCCCGCCCTCCTGGTCTCTCTCTCGGCCCTTGCCTGCTGGTTTTCGACTGTGGCGTTCATCGCGTATTATTTACACTGCCCGCTTTGTTTCGGTTGAAAACCAAGTTCTTGTTGGAGCGTCACACTGCGGACACCCACCGCCCCTCCCGAGGCGCCTGCGCCCCTCGGTCCCCAGGATTCGGCCCTGGCGCCTGCGGGGGGCTCTGCCTGGCTGGCACGGGACTCGCCCCCAGCCGCGGCCGAGGCTGGCCGTGACCTCCACTCTGCCCGGCGTCAGCCTGCCAGCAGGCCCAGTGCCCGGGGGGCTGAAGAGCAGACCCTGTGGAGCAAGCTGGGGCCTCGCCCCCGAGCTGTTAAGCGTCGGGGACCCCCACACCGAGCAGCCTCCCGGTCCCGCCCTCACCCCGCCCCGACCCCACGGTGGGGTGGGGCCCCCGGGCTGGCCGTCGGGGGGCGGGGGTGGCGGGCGGTGCCCCCTCCGCGCCTTCACGCGGCCTCTGACGCCCGAGTCGTGGGCGTCTGTGGAGAAGGAGCTGCCCGCGCTGGACGGAGGCGCGCGGCTCCGCGGCCCCGCCGCCCCGGTTCCCGCTTCCCCAGCCGCCCTGCGGCCCTCCCTCACGGTCAGGGCTGCTCCGGGGGCCCCGGCGGCTTGGCTTCGTGGAGCCGACGCGTCCTTGAATTGTAGTTTCTCGGGGGAACGGCGGCCCTGACGAGAGCCACGCTGCCGCAAACTACCCCCTCCCTCGGCCCAGCGGACCCTCGGCCGGGGCGAGGTGCCCCCGGCCCCGACCTCCGCGGCCCAGTCGGCGGCCTAGACTCTCCCGCCCACGGGGACGGGGCTCGGGGTGGGCGCACGGCCGGGCCCTCCGGCGCCCACCCGCCGCCTCAGCCCGCGCCTCCCGCAGCTCTTGCCGCTGGACGGGGAATTCGTCCTGGCCTCGGGAGCTGGATTCGGCGCCGCGGACGCCGGCTCGCGCCCGGACTGCGGCACAGGTGAGGGGCTCGCGCCGGGGGGCGCGGGGCCCGGGGGGCGCGGTCGCGGCCGGGGCCGGCCGGGACGGCGCGTTCCCGGCGGAGCTCAGGGTTGCGCGCTCGCCCAGGCGCCCGCGCACGCTTCCTCGACCCCGACCGCTTCCTGTGGCTCGACCCGCTCCTGTGGCGCCCCGGGGACGCGGCGCGCGGCCTCTTCTCCGTGGACGCCGAGCGCGTGCCCTGCCTCCACGACGACGTCGTCTTTCCGTCCGACGCCTCCTTCCGGGTGGGCCTGGGCCCGGGCGCCGGCACCGTGCGCGTCCGCAGCGTCCAGGCGCTGGGCCAGGTGGGGCGGGCGCGCGGGGGCGGGCGCGGGTCTCCCCGGAGCGCCTCCTACCCTGCTAGCCTGGTCGGTTCCGGGCGCTCAGACGCGGTCTCGTGCTCCGGCCGGTTCCCGGGTTCACCCGGCCACCTGCAGACGTTCGCGCGCGAGGAAGACCTGGCGGCTTTCCTGGCGTCCCGCGCGGGCCGCCTGCGCTTCCACGGGCAGGGCGCTCTGAGCGTGGACTCCGAGGCCTGCACGGACCCGTCGGGCTGCGTCTGCGGCAACGCCGAGGTGAGGGCGGCCGGCCGCGGGGCGGCTGGAGTGGCGGGAGGTCGGGGCTGTGCCGCCGCGCCCCGCCGTCTCGCCCGCCCTCTCCCCGGGCGCGCGGCGCTCTCCCCCGGTCCGCCCCTCGCCCTCACCCCAGCTCCCGTCTCCAGGCGCAGCCGTGGATCTGCGCCGCGCTGCTTCAGTCCCTGGGTGGCGGCTGCCCCCAGGCCGCCTGCCTGGAGCCCCTCCGGCCCCAAGGGCAATGCTGCGACCTCTGCGGTGAGCGCCCCGCCGCGCCCCTCAGAGCTGGGCCGGCGCGGCCGCCCGGCCCCGCCCCAGCCTCAGTTTCCCTGCGGGGCCGACTCCTCCTTCCCTTCGTGCTCCAGGAGCTGTCGTTTCGCTGGCCCACGGCGCTGCCTTCGACCTGCAGCGGTACCGGGCGCGGCTGCGGCACGCCTTTCTGGCTCTGGTACTGCGGCCGCGCCCCAGCCCGGCCCCCACCCCTCCGCCGCCTCCTTCATGCGTTCGCTCTCCGCCTGCAAAGCGCTTGTCCCCGCCCGCTTCGTCCCCTCAGGTCCGAGGGACGGAGTCCCCGGCCAACTGTGTCCCCCTCTCCAGCCCCAGTACCAAGGGCTGCAAGTGGCCGTGTCCAAGGTCCCGCGCCCGCCCGGGCTCCGGGAAGCCTCGGGCGCGAAGGCGGACACGGAGATCCAGGTGGTGCTGGTGGAGGCCGGGCCCGAGACCGGCGGCGTGGGGCGCCTGGCCCGGGCCCTGCTGGCGGACGTCGCGGAGCACGGTAACCGCGGCGCCCCTTTCCCAGTTCCCGCCCCGGTCTCGTCCCGCCCCGGGATTCTGAGCCGGCGCCCTCCGTTGCAGGCGAGGCCCTCGGGATCCTCTCGGCGACTGCTCGAGAGTCGGGCGCGCCTGTCTGGGGCGGCTCGGCGGCGGGGCCGAACGCGCCGGCGCGCGCGGGGCTGGCGGGCGGCTTGGCGGCCGCCGGGCTCCTGGTGCTGCTGGCTCTGCTGGCGGGGGCGCTGCTGCTGCGCCGCGAGGGGAGGCTCAGGTTCGCGGGGCTCAGGGACGCGGGGCGGGGGCTCGGGGCTCGGGGCTGTCGGGCTCACACGCGTCCCTGCTCCAGGTGGAGGAGGCGCGACGAGGCGGCCGCCGCGCGGGCCGGGGCGCCGCTGGGCTTCCACAACCCGGTGTTCTACGCGGCGGACTCCGCGGAGGCGGTGAGGGGCGCCTCGGGGTCGGGGGTGCGGGACCTCTTCGCGATCGGGCTCCCTGACTCCGCACTCCCTCAGCTCCCGACCCCGAAGCCGGACCAAAGGAGCTCCAGCCGCAGCTACTTCCTTAATCCGCTGTTTGGCGAAGCAGAGGCCGAGGCCTGAGCGGCCGCGTGACCGGCCGGTCGCACCCCGACCCCAGCCCCATCCAGGGGGCATCGCGGGCCCCGCGGGATCCCCCACCTTCTGCTGGCCTAGCCCAATAAAGAGATGTTTTGCACCTGCTGTCAGCGCGGACACCTCGCGCATATCCTGCGCCTGTCTGCCCCTGCCTGGTCGGAGCTGGGAGGGCCAGGTCGGATGGTGAGGGGTGGTCCCCAGAGCCCGTGCCCGCTGGCGCCTAGCCCCCCAGGGCAGTCCTGGGTGCTGCCTGTAGGCTGGGGCGGCCCGAGGCTTCCGGCCTGAGAAGGCCCTCCCAGAGCCAGGACGGAGGAGCCCAGAAAGAAGCCCTTACTGGGGGAGGGGGGTTCGGGAGCTGCGCACAAGAGGGTGGCGGAGCCGGCTGCCAGCTGCTCAGGCCCAGGTTGCGTGGGCTGCGCCAGGGCCAGACAGTTGGGCCTGGACTTCCGCGGGGTTAGGGTGGCGAGCGGCACAGTGGGTCTGTCCCCTCTGCAGGCGGGGGCAGAGCTGCCCGCTCACCGTGTTCCAGAGTGGCAGCATGCTGGCGTGTGTCCTGCCGGGAGGGGGGCTCTTTGGTGTTGGAGGCCTTGAGGCCAGGACTGGCCCGCGCCCCCCTCCTGTGGGCAGCTGAGGTCTGCGGTGGGTGAGGGCTGAGCCGCTCTGGGTAGGACCCTGACTTGGTAGGTAATGACGGGCCGGCAGTGGGACGGTGATGTGTGTGAGTGTATGGACAGCGTGACCAGCTTGAACTGTCAGGGAGACACCTTTGTGCCCAGCATTGGGAACACCCGCCCCCAGCGTGACTGCTGGCGACCTGCTGACGGTGAATTCACTCTCACGCTCCCATCGCTCTGTGCTCCGCGGCCAGCACCTTGTGAAGCTTGGCCATATCGTGCGTGGTGGTTACTCTTGGTGCTATTACAATAGCTAGTATTTCACTTAAAAATGGCTCACGCTCGAGCACCTGTGTTTCAGACCGGAAACAGGTGCTCCGGTGGGGCAGATGTCTGGGTGGGTGGGGCAGGGTGGGGGGCAATACCCCACGCCCTCTCTGACCCCGCTGCCCACCACCTGCTCACTGTGGGCCTGCACTTGCATTTTCTGGGTGCTGGATGTTGCCTCGGGGGCGTCTGCCTGTACCTTGTGTAGGGACGGGGGGAGGCGGTTTGCGGGGCTCCTGCTCCCCCTGGGGCAGTGGCGGGCCCACTGGCCGTGCTGACTGGCAGAGCTGCAGGGAGCCCGGGATGCTCCCCAGGAACTGCGTGCCAGCTCTCTGCATCCTGCCCATCCTCAGCGCCCCCTGCCCGCATGTCACCAAGAGCTTACTGCGGGTCGGTGTACCCAGCCCGCTACAGGCTCCTGGGTCCCCAGAGCCTGAGTGCCATGTACCCACCCACCCTCCCCGTGAGCGTCCCCTCCTGGGGATGGTCGGGCAGTCCTGTTTTCTCTCTCTGAAGCCTAGCAGGGACACTGACCAGACAGCCCCTCCCTCCAGCCAGAAGCTCTCCCCAATGCGGCGCGTCCCCGGAGGCCCCCCGGGACCTGGGCAGGTCCTGGCCTCCAGCTCCTCCCATGTGGACTCCACCCCCCTCCACTGCAAGGCAAGATGGTTCTTCCAGCTCAGGGGGGCCTTCCGGTGCTGGGGGCCCCAGGCACCAGCTGACTGCAAGTACATTCAGACAAACCACCGAGAACTTTAAAACTGCCGTCTTCTGCTTTATTGACAGGTAAATTGTTCAAAAATGTTCTCCACAATTCAATAATTACAAAGACTCAGACTTACATTAAAAAAGTAAAAACCAGAACCCCCAGCAGGTGCCAGCCCCCGCGGAAGGCCCGGGGGGGCGGGCAGGCAGGTGCTGGGCACGTGGCACGCACGGGCAGGCCATGGTGCCCACGTCACTCAGCGCCGACTCACGGGAAACGCACGTCTTCCACAGCGTGGCGAGGACATCGGCTGGCAGGGGGCAGAGGGAAGCCTGCCAGCGGCTCCCGGCGAGCTTTCAGGACAGGCCGCGCCAGGAGGAGAGGCAGAAGCGCGCGGGGTGCTGGGGGTGGAGTGTGGCGGCGTCTACACCATCCAGTAGAGGGCACGAATCGCGGGGCTCCAAGCGGGGCAGGGCGCCCCCGGCGCGGCCTCTCGGCCCATGGGCACGGGGCCCAGCACCCGCCACCCGCTGGCTTCAGGGCTGGAGGCTGAGCTGTGGAAGCGAGCAGGACACAGAGCACGGCTGACTTCACAGTAGTAGAGACGTGACACGTGTGGTTGTGACGGGAACGGACTGACCCGAGAGGGCCTCTGTCCACGGCTACAAGGTCGGCAGGAGGACTTCCATCCACCTCTATGTATGGGCTAAATGAACGAAAAGGCCACGAACTAACCTCCACGTTTCCTGTCTTCAAGACTCTAGTGACACTGGGAACGATATACAACTTCTACGACGCTCCTAAGCGCCTAGGAGACAGCTTCAGGGAACAGGGCCGGACGCGGCCCCGGGGTGTCCTGAGCCGCCTGCACTCGCGGGGCCGTGCCGCCCCGGGTGGGTGGGAGGGGCCGGGGGCATCCTTCATGTGCAAACAAGCTGTGTCGCCTCACAGCTGTGCAGAGGGTGATCTGGTCTACCGCCAGACTGCGGCAGGGAACTGATTGTTATTATAATAAAGCATTTTCTTCATCTCCATATCTACACATTGAGTCCACATTTCCTTGGACAACACTGGAGGCTCAGCTCAGTCTTGGCACTGACACTGCAGACCACCTGGGCCCCCGGCCCTGTGGCGGGAGCTGGCGGCTTCAGGCATCGCAGGACGGCTGCTCCAGGCCTTCGAGGGGCAGCTGGCTCCTGTGGGGGGAGTTGGGGCTCGGCGGGCCGCTGGGGTTGGAGCTGTTGGATGGAGTCGAGTGTTTGGTGGAATCTGAATCAGGCTGTGAAGACAGAACGGGGAGGGCGTGAGAAGCACCGAGGAGGGGAGCTGTCTGGGCCGGGCAGCCCCTGCCGTCTCCTTCCGAGTTACGGCGACACAGTCTATAGGCATGTCACGTGGTCCCTGCAGGAGATCACGAACCAAGGCCCAGCGCCCCCGTGACTCGTGTAACTGTTACCAAAAGGAGTAACTGCCGTGAGGAACACAGGCAGTGCTTCGACCAAGCGGGCCAAGGTCACAGACGTGCGGCTCTTTCAGGGAATAATAGCAACTTTCTCCATACGACAAAGGTGGCAGTGAGCAGCCCGCTGACTTCACACCCAGTGGCGAAAGGCAAAGCTCCCCATTCAGAGCAGGAACAAGACCAGGTTGCTGCCGTCACTGCCGCTCAATACCATGCTACAAGGCCCAGCCACTGGGCAAGTAGAGACGGCATCCACCAGGGAAAGGCAGAAGTAAAAGCCTCCCTGCCCACAGCTGACCCAGCTCTAGGGATAGAAACACTAAAGCGCTTAACGAATCCAGTAAAGCTGCAGAATGCAAGGTCATCACAAAAATCATTTCTGCTTCTAAATACCAGCAATGAGAAATCTGAAACAGAAACTAAGAAAACAATTCCATTTAAAATAGCATCCAAAAGGATAAAATATATCCAAGAACAAATTTAACCAGAGACGAAAGATCTGTATACTACAACTATAAACACTGCTGAAAAAAATTTAAAAAGACCACCTGAATAAATCGAAAGGCACTGCACGTTCATGGATTGGAAGACTACTGTTAAAGATGGCATCAACTGTGATCAACCTACAGATTCAATGCAATCCTTACCAAAATTCTAATGGACTTTTTGGGGCAGGCATAGAACTGGAAAAGCCAATCCTCAAATTCACATAGAACTGCAGATGACCCAGAAGAGTAAAAAAAAAAACGGCCTAAGAAAAAGCTGGAGGCATCAACACTTCCCAAACTCACTGCTTCACAATGTACTGCTGGGACTTCCCTGGTGGTCTGGAGATTAAGAACTCGCCTGCCAACTCAGGGGACATGAGTTCAATGCCTGGTCAGGAAACTAAGATCTCACATGCCGCGGGCCAACTAAGCCCATGCTCCACAGCAGGAGAAGCCATGGTGATGGGGACTGTGCACCATGACGAGAGAGCAGCCCCACTAACTACTGAGACAGCCCGGGCAGGAACCAAGACCCAGCACAGCCACAAATAAGTCAGTCTGAAGGAGAAGCTAAGAAACTGTCCTGAAAATGGGGAACGAACAGATGCGTTGTGCTCCCTCAGGTTACAGGTGGTGCCGCAGAGGCTCCAGGAACAGAAAATGTAAACAGAAGAAGGTAACAAATACTTAAGGGAAACGTGCAGGGTGGAGGGAAGGAAGTGGTGCCATGTGCTTTAGAGAGAGAGCGGCTCAGATCCTCACCCACACACGCTAAGACACGCTCACACCCCTCAGAACACGGTGACAAACAGAAAGGAAAAGCCTGCCGGGTTCTCAGAGTAAAAGAGAATTTGTCTTAATTGAAAAAGGTAAGACTGTACAAGAACTAAAAATTTCTACATGTTATAGTTCTATATGACAACACCCTTACAATTAAAGACAAAATTAAAATGTCAGTGATACTGGGGAAAATACTCGAAGCAGGTAACACCCACAATCTATGAAGAGGTAGGAGGAGACAGTCCCTCAAGAGCAGCCGGGTGAAGGGTGCAGAGGTGGACTTGGAAACGACTGACCCACACGCCTTGAGTTCTGGGCATGCCAGGAAGGTGAGGGACTCTTGGTGGAGCCGTTTCTGCCATCACCGTGGCAGCCCTGCGCCCCCGGCTCTCCTCCCCCCACCACTCGGGGGCACTGAGGACACTGCCATCTGGAGTGGGACCCCCGAGAACACCCGTGGTGACCCCAACACTGGTCCCACGGGGCTGCTTGAGGCGGAGGAGAGGGCAGGACACACGAGCCCACCTGTGCCTCCTGGGGCTCCAGCCACGTGTGCGAGACTACGCGGAAACGCCTGGACGGGAGCAGCCTCCCTGCAGGCCCCACACGTCCGGCCGCCCGCACAGGTAGTGCCCAGGAGGAGCCCTTGGGCGCACCGTCCTCAGCAAGGCCAGGTGGCCAGGCCACTGCAGCCGGGCCTGAAGGCGGCCTCGGTCTCCCGAGGCCAGGACGCAGCAGGGAGAACCCTCGTCCTTCTCCGACAGACTCACGGCCTTGGAGCCCGTGTTCTCCTGCTCTGGGCGCAGCCCGAGCAGCCCAGAGAGGGCGGTTCTGGGGGGTTGGGGGCTGCGGAGGCCCGAGGTGGCCGCTCCAGGGCAGACGGAGCCTCAAGCCTGGGGCCTTCGCCTTCACCAGGTGAGCCTCACCTCTTTGTCAAAGTCCTGGTCAGGGTCAGACATACTCCTTAGCGGCACAGCCACTCCAGGTTCAGATCCCCCTGCAAAGTGAAGATCGCCGTCACCCTGGGGGAAACAGTCGTGAGCAGAGCTGCAAGCCCTGGCCCCGTTTCCAGGCCCCCCTCTGGCCCCTACCTGACGAGGGCCAGGAGACGTAGGGCTTGTTCCTGGGCGGAGGTGGGCGGGATAGGTTGGTGGGGGCCGGGCCCGGCCTCTCCTCCTGGGTGGGGGGCACGGCGCTCTGCGCAGAGAGGAGTGTGTCAGCTTGGGAGCACACACCAGCTGCCCAAGGCGGGTAGCCAGGTCCCGGGCAGAGGGTGCAGGCCACGTGCAGAGCCTGCAGCAGCACCAGGCGGGGGCCCTGGGCCTCTGTGGGGAAACTGCGGAAGGCCCTCTGGACAGCCGCGTCGGTCAGCTTTGATCCAAGAACTGGCAGTGAGTGAGGGCAAAGTATGCTACCTGCCCTTATTGCACTGTTTCAGCAGTCATTTGTGACAGCGATTTCCTCGTGACACAGTAACAGACGGCCACACCCCCTCGGGGTGCGTGGGGAGGGGTGCGGCGGGGTGGCCGGGGCTCACCAGAGGCAGGTCCATGAGCACCTGCATGCCGTCGCCTGGGCCCATGTGGGCCACGTGGTTGAAGTTGGTGGGGTTGGAGATCATCTTGGACCGCAGCTCTGGGTCTCTGAGCATCTCTCTGCAGGGGGCGGTGGAGGGAGGCGGCGTGAGGCCTGGCCCAGCCTCGGCCGTCCCGCCCGACCCCGCGGCTCCTACCTCCGCTGCTGCAGCCGCTCCTCCTCCGGGACCTTGAAGACAAAGCGCCTCTTGCTCCGGGTCCGAAGCATCTGCTTCCGGCTGTTGTCCGAGGTGTCGGGCACGTTGAGCACTGTTCCTGCGGGCCAGGGGAAGGGTCGCACGGCTGCTGACTCCTGGGAAGTCCCCCCACACCCCCCTCCATCCTCCGCTCCCTCCGCAAGAAGGGCTCACCTGAGGCCTTGCTCTTGAAATAGATCAGGCGGGGAGGCTCGCAGTTGAGGAGGTTGAGGCTGCCTTCCGAGTTCAGGGGCCGGATCTGTGTTGGGAACCAGGTGGGTGAGGTGGCTGCCTGCGGGGGTCGCGGGCACCGCACACGCACCCCGAGCCTTACCCTGCGCAAGCCGACCGTCTGCACCCACTCCATGGTGCGCACGTCGAAGACGTCCACGCCGTACTCGCTGTACACCGTGACGTGCGTGGGGCTGCAACCTGGCGCAGACGGAGCAGAAGGGTGAGCCCGGGCCGCCCGCCCTGCGCGGGGCGGAGGGAACGTGCCCGCCCACTGCAGAGGGAGCCTCCGCCCCGACACCTGACAGTGTTTTAAACACCACGCCTATAAAGTGCTGGCGACGACCTGCTCAAAACTTCGCTTTTCATTTAGCTTGCTTGCTGTACAGCTACAGCAGAAACTGTTAACTTCAGGCTGAGTCGCCGCAAATCCAGGTAGGGGCCTAACATTTTTTCCTTAAGGCAAACTCCTTCTTTGCGAAGTGCCGGCAAGTCAGACTTCAAATAGTTAAAATCTCCCCTAAGAAACTACCGCTATGCTCCGGGTGAGGCGCTGGCCTTCCCCGAAGGTGCCTGCAGGCCACCCTCCTGAACACACGCGCGGAGGAGACGATCCCGCTCCTGACACGGGCTGGGGACCTGCTACTCTCCCCTCCCCTTGAGGGACGGGCCGCCGCAGGTCTGGATGGAAAACCCTCCTGGGACACCAGGGCTGGGCGACGGAGGCCTGTGGGCTCGCTGGCACCTGAGGTCCACGGGGACTGCCCCGCTGTTAGGACAACTGGGAGGACGTGTGAGCCAGCCCATAGCGCACTGTGGACCCCGGCCCAGAGGAGGGCGCGGCGAGGTGGGGCCCCGACTCAGCCGGTTCCTCTCCTCTCACGGCCCAGGGCTGAAAGTTACTCCTCGCCATGTCGCACTTAACTAACCGAATTTCTAAAAAGCTTCTGCTATGTTGCTATTAGATTCCAAACGGGCTGCCTGATCACACCTGCTCTTTGGAGCACAAAAAGGAAAATACAATAGGGTTCAGGAAACAAAACACGCTGAAACCAGTCAGCAGACTGACCGGGAAGTGACATTTCAGACAAACCGTGAGGCCTCCTGAGTGCCACACATGAAGATGGCCAGAGGCTCAGAGGGCCCTGAAGGACCTCGGAGGCCTCGCCCACACGGAACCTCCAGGGGCTGCTCTCCTCATGCGGGAGCACGTGGGGCTCCGCCTGCAGACAGTTTACCGACAGACTGATAAACTCTGCTGCCCAGTTAAAAAAGACATAACCGGTTAAGTCAGCAGGAAGGCCCCTGCTGTGTGGTGGGCAGGTCACCTCCCCGCGTGACTCCCAGGCTGCTCCTTAGGATGGGGCTCCCGTGACCGGGGTGGGGTGGTGTGTCTGTGTACACACGCGTGCTCACGTGGGGCTCTCGATGAGCAGGAAACAGTACTAGTTCTTCACCCTGAGAGCTCCTGAATGACTGCTCTAGAATTAGCTGGTGTCTGTGCTGTGCATGGAGATGAACCGAGCACCACAGAGGACAAGAGAGGGCTGGACTTGGAAGAGAATGCAGCCACCTCGGTGCCAGCTCCCTCATGGCCAGGATCAGAGCGCGCGGCCCCAGCGACCTGCATCCCGCTGGAGTTACCAAGCGGCCGTGAGCCCGTTCCTGCACCGCCCGCCCACGAGGATGAGGGGGTGCGGCAGCGGAGACCAGGAGGGGAGGCGCTGAGGCCATGGCTGCTCACATCGTGCCCGGGCCCCAGCCAAGCGCGAACAAGGCCGGGGAAAAGCCAGCTCCCCTTGGGCCCCGGCTCCTGGTCCCAGCGCCCGTGGGTGTTCTGCCAGTTTGGTGAGGCCAGTGACAAGGCAGACCCAGGAGGGTACTTTTAGGTAATCAGGGAAAAATAGAACACCCCCTCCCACCCTGCCAGCTTGAAGTTGACGTGTGACCTGCGGGTGACCACACAGACCAACTGCTATGCCCTGTATTGAGCAGGTGGAATCTGAGGTTAGGCTCTTTGACACAGAGCAGATAGCAGGGCGCGGAGCACAGACTCCAGCGGCCGGTGCTGTCATCATGTCAGAAGGGTGCTCGGTTCAGCCACCCGAAATAGCTCCTGCCTGCAGCCTGGCATCTGTCCCGAGAGGACCCCGGCCCAGAGGCTGGGGCCGAGTGCTTTCTGCCCACAGAAATGTCAAGACCGTGTAAAGTTTACACGTCACCAAGAACGTCTTTCAAAGAGTAAAACAACGCAGGTCCTTCTCCCATCCACCTCGCCTTCCCCCCGCGAGGCCAGTCGTCTGCTCGGCTCCTCGGCTGAGGGCCCCGAGGGAGGGGTGGGCAAGCCCAGCTGGATGGCCAGGGAGTGGCCCCGGGCCCAGCTTGTCCCCTGCAGCAAGCTGGGGAGTCCGCCTCTCCTGCTGGCCCCCCAAGCACTCGGCTGAGGGGCAGGAGGACAGACCAAGACAAAGAGGACACGTGCTGACGGCGGGCGGCAGCGGTGACGGGGTATGGCAACAGAAAACATATACATACTACAGGCAACGGGCGCCGCAGGCCACATGAGCTCCTGAGCGCGTGACCTCCGACCTTGTGGGTCCACGTACAGTCCCATGTGGCTGAAGCAAAGCAGGTACTCCTCACTTTTGAGCTCCACAGCACAAAGGGCATCAAAAGACTGTTGTGAGAGGAACGTGAGCGAGGGGTCATTGGGATTTACCAGGTTTAGAGCCTGCCCATCTCCCTGGGTGCTCAAGAGAGAGAACCCGGAAGGGTAGCCAACACAGAGCTTGTCCTTGAGCACGGCCATCCACTGTACATTGCCAGGGGCCACAAGCTCGCTCAGCTTCCTGTGGAAAGGCTTAGTTCTCTGGATCTCATAGCAAAGGACCAGCCGCTTCACTGCCACAAACAGGCAGGTGGGGCCGCTCTTCTTCAGCGTCCCGGTCCCTATGAGCTGGCAGCCTTTTGTCTCTGGAAGCTTGATGTCCACGTTGCTCTCTGCCCCATCGAAGGAGGACCATGGACAGAGGTGGACGTGGTGGTTCCGGCCGCACAGGAGGACAGCGACTCTCTCTTTGGGGGCGAGCTCGATCTGGTACACCTTCTTGTAGTCAGCCACACGGACGATCACTGCGGGATGGGGCGGGAGCGTGAGGCCAGGGCTCTGCAGACGCCCCCGCCCCCAGGAAGCCCTCCTGGTTCACACGCCCCACTGTCTCCGCTGCTGCGTCGTCTCACTTACATCCCTGGCCCAGAACCCTGGCCGGGAGGTGCTGAGTGCGGGGAGGCCCTGAGAGTGCACCCTGGATCCCCCCCATCCCCGAACCCAAGACCCGGCATCTGGAAAACAAAGGGCTGTCTCCAGCTTCACTGGAGCCTTAGATACCCTCACAGGAGGGACGCAGCTACCTGTTCCTGGGGGCCCAGATCCACCCAGGACCCTTGACACCCTCCCTAGGTCAGGACCACCACTGGGGTTTGAGTCAGAGCCCTGGGTCTGGATCCTGACGGGGAACAGCTCTGCAAGAGCAGCTGCCACCCCAGGGCCACACGTGCTCCCCATTCTTCCCCAGGGCCAGAGTGCCAAGATCCCAGGCTCCGGGGAAGGGGCTACCGCCCCCTCAGGGCAGCCACTCTGCCGTCCGGGGGACCCCCGGAGCCAGGCCCAGGCAATTTTCCGGGAGACTTGGGGATATTCCTGCTGCTGCTTCTGGGAGGAATGAAAGGTCAAAATGTGAAGCGAAGAAAGGAGCGTTTTGTCTGACAAGGCCTCGGTGTGCCTGGGAATTGAGGACCCGTCTTCTCTCGTCCCGTCCTCCCTGGGAGGACTCGAGGCTACTCTCGGCGTCTCACTGGACCAGGCGGGCCCTGCCTGCAGCCCATGGCGTGGGCGGACAAGTGCCAGACAGCTGTCCACCGCCTGCCTCATTGTGGCCTGTTCCTCTCCTCTGTGAAGCTCTCTGACGCAGAGACTGGACTCTGCCGTCCAGGGAACCCATATTAATGCCCGTGCATCCCCAATGCTGACCCTGCCTGCGGCACCACGGACGGCCCGAGCGTCCCGCGCACTCACCGTCCCGGGTCACCTCTATGACGTAGAGCCCTTCCTCAAGGCCGATGGCGATTCGGTCCCCGTCTGCAGACAACACAAAGGAAGTCTCGGTCCTCTGTCTCCAGAGTAACTACGAGCTCCCACACTGCCCACCCGTCCTGGCCCCCTGCGCGGGACACACACCCAGGATGGCAGCCGTGAGCACGGCCTTGATGAGGGGCAGTGAGCTGTCGTAGGCCTCCTGGGGGATGTGCACCGCCTGGCTGTGCAGGCGGTTCTTCTGGAGGATGGCCTGCAGGCCCTCCAAGATGCCCACCCACTTCCGCTTCTCGTTCTCGTTCTCTGTCAGGATGAGCAGCGAGCTGGTCTTAGAAGGGGCACCTAAGAGAGAGGCCGTCACCTTCAGGACAGAAAACAAGACAAGTGAGTCGTAAGACAACAGCACACGGAGCCGGCGCCACATGGCCTGGAGGGGTGAGCACAAGGCCGCTGCCTGGAGCAAACCCTCCCGGGGCCGCTGGGATCCCGCTCCAGCTGCCCGCAGGCGCCGCAAGCAGCCTGACCTCTGAGTGCAGGGCACTCCACTCTCACCAAAACCGCTGACTGTTCACTCTTAACTGCTCTTGTCACAGCTGGGAAACCCACTCTCAGAACGTGCCCAGCTAGGGTGGGAGTTCCCTGGCAGGCCAGTGTTCAGGATGCCACATCTCACTGCCAAGGGGCCCAGGTTCAACCCCAGGTCAGGGAACTTAGATCCCAAAAGCTGCACGGTACAGCCAAAGCAAAGAAAAAAGACAAAAAGCAAGGGGAGAAAACATCCATGGACAATGGACTCTCGCACACCCACCTCCCTGGGCGCTCCCCAAGCACCAGCAAACGCGCACAACTCTAGCTGCCACAGAATCATCTGGGCGCACAGTGATGGCAATTCTCTGTATTATATACAGACGCAGGTTCTCAATAAACACGTGATTTAACAGAAAATGATCCATGGTCTTGGTTTTGTGGTCAACCAGATTTTACTGTAGCTATGACAATTCCCAGTGGAGGGGTAACTCAGTCTTCTGGAAGCTTCCTGAAGCCACAGCACCCACCACCAGCCCAGCAGGGGGTGCCCAGTGGAAGGCGCCCCGCCTCCGCCAACAAGACTGCTGACAGCAGCGTCTGCCAATTTCTTTCCTGCTTTGCTCAGGTTAGTAAGTCCCTGGGAGGGAGACTAAAGGGCCCATTTCCTTTAGAGCCAACCCGTGAGGCAGCTTCAGCGTCCAGTACCCTGGATGGAGGAGCCAAGATAGACTGACCGAGGATGAGGATGGAGATGGAAGGCCTGGCACTGGGGGACTGGTCGGGGGGAGGAGGGTGCAGTGGATGGATGAGCAGAGAGGCTGACAGTCTGGAGACAGAGGAGGTCCCTTCACGCAAGCCCCTTGCTACCACACTAGGAAATGCTCATTAACAACCCTTTCATTTTAACCACATGCACTTCTTTAATGATTAATGAAACATGTTGAAAAACCAGGAAGAAAATGTACCCGGAATATACATGGAATATCTCGGCGTGAGGCGTGTATGACGTCTGAAGCCAGGACGGAGCTCACAGAGAACTCTTCATCTCTGTTAAGAAATAACACAATCAGAGCAGGGGCCTGTCCTCCACCCGTGGGACCATGATGGGAGAGGACACCTCTGGGACGACCTTCCAGAACACAATGGTGGCTCCCTGCCTCCACCTGGATAGGAAATGCTGATACTGACAAGGCCAAGAGTAAGAATCTGAAGAGTAAGAATCTCGTGTGTGCTTCAATGGTGTGGGTTGTCCGGGACTAAACCCCTCCCTGAGTCGCACTGTTCTGGCTGGGCCAGGCCACTCGGCAGGTACACATGCCACGTCTCTGCCTTGGCCTCTGCTTGGCCATAAACAGGGAAATGAAGTCTGCTGCAGCAGCCAGGGAGTCACCAGCCGCTGTCGACCCTGGGCTGCGATCAGCAGACGCCCGGGACGCCCAGCACATCCTCAGCACGGCTGGGCTGGGCATACCTGTGTGTGTGTGTGTGTGTGTGTGCGTGCGTGCGTGTGGGAGGGTGGCAGGACCACATGGGGAGATCTCCAAGCTGCAGGTACCCCTGGTTACTCTGCCCCACGGGCCCCCCAAGAATCAATGCTGCTGAGGTGGCCCCGGGCAGACACCAGAGCAGGTGGCCGGAGCGGGGGCCACAGGCTCTCCGTGTGGGGGATGTGACTGCCGCGGCAGCTGCACCCCCAGGCTCTGAGCTGAGCTCGCCCTGTCTCATAACTGGCTCAGTTCTCCCAGAGCCCGGGGCCTCAAGCATTGGCATTCTGTCCATTTCAAGGAATGAGACCTTAACCACGTTGGGGGGAGGGGGGCGCCACATTTTCACATGTCGACGGCAGGAAGGACCTGACGACACACGAGGGAGTTACAAGAGGCGCCGCTGAGCGGACGCTGTGGCCATGGGGAGCCGAGGGCTCGCGGGGACAGAGCACACGGGCGACCCCAGGCTGTGCGGCGTGTGGGGCGTGCTCTCTCTGTTGCAGGGTACAGAGTTTTCTCATCAGATGCCTGTTTGGCAAATCTTTCAGGGCAAAAACATCCAGAGAAGGAAGGTTTCTAGCGGGCCCGTTTCAGAGTGGCATGACGGCTAAGGAGGTGAAGGAACAAACAAGGTCAACGACGACCAAGCAGCGAACCCCGGCTCACGACAAGCCAGGGGACAGTCCTGGACGAGGGTGGGCCGCACACTGACCTCAGGTCCAGGACTTGGCTGGCCAGGACGCCGGGCTGGGTGGACTTGCCCTCGGGAAGGTCATACAGGAAGAGCCTGCAGTCACAGACCACCGCGAAGGCTCGCTGCCACCCCTTCTTCACCCCGGTGGGTTTGGGGATCTGCAGATCAAAGTGACCGTGTCCGCCAGGGCCAGGGCGCCGGCCACACGCAGTGGAGGGGCAGGCCCGGGAGACTTCTTGGAGGCGACTGCCACGCTGGGGTCCTCCCCTGCTGCTGCTCGGCTGGCCCGGGCTGGCAGCAGAGCTGTGTCTGGGCCCAGCAAAGCTCAGGACGCTGCTGGGGAGGGGCCCCCAAGACCGAAGGGGTTACAGGAGACAAGGTGGGTGACTCAGCAGACAGGCAAGTGCCTTCAAATGGCACTGGGCTTAAAGCCCATCAGCCCAGGAGGTTGGATGAGAGGCCTCGGATGAATGTTGCTGTGGGGTCCTGAGGATCTCAGGAGGGCAGGGCACCCGGAACCGGCACATGGGGCAAAGGGAAGGATTTCCAGCACAGCCGGGTGTGGCTGTGGTCAGCAGGCTGGCCGCCTGCCGGAGCAGGGCCGTGGGTCATGTCCTACCTTCACGTAGCCCTTGTAGGCTGTTCCTATGCCTCTCTGCACGTCCACACCCAGAGGCCGCTTGGACTGCTCGGGCGGGATGGGGCACACCTGGGGGGCGCGGTCTCTGCAGGACACGTGACAGGCGAACGAGCACACTGCAAAAGCACGGGCCATGCCTGAGACCTGCACCCCCGAAGCAGCGGTCACGGGGGACGTGTGCACCCCCAAAGGGAACGGTTCTCACAGACACTTGGGGACGCAGGTGTCAAGTAACGTCTCCACACACTCCCGCACCAGCCTGGGGCAGGCACACAACTCGGAGCCGTAAAGCGCTAGTGACGACAGACCCGGGAGAACACACACACACACACACACACACACACACACAGCGGCACTTCTCTCCAGACCACTTGGTAGTGAAATATTTTGAAGTTTTTACTCTGCTTTCCCTTACTTTGGAGAACAGACGTGGATGTTACGTTTTACAGCATACAGGGGTGAGCAGGTGCCCTGGCCGCCCCGGAGCAGTGCATGTCCGCGGCAGCAGCACTTCAACCTTGGCTGGGGGAGCCTGTGGGGCCCCCTCCTGGTGGGGCCGCCCCGGGCTCCGGGCCTTCACCACACCCACCCCTGGGCCCTCGAAGCGGGCGAGTGGGCACACTCACCGTCGCAGGCATAGCCCTGGCGGATCAGGCCCACCATCAGGGAAGTGCAGTGGCTGCACTGCGTGGGGCTGGGGAAGGACTTGATGCTCAGCTGGTGCGCCTTTGGCTGCAGGAAGGATGTCCAGGGTGAGACAAGGAGGGGGGGTGGGGCCACCTGCTCGTGAGCAAACGTTTCAAGCTCCTGGGCGCCACCTCGAGAGGCTGAATCGCGTGCTTTCACCACGAGGTACACGGTTCCCAGGGGCGCCATCCATGGAGAGGCTGACCCAGAGAATGAGTCCACAGGCGCCTCCCACAGAGAGCACCCGCGCTGCCCACGCCAGCGAGGCTGGAGGGCGGGGGCGCGGCAGACCCCACTGAGAACACACCGGCGCGAGGCCCTCGCCTGCAGGGGCCCCAGGGCGGGCCTGGGCCACGTTTCAGTGTTCACAGCCCCCCCACAGCAGCTCATTCCTCCCAGGAAGAGTCTGGAAAGACCCAACACTCATTGGGAGAGCGGACGGGGGACGCCATGGATAACGGAGTGAGAACCACAGCGCTGATGAAGCTCAAGGCAGCAAAGAGGAGGAATCAGTTCCCTGCAGGCCACAGAAGACGTAGAGCCATTTGCCAGAACGAGGGCTCTACCGGCACAAAACCCAGAGCCCGGCCTGCTCTCTGCCTCCCTGAGAGCTGCAAGCCCAAAGCCTGGCTGTTGGCTGGTCTCAAATGAAACCAAGCACCCTGTTTCTTCAGCTGTCTGCGGCTGAAGCCTTAAGAGAGGCCGTGTGCCTACATTAAAGAAGAAAAGCACCCAGCACATGAGGCCAGACGCTGCTGAGCTGGGAACCTAGGACCACCTCACACCTGAACGTCGGGCTCAGCTCTCCACGACACAGTGACAAGCAAGACAAGTCAGGAAGTGGCACGTTGAGCAGCTTTCCATTTATGTGGAGGGAAAACTGCCTCCCATAAACCACATGGTTCTCCAGGGCTCCAAGTGCAGCCAGATAGACGGGGATACATGTGAAGCAGGGACTGAACAGACACGGAGTGGAACGTGACCGGGGAAGAAAATGCAGTCTGGGGAGCGAGGGAAGAGGACCAGGGAGACCAGACTGTGAGATTTTCCAATTAAAATGCGTTCATGTGTCACTGGTTTAATTAAGAAAACACAGGGTCCTGACCCTTTATGGCTCAACACGCTACTCAGAACAAAACATTACTCTGTAAATGAAAATATTAAGTTTGGCTTGTTTACACAGAAGTCGCCTAAAAGCAAGAAACCCCTGCCTCCCCCCAGGGAAGAGCAAGGCCCCTACCTTTGGTCCCGTCAGAGTGAGGGTCTGTGCAGTGGGCAGCGGTGTGGCGGGCAGCCTCTGAGGGGCCCGGGCCATGTCCTGGGGACAAGCAGGGACAGGTAAGCAGAGTCCAGCTCAGCACACCCCTCACTCAGCACACTGATTAGCAGGAACGGTTCTGCGGTCTTGATATACTGCACTATCGGGACAGCCGTGGAGCCACCCTGGGCAGGCTGAGGCCCCAACAGGAATTCTCAAATAAGCCAGCCTCAGAGGGACAAGCTGTCAGGGTAGTGTCTGCGAGGGTCTGCAAGGCATGCAGACACGGGGCTGGGGCGGGGGGCAGATCCCGCCTCTCCGGGGTTGCCGGGGTGATGCTCACCTCCTGTGGCTCTGCGCCTGTGGTCACAGACACCGCCAAGGACGCCTCTGGCTTTGGAGCTTGTGTTTCTTGCTCACTAGTGGAGCTGGTCTGAAAACAAAGGCAGAGAAACACTGTGGGGATAAGGGAAGTCAGAGGCTAACTGCACATTTTTCATTTAAAAAGTGCATTGCACTGGGGGCCTGGGGTCCCAGTTCAGATTCAGTCCTGCAATGTCCCACCATGGACACCACCTCACTCACAACTGTCTTGCCTTCCCAAGACCACTGCCCTCAGCATCCTGGGGTGGCGGGCGACTGTGAGGCAGGGTTACCACCAAGGCCTCACCCTCCAACAGCAGCCTGGCCCGCCCGCCCTCTGAGCTCACAGGCCGTGGCCCACTCTACACCCGGGAGTCCTAAGCGGAAGTGGCCATGCACTCCAGAACCTCATTTCTGGGACCAAAAATAAATTCTAACATCAAAAAGGGCTGTGGACCTATGACCAGAAGGAGGAATTTCCCCTCTACGTTCCATGACACAGGGAAGCAATGCTTGGTTCTAAGAATTCAAGACTCTCAAATCACTCTCACAAGCTGAAGCTAAAGCAGCATTCTAAAACCACCTACAGGTGGCCTCAGGACTGCTCCCGACTTGAACGTTCCCTCGTCACCAGCAACTATGTTTTACGAACGCACACAATTTATGTAGCCTCATCAACAGGTGACCCAGGGTGCTGGGCAGGTAGTTCCACACCGAAATCCCATCAAACCACATCCAAGAAGCATTTTCCAATGGCTTGAATGAGTCAGGCTGCTGCCTAAGGAGCCAAATTCACCCGGGAAGGCAGGGTGCACACAGAAACACATGCATGACTACGTACTGAGATGTGTGAATCTGTAAGCAAACTCGTAAAGGAAAGGCCAGATCAATCAGCCACAGATACAAGCAACTTTCCCCCATAAACTAGGTATACAAATGAGTTAGAGCTGCATTTTTAGACAAACGAAGGGCAAAAGAACATTTCGTAATTTAACTGTAGCCGAGGAACAGCCTCACTAGTTTCATTTAGCTAGACAACTAATCAAAAGGATGCAGGATGGGATGGGGGAGGGGTCCGCACTTGGAGGCGATGAGGGCGGGCCCAACGCTGGCAGTGACTGACTTCTTTCCAAAAGGCTGGCAGAGAGGACCCGAGGGAGGAGAAAGAGCCCTCGACTGTGACAGACGGGAGTGAAAATCATCATTCGCACCTGATGCAAACCTCCAAGAAAATCTGCTAATTCAGTGCTGTGGCCAACACTTTAGTATAAACTACAGCTTCACATGGGGAAAGCAGACCAGAAGCTTCTATCAGAAGATTCTCAGGCCTGCAAACCCTCCTAACACATCTGACTCTGACCAAGGAGTTTTCCTTTTCATCAGTAACTGTTCTTCCTAGTTAAGTCACGGGGTAGTGAGGGATGAAAATTAAACGTGAAAATCGGCAGGAGTGCTGGCTACAGGGGATGGGGTCTAGGGATCATGTGAGCCTGCTCCTCTGGCCGCCCCCGGCGACAAAGGGACATGCTAGAAACCACCTGGCCCAGGGACTGCTACCGTCCACCAGTTCTAGAGAAAAGTCACTGCCTTCTGGCCACCCCATCCTGTCGACGACCCGAGTCTCAGCCTCTCGGGAGTCTGTCTGGCTCTGCGGCGCTGGGAGGAGGCACGGGGCTGACCAGCAGCGGGTGTCTGGAAGAGCCGCCAACGTGAACAGTTACATGTATTTGCTTCTTAAAAACTGAGGACTTAAGGGAAAAGGCAGTATCACAGATTCAATAAAAACCCCTTAACAGGTGCAGGTAAATAGGTGGGTGCCCAGAACGCTGTGAGCAACACAGCTCTGCTTGGGTTTTGTAACAACTGGTCTAGGCTAGGATCACAGTGGTCCGCTAACCCACGGATGACCACTGGTGCCTCCTGAGTCCCTCTGGGGCAGGTCCGCAGACACAACGTCCACCTGATGGCCAAGAAGCTTAGCATCCCCAGTGCTGAGCCAAGTGGCCTCCACTCGCGGAAACACACCATCTCCAGTACAGAGCACGTCAAAACGTCCAACCCATGTCTGAGGAAGAGTGGAGGACAATCTATAAGACAACCGGTCTGGACACTACAAAATTATCAGGGCTATAAAAGCGGGGGATGGTGGGGGCGCGAGTCCAGATGGAAGGGGACCAGAGAGGCGCTGGCTCCCGGGCAGAGGGGCGGCAGCTGTGCGAACCGTCCCCGCGGGGGGCCGCAGTGCGCTCAGTGGCCTCAGGAAGGAAGCGCCGGAGAGTCTGGTGTCCAGGAGTCATGATGCCTGCAGCTCAAAGAGCTCCATGTGCACACACAGGGAGAGCAAAAGGCAGAATGCCAGGCGAGAGGCACGTGCACATTCACTGTGCTACTTTCAGTCTTCCTGCAGGTTTAAAGTTTTCTGGTAAAAGGCAAACAAAAGCAATGACAAACACACCAGAGGTCCCATTAGTGAGACTTGCCATCACTACGTTCACTGGCTTGTCTCGGGGTGGCCAGGAAGTGTCCACCCTGCAGTTTGGAGGAAGACGGACCGACTGCCCCACCTCCAACGGGTGCCGTGAAGAGCCTCAGTGGCCGAGGAGGACGGGCCAACTGCTCCCAGGAGCTGCTTCCTGCGCCACGGGGGCTCTGGCCGCCTCCGGTTCGGTCACCCCCGAGTGGAGGCGCTGAGCTGATTCACCAGGACCTCAATAGGGGGCCCGGAGCCGGGCTGTTCTTCCCTACCACCCACTCCATCCATCGGCGAGTCCACACAGAAGCCACTGTAAGGGTAACATGACCGGCTGCAGGGGGAGAATGTGTGTTTTAAAAACTTCCTGAAACACTCGCTACCCAGGCAGGGGCTGGCGGGAGTCTCTTCCCTGAAGGTGCCGAGCACTTCCTTCACCCCATGTGATTTAAGGAAGTGGGAACACTTCTCCGGGTACACTTCACACACCTTAACCATCTCAAATCTCACACATTCAGCATTCCTGGTCAACAGCTGAGATAACTGTCACATGTTAACTTACTGGTATGTTTGTGGTCACAAGTAGCCAAACCATATTAAACTATCAATATTTCTAATTTATCATAAATTCATTTGTCACTTAAAAAAATACTTACTCTAAATGTCAGATCATGTGCAAGAGGTGCAGTGTTGAAATACTCAAAGATAGAATCCTGAAAATCTGGAAGTTTGAGTCCTGTAAGAATAAAACGAGACTTGTCAAGGTACAAAATTTAAGACTGTTTCTTAAGTTTTATGAGAAGACTCAGTATTATCAAGATAGCAATTCTCTGTAAGTGAACTGATAAATCTGACGCGATTACAGTAAAAATACCATTAGACCTGCCCCAGAGCTGGACATCTGGAGTAACCAAGGAAGAGTACCTGGGAAGTCTGTAAAAACGAGAGGGTGGGAGGGGAGAAGACCTACCAAATACTAACTCAGACTCACCGAAGCACATGTTCTAACTAGAAGCGTGGGCCCTGCCCATGGACAGTGAACAGGGCAGAAACCCAGAAACAGCCCCAGCCCCCGTGACGACTCATCTCATCCATGGCGAGACTGACGTGGGAAGTCAGCACCGAGAGGAACTTTTCAATAACTGGCTCAGACAACTAACAAGTCTCAGAAAAAAAGCAGGATGGGTCCTCCTCAAACTGTATGTCACAGTAACTTTCCAGCGGATCAGTGATCTAAACTTTAAAAATGAAGACTTAGAAGTAGCTGAAGAAAACATGGGTGAATTACTTGAACAACTGGGGATTTGGGGAATATTTCCCTATGACTTAAAAAAAGGGAAAAAACAAACAAATCTGACACACAAAAATTAAAATAATAAAACAAAATGAAAACAGTAACCAAAAAGACACCTAATGCTTGGCAAAAAAAAAAAAAAAAAAATAATTAGGGGGCCTCCCTGATGGCTCAGTGGTAAAGAATCTGCCTGCCAACGCAAGAGGCATGGGTGTGATCCCTGATCCAAGAAGACCCCACTGGCCGAGGGGCAATCAAGTCTGTGTGCCACGACTACTGAGCTCTGTGTTAAGAGCCCAGGGACCGAAACCAGTGAAGCCCGCATGCCCTAGAGCCCATGCGCTGCAGCAAGAAGCCACAGCCACGGGAAGCCCATACGCAGCAATGAAGACCCAGCACAGCCAAGAATAGATAAAATTTTTTAAAAAAAAAGGCAAAGTAAAAAGACAAAAAGAAAAACTAGGAGAAATATTTGCAACTTTTGTCAAACAAGGCTCTAGTCCTCAATATGTAAACAGCTTCTAAGAATTAAAAAAAGGCCACAATCTGAACTTTTAAAAATGGGTAGAAAATACATATCTATAAGCCACCGAGTGAGGTACAAATTACCCTCAAACACATGAAAAGATGTGCAACCTTGTTCATAAGAAATGTGAAGGTGGTGCCACATCTCACCCACTCCAAGCGAGGTTGTCCCCGGTGGGCGAGGCCGCAGGGCAGGGATCCTCGCCTGCCCCGTGCCAGGGACACAAACCCACAGCCCAGGAGCAGAACCCAGACCTGACACGGCTGAGCCTGAGTGTGCACATGCTCACCCTCCACCAGCAGCCCCGCAGCAAATGCCACATACACGCGGCATGCCCCGCGGCACGGGCCCGGAGCAGCAGGACGCCCAGCGGGCACTGTGCCGAGCCGGCTGCACGAAGGACCTGGGCCAGGCAAGAGCCGTGGCCTCGCCTGAGCACAGGGCAGGGCAGGCCTCAGTGGGACTTAATGATACAGACACCGGTACCTGCTTTATATGTTCATGATGGAACAAAGGAAGAATACACAGAAAATTGGACTACCTTTTTGGGAAGGCATCTTTGGACATACCCTATTTCAGAATTTGGGCTTTGGGATTAGGGTAAGTGCTTTCCTTACAGAACTAAAAACCATTAAAATTAAAATAAGTTAAATCTAAAATAAAACCATTTCATTAAAAAAGCTTTATATGTAAACAATTCAGAAGCTTATGATCCTAATTTACCAGTATCTGCTCTAAACTTTTCTTCCATCTTCTTCTTCAAAATTTCCATTTCTTCTAGTAGTTCTCTGTTTTTGGCTTCAGAATCCTTTAGTTTGCTAAAATACAAAATAAAAGGCTTTAAGTGCCCTGAACTCAGGTCATCTCTGTGCTGGCTCAGAGTGTCGCGGTAGGTAGTAGGGTGTATCTGTGGGTGTGGGTGGTTTATCCCAGATGTCTGGGAAAGCAGCCGGGTGTGTGTGTCTGTGTGTATCTGTGTGTGTTTGGGGGGGGGTGTTATCCCAGGTGTCTGGGAAAGCACCTGGGTGTGTGTGTGTATGTGTGTGTAAGTGCTGGGGCAGGGGGTGGGGGGTCGGGGTCGGTGTTTATCCCAGGGGTCTGGGAAAGCACCCAGACCCACTAGACAGACACTCAAGCCCACTCTCGGCATCAGCTGTCGCTCACTGCATTATGGATCATACATGATCTTCACTTTAGAAGTCACAGTTTACAAAGTGTATCTCACGAGGCCCTGGCGGAGTCCCTGACGGTCCCCACCTGTTTCTAAATGCATCCTCTGAGGACATGCGGCTCAATCACTCAGCTGTCAGACCCCTAAGTGTCTTCCCCGGAATGAGCGTGACAGCGGGCTGCACCAAAGGGCCACACCACTGCCCGAGCAGCGGGGCCTCTGCTCCCAGTGCTGCGAGGAGGGGCCAGAGCCAGGCCCTGGCAGACCCTGGCGGGGAGGCAAGTGGCACGGCCCTCGCTCAGAGCCCTGTGCTGACCATGGTGACACCAGGAGAACTGGCTCACCACCGCCCCTCATCCCCCCACGTGAAGTGGGGGGTGGTACACGCGCTTGCCTCTCAGGGATGCTGGAAGGGTCACGTGCTTTCATAGAATAACGGTCTCACTGCAGCTCCAAGCACAGAGGCAGTGTGTTTAAATAGCAGCTGTTACCATGATCAGTTTTTCAGCCCCTAACTGACTGTTAGTGTCACTGTCCTGTTAGTGACAGCAGCTCTTCCAGGTCTCCCCCCGCACCCCCATGAAGACGTGTCAGAGCTTAGCCACCCACATGGACAGGTCCACCGCAGGCAGGGCGGCCCGGCTTTCCTAAGGCTGCAGCTCATTACAGGTCCTGAGGGAAGAAAACAGAACCCGCAGACGGTGGGCTCTCATCAAACATTTGCTGAATTCACTGCCTTGTCAGTGTTTTCTATGACTGCTTGAAGGTGGGGAAAAAATTATGAATATTTTAGTGTGTTGATTTTAGCTTTTAAAGAAAAAAGCTAAGCTGAAGAAGTGGACAGGCCTGAGGTGGACAGGAAGGCCAGAGAGGTGTCCACAGACATGTGGGTCCTGTCACCCAGCTCAGGGCAGCAAGCACCCCGTTCACACTCAGAAGAGACACAGACGCTTCAAAACTGCAGAGGCACACACGCCCATTCTGTCCTGAAAACCCTGCACGTGCATATCTGTGCCCCAGGCCTGAGTACCAAGCGTCAAAAACAGAGCTCTGCTCATCCCAACAGCCCCGGGTTGGCAGGCACCTTTCAAAGGAGAGGTTCACGTCCTTGACCTTCCTCAGCTCCTCCTGGACGAGCTGCTTGGCCCGGATCTCCGCCTCCAGGGCCGACTGCAGTTCCAGCCGTGCAGACATGTCCAGCTTTTGACTGCGGCGAACTTTCCAGAGGGGGTCCTGCAGAGGTGGTTTCAGATGTTAAAACACATTCTGAACCAACCCACTCGTTGAACAACATAAACACTAACAGGTAATTTATCTTCACTGAATCTTAAAACTTTATTATGTTTAAATATTAACTCTCGGATGTTGTCCATAGGACCCAATTTTAGTTTTGGTATTTTGTGACTTCTTTCTTAAGAGGTCTTCTAAAGAATAAAATTTACTTTCTTAAAAATTAAACTGACCTGACAGGGTAATTTCTCTACATGGCTCCACTATACTCTTTTACCAAGTTAAGCTATATTCTAGGGTCCTAGTTACTCTTATTTTTGTACATCTTGAAACATCGTGCCATATTATCATCTTAGTAATTACATCATTAAAAGACTAAAATAATAAGAGAAAGGAAGAGTGATGGGATGAACTGAAGGATGAAGCTACAGTGAAATAAACTAGTTGAGGACAGCATTCTTTGTTATTGAGATGCCAGATGTATTTTACTGACTTTCAAGAGTATAACAGAAATCTGGAGAGACTGTCTTGGTAGACTTTTATTTAAGTTTTCATTGAAAACAGTTAATAATTTTTCATTTTTCCTATGTAGGAAGAAAGAGGAGAAAGCTGAGTGAGGGAGACAGCCAGGAGACGGCGGGGGTGGAGGGCAGGGTGAGGAGGAGCAGAGCGGGGTGCCATCAAGTGGTTACAGAGGGACCAGCCGCGAGGAGGCTCAGGTGACCAGACCTGTGAGAAAGTAGGTAACACACTTCTAAGGATGGAGCGGCGAGCGACCAAGAGGAGATACCCCACGTCTAAGGTCAGAGAAACCCCAGTAAGATGGCAGGGCACTGAGAGAGGGCATGAGAGGGCATGAGACGGCAGACAGACAGAAACCGCAATCACAGAAAACTAACCAATCTGATCACATGGACCACAGCCTTGTCTAACTCAATGAAACTATGAGCCATGCCGTGCAGGGCCACCCAAGACAGACAGGTCATGGTGGAGCGTTCTGACAAAACGGCATCCACTGGGGAAGGGGATGGCAAACCACTTCAGTATTTTTGCCTTCAGAACCCCATGAACAGTATGAAAAGGCAGAAAGATAGGACACTGGAAGATGAACTCCCCAGGTCGGTAGGTGCCCAATATGCTACTGGGAGAAGAGTGGAGAAATAACTCCAGAGAGAATGAAGAGACAAAGCCAAAGCAAAAACAACACCCAGTTGTGGATGTGACTGGTGATGGAAGTAAAGTCTGATGCTATAAACAGCAATATTGCATAGGAACCTGGAATGTTACGTTCATGAATGAAGGTAAATCAGAAGTGGTCAAATAGGAGATGGCAAGAGTGAACGTCGACATTTTAGGAATCAGCAAACTAAAATGGACTGGAATGGGTGAATTTAATTCAGATGACCATGGTGTCTACTACTGCAAGAATCCCTTAGAAGAAATGGAGTAACCATCATAGTTAACAAAAGACTCCAAAATGCAGTATTTGGATGCAATCTCAAAACGACAGAATGATCTCTGTTCGTTTCCAAGGCAAACCATTCAATATCACAGTAATCCAAGTCTATGCCCGGACCAATAATGCTAAACAAGCTGAAGTTGAATGGCTCTATGAAGACCTACAAGACCTTTTAGAACTAACACCCAAAAAAGATATCCTTTTCATTATGGGGACTGGAATGCAAAAGTAGGAAGTCAAGAAACACCTGGAGTAACAGGCAATTTGGCCTTGGAGCACAGAATGGAGCAGGGCAAAGGCTCATAGAGTCTTGCCAAGAGAACACACTGGTCATAGCAAACACCCTCTTCCAACAACACAAGAGAAGACTTTGCACACGGACATCACCAGATGGTCAATACCAAAAGCAGACTGATAATATTCTTTGAAGCCAAAGATGGAGAAGCTCTATACAGTCAGCAAAAACAAGACCGGGAGCTGACTGTGGCTCAGATCATGAACTCCTTATTGCCAAATTCAGACTTAAAATTGAACAAAGTAGGGAAAACCACTAGACCATTCAGGTAATACCTAAATCAAACCCCTTACGATTATACAGTGGAAGTGGGAAATAGATTTAAGGAACTAGATCTGATAAGAGTGCCTGATGAACTATGGATGAAGGTTCATGACGAGACAGGGATCAAGACCACCCCCAAGAAAAAGAAATGCAAAAAAGTGAAATGGCTGTCTGAGGAGGCCTTACAAATAGCCGTGAAAAGAAGAGAAGTGAAAAACAAAGGAGAAAAAGAAAGATGGACCCATCTGAATGCAGAGTTCCAAAGAATAGCAAGGAGAGATAAGAAAGCCTTCTCAATGATCAGTGCAAAGAAACAGAGGAAAGCAATAGAATAGGAAAGATTAGAGATCTCAAGAAAAGCAGAAATAGCAAGGGAACATTTCATGCAAAGATGGGCTCAATAAAGGACAGAAATGGTATGGACCTAACAGAAGCAGAAGCCATTAAGAAGAAGTGGCAAGAATACACAGAAGAATTGTACAAAAAAAGATCTTCACGACCCAGATAATCACGATGGTGTGATCACTCACCTAGAGCCAGACGTCCTGGAATGTGAAGTCAAGTGGGCCTTAGGAAGCATCACTACGAACAAAGCTAGTGGAGGTGATGGAATTCCAGTTGGGCTATTTCAAATCCTAAAAGATGATGCTGTGAAAGTGCTGCACTCAATATGTCAGCAACTTTGGAAAACTCAGCAGTGGCCGCAGGACTGGAAAAGGTCAGTTTGTATTCCAATCCCAAAGAAAGTCAATGCCAAAGATCTTCAAACCACTGCACAACTGCACTCATCTCACACACTAGTAAAGTAATGCTCAAAATTCTCCAAGCCAGGCTTCAACAATATGTGAACTGTGAACTTCCAGATGTTCAAGCTGGTTTTAGAAAAGGCAAAGGAACCAGAGACCAAATTGCCAACATCCGCTTAATCACTGAAAAAGCAAGAGATTTCCAGAAAAAACATATATTTCTGTTTTATTGACTATGCCAAAGGCTTTGACTGGGTGGATCACAATAAACTGTGGAAAATTCTGGAAGAGATGGGAATACCAGACCACCTGACCTGCCTCTTGAGAAACCTGTATGCAGGTCAGGAAGCAACAGTTAGAACTGGTTATAGAACAAAAGACTGGTTTCAAATAGCAAAAGGAGTATGTCAAGGCTGTATATTGTCACCCTGCTTATTTAACTTATATGCAGAGTACATCATGAGAAATGCTGGGCTGGAAGAAGCACAAGTTGGAATCAAGATTGCCGTGGGAAATATCAATAACCTCAGATATGCAGATGACACCACCTTTATGGCAGAAAGTGAAGGAGAACTAAAGAGCCTCTTGATGAAGGTGGAAGAGGAGAGTGAAAAAGTTGGCTTAAAGCTCAACATTCAGAAAACTAAGATCACGGCATCCAGTCCCATCACCTCATGATAGATGGGGAAACAGTGGCACACTTTACTTTTTGGGGCTCCAAAATCACTGTAGATAGTGACTGTAGCCACGGAATTAAAAGACGCTGACTCCTCTGAAGGAAAGTTATGACCTAGAACCTAGACAGCATATTAAATAGCAGGGAATTACTTAGCCAACAAAGGTCCGTCTGGTCAAGGCTGTGGTTTCCCCAGTGGTCATGTATGGATGTAGGGGTTGAACTATAAAGAAAGCTGAGCACCAAAGAATTGATGCTTTTGAACTGTGGTGTTGGAGAAGACTCTTGAGAGTCCCTTGGACTGCAAAGACATCCAACCAGTCCACCCTAAAGGAGATCAGTCCTGGGTGTTCATTGGAAGGACTATGCAGAAGCTGAAACTCCAACAATTTGGCCATCTGATGGGAAGAACCGACTCCTTGGAAAAGACCCTGATGCTGGGAAAGATCGAAGGCAGGAGGAGAAAGGGATGAGAGAGGATGAGATGGTTGGATGGTATCACCGACTCAATGGACATGAGTCTGGGTAAACTCCAGGAGTTGGTCATGGACAGGGAGGCCTGGCGTGCTGCAGTCCATGGGGTTGCAGAGTGGACACAACTGAGTGACTGAAATGAACTGAAGAATGAAAGGAAATATTTTCTCATCAAGTTAGTCCTTAGACACAAAGAACTGTCCATACAATATTTTGCAACAAGATTCTCAACAATTCCATTTTGCTCTAAGCTATGATAATATTCTTTCATCTTTTATGAAGTTTGTGCACAAAATGTATATAAATGAAGTTTTCTAAGTACCAGTGAATTTGTAAATACAATGGGAAGAAAAAAGTAGAAATGAAAAACATAAATTGCTTACTCTAATTGGTGTTTATAAACATATTTTCCAATCACCAAGAACACAGTTTTTTTTTTCCTTCAATAAGATTATGAACTATCAATGTTTTCCAAAGTATTGTGTTTTAATGATGGAAGCGTGAGAAGAGTGAGAGGTGAGGATGTGCTGGAACCCGTCCGGGATGGACTCCCGAGGTCCCACGTCTACGGGCCGGGTGTGCTGCAGGTTCTGTGTGCTGGGACAGGCAGCTCAGTCTCCCTGGCCCCCGCCTCAAACCAGGAGAACATGGAATAAAACTGTGGGTCCACAAAGCTGAATTCTAGCTGGAAGTCTAATGAAGCTGTTCCTCTTTCCCTGCACTCTTACTCTGCGATTCTCACAAGGTAAGTCACACGTGCATGTTTTAACCAGGGGGACCGAGGAGGAGAGAGGGACCAGCACCACCAGCCTGGCGCTGGCCGCACTCCGGGCTCGCAGAGTCACACAGGCCACCGGACAACGGATCATCACACTAACCAAGGGCCCTCTCCAAGGGCGGAGTCCTGTCCTAACTTAAGCCTGCTAACTCAACAGGGATTTGCTAAACAGTGTATGGTGGCGAAGCAATGTGATCCCCTGACAACTGACAAGATGCTGGCTATAGGTGGTAAAGAATCCACATGCCAATGCAGGGGATGTGGCTTTGACCCCTGGTCTGGGAAGACCCCACCTGTCTCAGAGTGGCTAAGCCCGTGCCCCACGGGAGATCCGCCACAACTAGAAGCCACGCACCACGAGACAGCAGCCTGCACCTCGACAAAGACCCCACACAACCATCAACTATTAAATAAAAAACAAAGACACAGGCCTCACAAGAGCCTCTCGCATCACTGAACTCACATCAAGGTGGAGCCACTGACAGCCACACAGCAACACAAATGCGGCTTCCAGACCCAGACCTACCAGTGTTCTTGACCCCAGACTGGAGCTCCGCAGTGTCTCGAGCTCTTCGGTCATCTTAGAGGCCAGGGCCTGCAGGTAGCCCCGGGCGTCCTTCTCATCGCTGACCCTAGAGGGGAAAGGGCCGTCCTGTGAGCGAGCACTGCCTGCTGTCCCTCCTCAAGACACGCAGGCTCAGCACCATGCCACCCCAGGCACCGTGACCCCTGACTCCTGGTCAGGACAGTCCCAGCTCACTCTCCGGGCTCCCAGGCTTCTGGAAGCTCTGCTCCGGCTCCGCATGCAGGGGCCAGCCCAACCCATACCACGTGGGTGTGCTGCCTCCCACCTGCAGTCCCAGCTCACGATCACTGGACCGAACTGCGGCCCCTAGACATTACCGATTTGGGGGAGACCGAGGCGAGCTGGGTACGGAGCTGCAGAGGAGCAGCGTGAGGTGTGGAGGCGGGGGCGGCGGCTGGAGAACCGTGAAGGGGCGTGGGCACGTACCACTGGATGATTTCCGCGATCTGCGCCTCCCAGTGGGCGACCGACTCCTTCTTGGCCGCCAGATCCTGTAGTTCGTCCTCCAGCTGCCTATTCTGAGCCGTGAGCTTATCCACAAAGGAGCACAGCTAGAGGGAAACAGTCGGGACACATGACTTGTTACCGCAAACTGCAGGCTCTTTCGAAGGGTCTTCACATTTTCTTTCCCCATCATGAGGGTCTGCCAACCTAACTTCCAATGTGGGGTTCCTGGCCATAGGTAACGTAAGCCCCGTTTCAATGCAAATGTGAGTGTCAAAGTGAGCAGAGCTAGTGGTTTCAGGTAATCAGCAGCTTGTAACTAGATGAAAACATCCCCCTTTAAAGAGCAAACATATTCCATCATTTAGAAATTATGTTACTTAAAACAGCCAACTTCTAAGACTCAAGAGTGAAAAGAACGACAGCTTCCAGAGAGCGACAGCTCAGATCCCGTCAAGCACCTTCTCGTTCTCGGCAGTTAGCTTCTTGTTCTCCTCGAACAGCATCGCCCTCTCCCGCTCATACTTGTCCCTGACGGTGCCCACGGCCTCCTCCATCTCGCTGTGCCTGAGGACGCAGACAGGCGTCAGGGGCCCCCGCGGGCGAGCGCCCCGCCTCCCCCAGGCCCGGCCGCCCCGCGCGCACTCACCGCTCTCGCCGGGACTTCTCCAGCTTGTCCTTCAGCACCAGCACCTCCTTCTGCAGGGCCAGCTGCTGGCTCTCGGCGTCGTGCACCTCCTTCTTCACGTTCTTCACCTCCAGCACGTGGGAGGCCTCGCGTCTCACCAGCTCCTCCTCATAGAACAGGACCTTCTTCTCGAGCTCAGATTTTACCTTGGAAATCTCCTGCTGATGTTCTAGGGCGGCCCCTGGCCCGCGGCCCCCCTGCTCCACCTGAGAACAAAGGGTGGGGCAGATCACACCCCCTTCGGGGCCCGCCTCACCCCGCCCTCGGCAGACACTGTAAGCGCTCCCCGCTCCCGCAGTGGGCACTGATCCTTCCACGGCTGCAGGGCAGGCTTTGGGGGGGTGGGGGGCTTCTGCCCTGGAAAGGGTCAGTCCAGATTTGCCTGGGGCGCTGAGGCCCTGCCTCACACTCTGCCGTGAGTGGCCCTCAAGGTCTCCTGGTGCGCCGGAGGGCTGTGTGTCAGGTACATCCTGCTAACAGGGTCACACGGCCTCTGCTGTCATGGGCGGTGACGTGGGCAGTGAGTGAGCTGTCAGGCTAGGAAGGTCTTGAGCGTGGGGCTGAGGGGTGAGGAGAGCGGGGTGGGGGGTCAGCTGCAAGAGGCTGGAGAACAGGAGGGCGCTGGGGAGGCTGGAGGTAGGGGTTGGGGTTATTCGAGAGCCATGGGAGGCCATCAGCGGCCAGCAGAGACCCGACGGGCTCCGATTCTGGAGTGACAAGCTGCCTGGAGAGGGCAGACTACAGAGGTGAAGAGAGGGACAGGGAGATGCGGTCACGGCGCCCAGTCCAGGCGAAGGGCCAGCTGTGAGGGAAAGGAGACCGCCGTCTCCACTTCACAGATGAGGAGACAGGCTCAGGAAGTGGGGGCCCGTCCCTGAGGCCTCCCAGCTAAGAGACTGCCTACAGCCCTCCCCAGCCCTCTGCGGACGACCAGCAGGACGCGGGCCGTGAGGAGCCCTTCCAGAGTGACCTGCACTGAACTCACAGACCGAGGCACAGAGAAAGCAAGAGGGGCCGGTGTACGAGGCCCGGCTGTAGGAGGTCAAGTGAAGGCTCTGGTTCTGAGAAGCGAAAGCCTCCCACGAGCTTCCACGCCGGGTTCCCGGGACTCCCGCCCAGCGGCCTCCAAGGACCATGGCCTGGCCCCGCGCCCTCAGGAGGAGACTCGCGGTGCTACCTTGAGGGCCTCGAGCTCGCTCTCCACTTGCTTGGAGAAGTTCTCACTGTGCTCCCGCAGCTTGCGCTCCTTGGAGGCCTCGGCCACCGCGTCCTCCAGCTGTGCCTCCAGCTGCGGAGAGAGAGAGTGCTGCTCACTGCCGCCTGCTGGGCCCACTGCGGTTGGAGCCCTCCCGGGCGGGCAAGTTCCAGGGAACCAAGCCTCCAGAAAGCTTCCTGATTCTTCACGCTCCCTCAGATTCCATCGTAAGTTAACAGCTGAGAAATACACTTCAGGACTTAACTGGAATGGCTGGTTAGCTTAAATTCTACTTTAAACTGATACACTGAAACTAAATTTCAAGAAAAGAACACAAGTTCATGAAAACAGGGACTTCTGATGCCTGCAGAACACAGCTTCATTGTCCAAATGGGAGATTCCAAACACACACAAGCGTGGAGAGTAATGAGGTCTGTGCACCATGACCCCGCCTCAAGCTGAGCGCCCGGGCCCAGCTGCTTTGGCTGCAGGGCTACTACCCCCAGAACCGAAGGGGAGCCCAACCAGGGGTTCAGTGAAGAGAGCTGCAGTTGGCTGTGATTATTAACACAAATGTCCTGGGGATGCAGAACCAACTGTCTAAGAAGAAAACACAGGCATCTTGAGGCCAAAGGACTAAGAGCCCTGAACATGCATGGAACAGAGCAGGTACTTCCAGGAACCCCAACAGAAAGTTACAGGAAGGCTTGCAGGAAATATGCTGCCTGTTAAGAGCAGAACATATGGAACCATCTAGGACAGCAGTTCTCAAAGTGGGGTCCTAAGACCCTTGAAGGTCTGCAACGCCTTCCTCCTCTAATTCCCTATCTTAAGAATTGGGTTTTCTTCATGTAAATTATACAGAAAAGGTAATCATTACAGACAACGAGAACACATTTGAGAACCTGGGTGCTTTTTACTAAATCAGACATTAAAGAAATGCACAAAAATGATCATGGCATCCAGTCTCATCACTTCATGGCAAATAGATGGGGAAACAATGGAAACAGTGAGAGACTTATTTTCTTGGGCTCTAAAATCACTGCAGATGGTGACTGCAGCCATGAAATTAAAGGATACTTGTTCCCTGGAAAAAAAGCTATGATGAACCTAGACAGCATATTAAAAAGCAAGAGACATTCTTTTACTGACAAAGGTCTATCTAGTCAAAGCTATGGTTTTTCCAGTAGTCATGTATGGATATGAGTTGGATCATAAAGAAGGCTGAGCACTGAAGAATTGATGCTTTTGAACTGTGGTGTTGGAGAAAACTACTGAGAGTCCCATGGACTGCAAGGAGATCCAACCAGTCAGTCCTAAAGGAGATCCGTCCTGAACATTCATTGGAAGGACTAATGCTGAAGCTGAAAGTCCAATACTCTGGCCGCCTGATGGGAAGTACTGACTCCTTGGAAAAGACCCTGATGCTGGGAAAGAGTGAAGGCGAGAGAAGGGGACGACAGAGGATGAGATGGTTGGATGGTATCACTGACTTGATGGAATGAGTTTGAGCAAGTTCTTGGAGTTGGTGATGGACAGGGAAGCCTGGTGTGCTGCAGTCCATGGGGTCGCAAAGAGTCAGGTACGACTGAGCGACTGAAATGAACCAAACTGAATCAGTCTGTGATTATGTTGAACATTTTTCAGTTTTAACTCCTAAGTTGTTAAACATTAAGGCCCATAAGCACATACACAAAAGCTCTCTGGCGCCTTGGTGACCTTCTGCGTGTCAAGGGTCCTAGAGTCAGTCTCAGGACACTGCCCTGAGGTGAGCTGGGCTGAGACTGGCCCTCCACCCGCTTCTAGCCTTCAGTTCTCGGAAGGCAGGCCACGTCACGTCACGGCGTGTTTCTATGGTACTTCTCGTACACAAAGCCCTCTGCTTAATTTAAAATTTTACAACTACAGGGACCTGTTTTAATAATTTCACAAATATGTATGAAGGGCTGAGAACCACGAGAAACACTTTGCAAAGCAACCTACTTGGCTTCACATGAAATTTAAGATCCATTTAACTTCCCAGTGATTTACAGGCTGCAGCCTGAGCTCTCAAAGCCACCTTATGGGGAACCCTCCAGGTGCCCCATCAACACGGCCCCGACACCCTGCGACGCTACCTCCTTCCGGCCCTTGTCGGCCCTGCGGACGTCCTGCCGCAGTGCGTCGATCTTCTGCATGGCTGCCTCCACCTCCTCCTCCCGGTCCCGCAGCTGCCGAGACACCTTCTGCTTCTGGGAGCGCAGCTCGGCCATGCGCTCGTTGAGCTCCGAGAACTCCTGCAGGGCCAGCTTCCGCTGCTGGTGGGCGTCTTTCAGCTCCCGGGCCTGGGACTTCAACCGCTCGGAAGCCTCGATCAGTTGCTGAACACAGAGAATTACAGGCTGTTATGTTTGCCTAACAAGGACTGAAGCTGAGGTCACCTGTTGCTGTGGCGAGGGGCTGAAGTGACAGCAAATGCTGGTGAAAGGCTGCAGCCTTGGCCCCGAAAACTGAGCTCCTGGGAAGGCCCCCTGTCGGCCCCAGCACAGCTTGAAGGCCACCTGGGCCCAGGGAGCCCCCGTGAGGCACCCAGGCTTGTCTGCCGAGGGAGTCCCGACCGCTCCCGTGTCATCACACGATCACAGAGGCAGATGAGGCTTGCAAGTCTCCGACACCCCCATGAACGCGACCGCACACTGAGAAGCCACGCGCCCTCCCCGCAGACGGGCCGCCTGCCTTGTGGAGGTCCTCCTTCTCCTGCCGCACGGCGCGGTACTGCTTCTCCAGGCCCTTCATCCGCTGTGCGGAGTCCTCGTGCTCCTGGCGGAGCGTCACCGTGTCCTCCAGCTGCCGCTCCAGCCTGCTGGAGTCTGAGCAAAACGGGAACCAAGTCAGGTTCCCCTGCACATGCACAGCCAGGGGCACACCTGGCAGACCCAGACTTGGCTCTGACGTGTGTCTGCACACTCTGCCCGGGGACGTGAGCCCGTCCCGCCCTGGCTCCTGGGTAACGGGCACTGCTGGGTGGTGCAGGAGGGCTCCGGTGAGCAATGCTCTCAATGGCGGCCTTTTCTCAGATCAGGGTGGTGGGTCCCAGGAGGAGGCAGATAGACGGCCACTGACTTGGGTTTGATTTGAGATGAGTCAGGTATAGTGCCCACCCACGTGTCAGGCTAAGGGCTGGGACTTATAGGTGCCTTGAGTCTTCTGGAAGTTTTGATAATTGGGAGCCAAAGAACATGCACTCTGGTGACACCAGGTCTAGCCCTTTAACACTGAAGAGGAAGCCCAACCACAGATGAGAGCTCCAGAAAGAGAGGAGCTACGGCAGTCCTGTCTCAGTGACAGGGAGGGGAGTTAACAGAGAAAAATGTGAACACTCAGAGGTCACAGATGAAGCGCTGATTCTACAGACACAGCTCAAACCAGTTCCTACAGTGTTAAAGTTAAGCACCTTAGAGAAATAATTTTAAATAAAGTGGCAAAACACCAGAACTCTTTGCTGAAGTTCAACTTTCCCCACCCCTGCTTTTCCATCCAGTGGAAAGGACTCTAAGAATGTGCTTTGCAGAAAGGAAGATCTGAAAACAGAGACTAAGCAGGATGATCCCAGAACACTCACCTGCCATCTTATTCTTCAAGCGCTCGATCTCTTCGTTCAGCCTTTTGATCTCTCTGTCCCGGGCGGCGCCGCCCAGGGCCCGAGCTGAGCCGTGGAGGGACTGGACAGTCTGCGTGGACTCTGGGGAGAAGACGCGTGTGAGCGAGGAGGCGGCGCGGGGGGTGGGTGGGTGGGGTCCCCGCGCGGAGGCCCCGCCCCCTCACCCTGCAGCTTCCGGCTCAGCTCCAGCCTCTCTTGCTCCAGCCTCCGGATGCGCCTCTCATAAGCCTCCACCTGCAGGCTGGCCTCCAGATCGCGCTGCACGCCCTCGTCTCTGGTCAGTGTGCTGGACTGCAGGATGCTCTTCAGAGAGCCCCGGTCAGAGAAGCAGCTGCAGATAAAGTAACAGCATGTTCTCACCCACCGAGACTTTACAGGGACTTCATCAGTGTTTAGAAACTTCCTGGGGTGAAACATAAGCCTTTTCAAATTGGCAAACAAAATCAGCTGTGAAAAGACTATTGTTTATGGAGCCAAAATTAGACAACAGCCTTCCTTACTGCAAACCACTGGGTGACAATGGGCAGTGGAGAGGACTGGTCAGATAAAGCACCTCTGGAGGGCTGGGAAGTATAATTCCCTTTCTTTTTTTAAGTGAAGTACAGTTGATTCTGGAGAAGGAAATGGCAACCCACTCCAGTATTCTTGCCTGGGAAATCCCATGGACAGAGTAGCCTGGTGGGCTACAGTCGATGGGATTGCAAGACTTGGACGTGACTTAGTGACTGAACAAAAACATGGATTCACTTCGCTGTGATGACGCAGTGTAATCTCTAAGTCACCCCTGAAAGGAGAAGGCCTCCTGCATAAGGACCTGGGCTGGCGGGGCCTGGCTGGGCAGCGGGCAGGGGAGCCCCAAGGCTCACCCCGGGGTGAGGGGTAAGGGCGTGCTGGCTCTGCCCTGGCCGTCCCCCGGAAACTGTCAACACCCAACATGGCTCCTTCAGGTCCAGCCCCTGGACCAGGGCCAAGGTCCTCAGCAGCCATCAGCGACTCACAACGTGCCTGCGCTCGAGCGCACTCTGATGCACAGATTTGGGCCAAGGAAGGTTTTCTCTGTCAGAGCTGAACTTGGGACAATCCACTTAGCTCCTCTTGCTTTTAACGTGATGACAATGTCAGGGGCGTTTCTGAGTTCCACACAGGAGTGTGTGTGCACACACGCATGCACGCACGCACACACACACACACACACACACACACACACTCTCCCTCTCTCTCTCACAAAAGGGCCTGGCTGGTGTTTCTCAAAGGTGGCCCAAGGGTGCTGTATCAGCCAGCACTGCTGGCATCTGTTTCAGGAAGAGGTCCCTGGGTCAACCTGACAAACCTGGAGCCTCACTGGGGGCCCAGGGCCCACAGGTGTGACAGTCATGCCGTGCGCCAAGTGCAGGGGAAGGGCCCACAGGTGTGACAGGCACGCCATGCAATGAGTGCGGTGGAAAGGTCTAGAGCCTTGCAGAGGGGCTAGTAAGTCAACACGCCAAGCGCACCCAGAATGCCTCCTTTGGGCTGGAAGGCATCCGCCACTGCTCTGGCCTAAGTGCTACTAACTCAGGCATCTCACACCTGAAGAGCACTTTCACAGGCTCGAGCAGAAGTAGGCCGCTTCCGCAGAAACATACCAATTCAGGCACCCGTGGCTGGAAGCAGCCAGGAATCAAGCTCAGTGACCTCGCTCCAGGCACCGAGGCAGCCCCATTTGTCTTATTTTACCGCCTCTCTTCCTCAGTCCCCTCTTCTTGGGGCAGTGTCCTTTTACTTTTTTTTATTTTTTATTTTTGCAGTGTCTTTTTAAAATCGAGTTAAGAGCACCATGGGCACCATGACTCTGCCAGAGGCCGCCCTGGAGACAGGCCACACACACGACCCCCAGCTGGGGCTCCCAGGGCTGTGCTCACAGGCAGGGCTCGGCTCTCATCTACAGCCCCTCCCCGTTCCCCTGGAAACCCTGGAGCTGCAGCGAAAATCCCCACAAAAGCCAGCAGAGCCCAGACGAAGGGCACGCTCAGCGGGTGTGACCAGACACCCCGCCACCGCAGGCCACGGCCCCTGATGTCCCACTCACACAAACCCTGCCCAGCTGATGGCCTGCAGGGGTCAGAGGTCAGCAAACGAGGGCCTGCGGCCGAACCCCAAGTCTGAGGTAAAAACAGTTTTTACATTTTTAACGGGTTGTTAGAGGAGAAGCTACCTCAAGCACGGAACATGCCAGAGTCCCCGGCTCTGACGGGGTTGGGCCCCACACGGAAGCTCACCCACCCGACGGGAAGACCCCCGCCTGTGGGGAAGGCAGACGACGCACCTTTCTGTGGTGAACGTGAACCCGATGAACGGCAAGTGCAATCCAGAGAAGCCCGTGTGAGAACCCGGAGGTAACACTTCCTGCACGAGAACACACGACACGAGTGAAACCACGTTCAAACAAGCGGAGAACAGGAGGGGAGAGGGTCACAGGGGGTCCACGGCGCCTCCCAGCGCGCTGCCCGCATGGGGCCAGGGGCCGGCTGGTTCCCTCCTCATTCCCGGCTTGACCAAAGCACGGGGCCGTGACGGGGATAAACACACAGCTTCTGAGACAGCCACGCACAGGCCGAACTGCGATCAGGTAACTGCGAACCTTCTATAGCGGCAGGAGCCGCCGCTCACCATGACCCTGAGCAGGGGGGACGTGGGGCAGAGGCAGGGGCGCTGGGTTCCTGCCCTGAAACAGGCCACAGGCAGAAGCGGGGTCTGGAACCCAAAGGGAGACTATTTCACATGGGTTTACTGCTGTTTTTCAGTTTGAGGGTCCTTCTCTATTAAAAATAAAAGCAAAGTTATTATCTGGTAAATTTCAGTGTGGAAACACGTTTATCTGAAGTTCAGGAAAAATCATTTCAACAATAATATTAACACTTTCCTCAGTCTTTCCTCATATCATCTAAAGGTCCACTCTTATTTTACTAAGAAAGAGCCTCTAAAGCCTCTAAATCAGACACATTTTTCTTTTCCCTGGTTAAACCTCAGTTTCTCTATCCCCAAGACTCACGTACAGAGTAATGCGTACTGAATGCTGAGTCTGATGAGAACAAAATAATTTCACAAGACATGAGCAAAAACTCTCTGGGCCCAGAAGGTACAATGACGAGCTTATCGGCGGCCCCTCGAGACCAGGTCAGACACCAGATGGGCCCCCTCGGCCAGCGCCCAGTGTGGAAAACCCACAATCTGAGACATCGGTGCCTCAAAACTGGCCTCTCATCCCTGTCGCTCCCGACCTCCAGCCGTGTGAGCAAACGGTCACGCACATGCTGAACACATGTGACAGCAGAAGAGCGGATGTGTCCTCGGGCACAGGGACAGTGAGGAGGAGCAGAGACCCAGAGACCCACACCACCGTGGGGCCGCGGGCAGGCTCCTGCCAGGGGGACAGGGCAGAAGGGACACTGATGCGGCAGTGTACGTGACACTGTTTGCAAAGGCACAAAGGCATCAAAATAATTCTGATGAATCCTAAAACAGAACAGCTATTTAAAACTGAGTAAGCCATCGCTTTAAGGACCAAGCTGAAGGCTAGAATGAGAGGTGCATTCCTTAAGACAACTGCCAAAGTTTCTGGAAGTTGGCACAGTTCTCAGATTCACCACCTTGATGAGAAAGCCGTGCGCAGGCAGACCTGTGACACAACGCAGGGGGCAGGGCGCCGCCACACTTACGATGTTCCTCAGCACGTCGTCATCCACGTCGAAGTTGGACGTGTCGGAAGGACTGCTCACATCCGGAATGTAGGGCGCCTCCAGGTTCCGGATGTTCTCCCAGTTCAGCCCTTGGAAGAAGGCGTGCTTCTTGAAGTCCTCCACCCCGTTCTGCCCCAGCCGGCGCTCCCGGCTGCAGATCAGCCTCTGGATGAGGTCTTTGGCCTCCTCGGACACATCCGTGACGTGGGAAGGGAACTGAAACCGCTCCTGGGGGGGCAGGGGGCAGTCAGAGGACTCCAAGGTGCACAGACATCACAGGGAACAGAGCAGAGGCAACAGCTCCAGAGCCACAGTCACTTTCTATGTCCCAGTAAGCAAGTGCAACCGAAGCTAATGAAGCTTCATTCCAGAAAACCCTTAGACTCGCCGGTTTTACTCATGGCAGCCTTGTTACCACGCTGCATGTGAACTAAAATGGTGATAAATTTTCACCTATCAAGGTGGCAAAGAACACCGACAACAGGTTGTAGGTGGGAGAAAAACGGGCACATCCTTCAGTACGCATTTTGCCAACAGTATCAGTGAGAAAACACGACATGTTCGTGACGCCATTCTACCCTGACCAAGGAAATTGGAAAGTACCTCAATGCTCATCAAAGAGGGACTTGTTACAAGAAGATAGAGTGCACACATACGGTAAGGTCTGCCTCTGAGCACTGAGTGGAAAGATGGCTGGAACCCTGCCCATATGTGACTGTGATACCATTTATTTAGACAGTCCCCCGCTCCCACATGCTAGGAGGTTCACAAGGCCACACACCCACCACGGCACCGCGGACCTGCGTGCCGAGCCGCCCCTGCGGTCCAGGCCTCACCTGTAATCTCTAGAAGGGACAGAAGCGCTGCCTCATGGTGTTCGGAGACCACCAGGTGGACCCCACAGGTGGCAGGCGCTCAGGGACCGCAGGTCTTAGAATGTAACCAAGTCCCACTTGTTACCTTAACCACGCTCATCACCAGAAGTTCACGGGGTGACTTTCACCATCAACTTACTGCATGCACTTTGGCATGTCTAAAGTTTTTAATAGTATGTATTAATTTATAAATAAATATGTATTTCTACTTTGAAAAAAACTTTTTTAAGGCATAACTTTCCTTGATTTAGAGTTAAACGAAAGATGCTTTAGGACTTTAATGTTAATCTGCTCCTTATCTGAGCAAATACTGGGGGGCCAGGCTAGGGGAAGATAGCAGACAAGTGAGCACCTGTCTGGGCGAGTGACCGAGCAGGGGTGAAGGGTGCCGTGAGTCAACAGGCAGAGGCTGACCCTGGCGTCAGAAGGACGTGGGGAAAGAGGGGTAAAAAGAAAAAACACAGATGACAAAAACATTAGATGGAAGAAGAAATAATAAACAGAAAATGAGGGGAATAGAAGTGAAAAATGAATAGCTGGGAAAAGGGAGAAAAGCAGGAGGGAAAGAAACAGGCTCAACAAAGGACCAAGAGCACTGCTGTGCTGAGACCCGCTCCCGACGACGACTTCGGGGCAAGCAGGCTGAGCGGCAGAGCCGGCGTCCAACGGAAGGGGCAGGCGCGCAGGTGACAGTGGCCCGCGGGCCCCCTCCGGCAACTCCCACCACCTGGCCCCACACGGACTTGCGTCTTGCTCCCGAAGCCCACGTCTCCTGCAGGGTTCCGGCTCGATGGGCCCGCCCCCTCCACCAGGGAGTGGGAGCGCCCCCTCTGCCGTCTTCTCCCGGGTCAGCAGCCTGCTCCGACAGCCTGTCTGGCCACCCAGCCTGCCCCACCGTCCCTCTTCCACAGGGACTCGGACCACATGGGGGGGAGTGTGATGGCTTACTTCATGGTTCATGATCTTCCCGTAGGTCTCCACAAGGGACTCAGCGTAGAACGGGGTCTCTCCATACAGCATCTCGTACATGCAGACGCCCAGAGACCACCAGTCGCACTCAGGGCCGTACTTGCCCATGCCGTCCTCCATCGCCTGCAGGATCTCTGGGGAGATGTAGTCCGGGGTGCCCACGGCCACGGAGGACTGCACCTTAGGGGAGAGGGTGGGCAGGGTGAAGGGGAGCCCAAGGACGTCACAGGATAAACCTGCACATGGTCATGACTTAAAAACCTCATAATGAAAACTTCGGTAAAGCCTCTGCCTGCAATGCGGGAGACCTGGGTTCAATTCCTGGATAGGGAAGTTCCCCTGGAGAAGGAAATGGCAGCCCACTCCAGTATTCTCGCCTGAAGAATTCCATGGACAGAGGAGCCCGGCAGGCTACAGTTCATGGGATCGCAAGAGTCAGACACAACTTGGAGCTATATTTATAGTGCTAAACACCGGGCAGTTGCCAGAATGTACAAGACTCTCCTGCCCGCTGGGTTTTTCAGTCCCTAGATGCCCAGCCAGCCCCACAGGGCACTGCGGCCCCACATTCCCCATCGCGGCTCACAGTGTGGTCCAGGTACCCCGTGCATCCAGGCCAGGCCTCCTCGGACTTGCATGTACATAGACACCACGCGCTTGCGACACAGAGATCCTAAGACGCTGCCTTTCTGACATGTTCCCAGGGGAAGCTTGGGCTCCTCACCCACACCCTACCCTCGAGCTCCAAACTGGAACGTCTGGCAGTAGGTCCAGGGACCAGCTGGGTGCTGGACACGCCCTAGGTGGGGAACTGTAACCATCGCAGAGACAACCTGGGGGCTGAGTGTCCTGAGAGGTCACAGACTGGCCTCAGAGCACGTGGAGTCCACAGGACTGGGGGTCAGCAAGACGTGACGAGAGTCAAGAAGGCCCGTCCTTGAAAAGGCCAGCCTCTCCCCAGTCATAGCCCAGGGCCCGGCGGCAGGACTCAGCGGGGAGTCCTCAGGAGTCAGACAGGGCAGCAGGGGACAGCTACCGGGAGGTAAGGCGGGTGAGCCCCTGGGAAAGGTGCCTAGCGTGCGGGCTCGGACCAAGGCCTGTGCTCCCTCGTTAGAAGACTGGCTTTGGGGACAGCACCAACAGACCCATCACATTAGAAATAAGAGACTGGCTTTGTGGAGAGAAAGTGAGTAAACCGACTCGCTCTTTTTAAAACACTGTCAAGTGCTGCCAGCTTTATGTTCTTTTACTGCGGCTTCAAAACCCACAGCAAGGGGTGGGGGAGGGGCTGCTCTCTCTGGAGCAGCAGTGACAGTAGACTTTATGACGCATGTAGGTTTTAAAGAAAAGACTCCCCAAACACCTGAAACTCAAACTGCGACCAGGGCCACCGGGAAGGATGCGGACGAGTCCTTGACGAGCGGAGCCACGTGCTGGAGCCAGTGGGGGGGTGGGGGGGCGCATTGAGGCCACCTGGCCAGGGGGCTCTGACCCGACCTAAGCCCAGCCTCCTTGGGGCCTGACGGCCACTCCAGGGGCATCCTCCTGCTCTGCAGTGGGAGCGACCACTGGCCCTGGGAAGAGGGGGTATGGAGGACCCCCGTTCAGGAAGTCCTGCCCCGGGCAGGAACGAGAAGGCATCAACACCCAGTTCAGGAGGGCCCGGGGCTGCCTCTCCCTCACCGCGGGTTGGCACACCGGGGGCCGCCTGGGGGTCTGAGGACACCTGACCCCCCCCCCTGCAGAAGGCACACATATCACTTCCTCGAACACAAAAAGCAATCGAGATGTTTTAACTGTAAATAGAAAATTCAACTGTTTTCTAAATGGACTTATCTTAATTTACATTAATAAACTTGGTTTCTTAATTGTATCTCAAATTGAAAATGTAAATAAGCCCCTTCTAACTTCAAGCATACCACAAGACCAAATGGAAGAGTGTCAACAAAAATACCTACAGTTCCATCGTCATTCATCTTCAAACAGGATCCAAAGTCAGCCAGGCGGATATGACCATTTACATCCAAAAGGACATTGTCAGGTTTAATGTCTCTGTTAGTAAAATAAACACACAAATTAACGATTTCCATGCAACACGTTAGGTAGGCCACAGCCCTTCACTAGCAGAGAATCACCAGAGGAAGCGCTAGTACGTCACAACAGGACCCAGGAGAGCGTCCCCTGCGGTGGCTGGTCTGTGGGCAGCAGCGGTGAACGCCCCCATTCACCGCTGGGACCCAGCCACAGACCCACCCGCCCCCACCCGCCAGTCCAGGCCTCCCCCGTGCTGGGCGCTGCTCTTGACCCGGGGCCACGGCAGGGGCTGGACCGCACCGCCTGTGCTCAGGAAGCCTCCCTCCGGCCGGGACGTCGGGACATGAACACACAAGACATACCACACAAGGTCTTGGCATCGATTAGAGAGCACAAGCCGTGTGGAAGCTGCTGCGAAGAAACGGAGGGACAGCAGAGCAGGCAGCCCCGCGTGCACGGGTGTGAAGGGGGCCCGGCGGCCGGGACCCAGGAAGAGACACCTGAGCGGGACATGATGCCGAGCGGGGTTGGGCGAGGGGCTGGGGCGAGATGGTCAGCGTCCTACGTGTACCCTGCACCCCGGGGCACCGCGGGCCCGCCCCACAGTGCATGTTACAGGCGACGACAGGGAAGCTCGGAGCAGAGCAGTCTGCCAGCTACCCTGCAGCAGGAAAGTGAGCTCTGTCTCACTCAACCCGCCATGCCACTGGCTGTCGTGTGTGCTGCCCAACACCAGGTGGGGAGTGCGGGGCAGTGCGGTGGACATCAAAGGACTAGTCCTCCTTCCTGGCAGAGTAAGCGTGTGTGACCGGACAGCATGACAAAAGAGAAGGAAGGTGTTCACCAAGAAGAGCCAAGGATGCTCCCAGCAGCACAGCTGGTAACAACCGCCAAAAGGGGCTGTGACAAGGCCCACATTCTGCAGGGGGCTTGAGCCTGGACCACCTCAAGTCCACCTGCAGAATGGACAAAGAGGCCGGGCCACTCTGGCCTGACAGAATGCTACTCCCAACAACACAGGTAGGTCTCACAAACACGTGTGAGCAAAAGATGATTAATTCAAAAAAAGCAAAGCAAAAACAAACAAAAAAAACAAAAAAAACCCAACCCTTTAGCAAAGCACTCCAAACTGAAATAAATCTTAAATAAATACTCAGGAACATAAAAGAGAAAACAAAAGAATCCCTCAATGAGTCAGAAAAATAAAAACTACTTTCCTGGTGTTCTAGTAAGACTGAGCCTCCACTGCAGGGGACAAAGGTTTGATCCCTGGTCAGGGAACTAAGATCCCACATGCGGCGCGGCGTGGCAAAACGAAACAAAGAACAGACCTAGACAAAAATAAGGAGAAGAGAAAAGAGAGTTGATTTAACCCAGGGGAGAAACAGAAAAAAAAGACAATCTTAACAGAAATGAAAACTAATGTGTAAGATGCCAAAGAAGAGTCAATTTAAATAGAAATCTAGGGCCGCTCTGGTGGCTCAGTGGTGAAGAATTCGCCTGCCAATGCAGAAGACACAGGTTCAATCCCTGCTGTGGGAAAAAGCCCAAGGGCCTCAGAGCAACGAAGCCTGTGTGTGTGAGCCGCAGCTCCTGAGGCCCCGAGCCCTAGAGCCCGAGCTCCCCAACCAGACAGAAGCCTGTGCGGCAACCAAGACCCAGCACAGCCAAAAAAAAAAAAAAAAACTGATGAAAGGCACTGAAGAAATGGAGGAAAAGAGCTGAAAAGGTAAAAATGGGACAAATAATTCAAGACGGCCAGGGACAAAGCAGCTGGAGACTGAAACGGAAGACGGAGGCAAAGAAGGCACAGCTACACATAACAGAGCCCTTGAAGAACCAAAACAATAAAACGTCACAGCTGAAGCTGGAGCCCAAGACAACTTTCCAGAAGTAAAAAAAAAAAAAAAAAAAAAAAAAGACCTGAATCTGGAGACTGAAGGGCCCATCAAATTTAAAAATAAATAAGTAAGTGTTCTGCTTTTTTTTGCAGCCAGACCAGTTGATATTGAAGTTGATATGGAACAACCAACATGTTAGAATAGCTAGGGAAACACTGAAAAGAAAGAGGTGTGATGGGGGACTTGGCCCCATGGAATTTCAAGCCTCCACGACGTGGTCCCAGAGCAGAGACAGAAAGACAACGGAATAGAACAGAGTGTCCAGGACAGACCAAACACATACAAAAACTGAGCATATCATAAAGACTCTACCTCAGATCAGTGGGCAAAGACACAAATAAATTAAGTTCGTGCTGGGACAACTGAACAGCCTTTTAATTAAAGATAAAATCAGACCCATTCTTTATATTAGAATAAACCCCAAATGGAGTTTACGTAAAAAACGAAGCCATTAGAAGAAAACAACCAATAAATTTAACACGTTTAAAAAATCTGCCCGTGGGACTTCCCTGGAGTGGCTAAGACTCCGGGCCACCAGTGTGGGGGGCCTGAGGTCAATCCCTGATCAGGGAACTAGATCCGTCGTGTCGCAAATAAGACCTGGCACAGCCAAGTAAATAATTTTTTTTTTTAAACAAAGAGTTGAATGGAAACGTTAAAATTAAAACAAAACCCTGCCTGGCTGCAACCTCTGGGAGCCTGTGCCCCTTGGTCTCTGCTCTGCTGCTTTCCGAGGCTGACCTCCTGCAAGGGCAGCGCCCACCGGGGAGCTTGGCTCTGGGTCGGAGGTCCCCGCTGCTTCCTGCAGCAGGCCTCGCAGGGATCCAGCTGCCAAGGCCAGGGTGCAGCCACTCTGTCTGCAGGAGCCAGGCTGGTGGGCACTGCCTGAAGAAGTCGCCGTGGCCCACGTCCTCCCACGGGAAAGCGGCCCAAAGCTACTGTCTGAACCTGCCTGTCGTGTCCATGGTTCTGACGGGAGTCACTCACTTCTGGCCCCACCACAGGCAGCCTTAACTTACTCAGGCACACCCCTGAGGTGGGGGTAGGACTGACTTCCTGTACTATCTAACTCTGCGAGCTCTTCTGTTTTTAGACTAGGTCATTCACGCACTTAAGTCTGAATATTGCGTTGACTTTAAGGGAGAAAACAATGTCAAATTATGTATTTTAATTTTCCTACTATGCCCTAAAGTTAAAAGATAGAGCAAAGCTTCTACACAACCAATTAAGAAAATGAACAGAAAGCTATCTACTTAGGGAAAACAGGAAAGAATAAACTGTTCAAAAGGCAGTCAAATTAATTTCCCTGGAGATCTGTGACAACTACAAATCTCTCTGTAGTGAATTAAGCAAAGTTCCATCAAGAAGAGTATAAAATCTGATGTTGAAAACAAGAACAGTGACTGTTATAAAAGCAGGCATAATGGCATTACAGAATACAGGAAAGAGAAGAGTGACTCTGGCCCAAACCTCACTGCCCTGAAAGGGGCACCTGCTATGGGGGCAGCACCCTGGGCTGCCCGTGACATGGAGACCTGTGCCCTGGGCAGGACCGCGTGATCCCTGGCAAGCCGCCCCCTCCAGGGCAGCAGGGTCACACTCGCGGCAGGACGTGAAGGGCTGTTCCTTTGGCACCGGGCACCACCGCTACCCCAGGAGTACAAGCTGCACCTGGTCAGGAAAATCCCCGACAGGCTCAGAGGCATAAAGTGCTCAGTGACAGAAGCCGGTGCATGATCCGCGACCTGCGCAGTTCACACTCACGGCGTTCAAGGGGGTGCTACACATCAGCCAGGACCAGGTGGGAAGGAGGGATGAGAGGGATGTACTTATGTGAAAGAGTCAGACCTCCACGTAAACAGACATGCTCTAAGACCCCCACCCCCACCCCGCAATATGCAGCAGCAACAGAAATACATCTGTCAGTTGGAAATATGAAAGCAAGTACCAGAAGAAACAACTACAAATTGATGACAGTTCCCTGTGGCAGGGGCGTCAGAGTGGGGCAGGACTGAACACTCATGTTTTGTTATAAGCCCTGTACAACTATTTGAATTTCTAAAACTATCGCCATGAAACACTTTGATGAAGTAAAACAGAACCAACAACCCCCGCCCCCACCCCCACAGGACTGAATCCCTGTCTTAAACAGCAGAACGAGATGGACACAGAGGTGCAGGCTGGGCAACGACTAGGACCACTGTCCTGGTGGCGGGGGGCGGGGGCCGTGTGGCGAGCAGGAGGGGGTCTGTTCCACGCTGCCACCCCCATCTGCCACATAGGAGCAGTTACACTCGTTTGAGTCCTTTATGCTGCTGTGATGGGAGACCCTTCAACTCAACCCCCCTAATGTTCTGTGGGTGACCAGGAAACAAACTCTGGGGGACGGGCAGGGCAGAGCAGGAGCCAATGGCAGGCAGACACCAAAGAACAAGGTGACCTCAGCTGACAGCAGCGGCCACAGAGCTGCGACCTGGGAAGGCACCGCACATCGTGGCAGCCAAAGGGAGGACCCCAACCTCCCAAACTCTGTGCAGAGCCTGGCGCTGGGGCTCTGAAGGTTCTGCTTTAACATGTTAATGGTGGTTTCCATAAAACACATAACAAGGTGATTACCTGTGCACGTAATGAAGCTGATGGATGGAATCGATGGCCAACACCATTTCACCAATGTAGAATCTTGCCATATCTTCTGGAAGTTTGTCCTCAAATTTACTGAGCAGGGTCAGTAAATCGCCACCTACGTAGTAATCCATGACCAAGTACTGCAAATGGGCAGAGAAGACAGCATCCATCACCACCAGACCTAACTATCAGAGGCGGCCACGCTCCTGCCGCAAAGCTTCTGGACCCGCAGGGTCTGGAGGGACGGCTCCCGAGTGGCTCCTGTTGCCCAACACGCGCCCCCGGAATGTGGACCTTGAGATACTGCAAGGTGTGAAGTGACACATCCGCCAGGGAACAGAGCGCAGTTAAGTATCTATTCTTGCCAATAAAATTTCTGCCTGCACAACATAACCGGATGGTATCAGTATAGATGCCACACTCAATTTACAAATTGATGAGAGGACTGTTGATTTCTTGATATCGCTACATCTTCCTATGCAAACTAGTAGTGTATTATTACTGATTTGTACAAATCTTTTTTTCATATTCTTTGAAATGTTTTACCCCAATCCCTTGTTTTCATTGAATGGCTCTTTTATTCTACAGCGCTTCACAAATTTCAAGTTTCAGACATATAATTTCATACATACATCCTTACATACATATAATCTCGTGAAAACTTCCTTTCTTAGTCCCTACTCTTCTATTACCCTTCCTCCTTCACGCTCCCTAATGATAATTGCTGGCTTGTTCTCTGTAAGACTGCTTCTCTTTTGTTATGTTTGTCAGTTTATATTGTATTTTTTAGATTCCACATGTAAGGGACATATACAGTATTTGTCTTTCTCTGACTTATTTCATTTAGCATAATACCCTCCAAGTCCATCTATATTCCTACAAATGACAAAATTTTATTCTTTTTTATGGCTGAATAGTATTCCATGGTGCATGCGCGTGTGTGTGTGTGTGTGTGTGTGTGTGTGTGAGTGAGCGAGCACACACGCACACGACCACATCTTCACCCACTCATCTGCTGATGGACACCTACGCTGGCAACTGTAGAAAAATGCTATGAACACTGGGGTGGGTGTATCTTCTCAAATCAGTGTTTTGCTTTTTTCTGGATATATACCTAGAAGGGGAACTGTTAGGTCACGTGGTATTTCTATTTTTAGTTTTTGAGCAACTGCCCTTCTGTCCTCCATAGTGGCCGCACCAGTTTACATTCCCACCACAGAGTACAAGGGCTCCCTTTTCTCCACAACCTCGCCAGTATTTGTTATGTATGTTCTTCTCGATGACAGCCATTCTGACAGGTGTGAGGCGACATCTCGCTGTGGTTCTGATTTGCACTGCTCTGATGACTAGGGATGAAGATTATCTTCCCATGTACCTGTCGGCCATCTGCATCTCCTCCGGGAAAAATGTCTAATCAGTTCTTCCACCCATTTCTTAACTGGGTTAAAGAAGAGTAAACAATATTTGCAAAATACCTGAAGAATAAAAGAGAAGGAAGTCCCATAACATATGTTATAAAGAACTGGAAATTAAAATCGTTTTTGATTCATAGATAATGTGAGAGTCTAATGAGATACAAACTTGGAAAAGAAAAGTGTTTATGGAAATTTCCCCTACAGCAAAGGCATCCGAGGTAGAGCAGACAGACACACATCCACGGTGTCTCACTGGAGGGTCCAGCCCACGGGCATGAGCTGAGCCTCCGTCTCCCGAGGTCTGCTCCATGCGGGGCTGGGTGCTTCCACACGGGTGTGGAGGACACTTCGTGTGAGAGACAGCACCTCGGGCTCCGGCCCCACGTGGGCGCTGCCGGCTCGGCCCACGCCGCGGCCTGTTCACGGGCTGTGCTCCCTGGTGAGCTGAGGGTCACCATGCCAGTGAAGCTCTGTCGCCTGCACCTGACCTGCTTCCTCTGCCTGGGAGCCTCGGGGGCAGTCACAGCTCATCCGAGTGATGCCAGCAGGAATTATACCAACTGCTGCTGGTGACCTGCCTGATTCTGGACTCCATGGGGGAGTCCCCCAGGGCCAAGGGCGGTTAAGAGCTGTGAACAGTGCAGGGAGGGGAGCAAGTATGCGGGGACGGGGCGACAGGACGCCCAGCCCTGGACACTCTTCGAAGGGACCACAAACTGGCACAGGCAGAAGACGCCGACTTCATTTTTTAAAAATGTGAAAATAACAAACTTCTTTGATTGTGAAAAACAGACTATCTTCTTCAGAAGACAGACCAGAATGACAACTTCCTAGAGGAAACTTTTTGTGAGAAATCCTCCCCCTGCAAAATTAGACGGCTTTACAGGTAACACTGAGAGGCACACACGCCAGCACAGGAAGAGACACCGGCACTCCAGGAGAAGCAGCGCACGGAGGGGACAAACGCCCTGCCTGCGACCGGAAGACCAGCGTGGCGTCCGCTCACTCCCCATCTCAGCAGCAGACCTGTTGGCACCTGCTCAGCCACGGGTCCCTCATGGGGCTGGCATCACACGGAGGGGGGGGACATGGAATTCAGAGCGACGGGCCAGGAGAAACCCAACCGCAGGTGTCAGAGGCCCCACCGGTATTTACTGCCCAGGGACCCCTGTGTGGATCCTGGGGGCAGGGGGCTCTGAGGGCAGGAGGGAGCCGGCCCGGCCAGGGGCTGCCTGCCAGACAAAGGGTCTGAGAGAAAGGAGCCAGCGAGTGAGGCGCGTGCAGGGGGAAGGCCGGGCCCCACTCCGAGCAACACAGATCATGGCTTCCCCTGGCTGCCCCATGTGGGGACCGGCGGGAGGAGAGCAGGACCAGAGTGGGCTGGGCAGGAGGTGAGGGTGACAGCGCATGGGACGGTGGGAGGGGAGACCACCCGACAGAGGGCAGGTAACCTGGGAAAAGACCACGGCACCTGCGGCTGGACACGCAGGGTGAGGCAGAACCAGGGAATTAGCGGCCGGGACCTTCGGTCCCTAAAGGTACCAGTGGGGGCAGGCAGCGCCATGGCTGGCCAAGCCTCCACTGTTTCCCTGTCCACCTAGAAATCTGAAGAGAAAGTCAGAAAGTGTATCACAGCAGAGCCAGAAATGACCAGTGGGCTCCTGGAAAACAAGTTTACAGGAAAAGAAACCTGCAAGGGCTTATAGGCAGGCAACTAGAAACTCATCTCTGGAACCAGAGAAAGTGACCGGCTATTTCACCTGTCACGTAACATAGGATCCTGACTCCAGTCAACAAGGCAACGCCCTTTCAGACTGGTGAAACAGCTTTAATTTCTAGGAAATGCCCAGTTTAGATGCCCACAGCAGAAGCTGTGACGCGAACAGGCTCTGCAGGTGGCCTCCCCATCACGAGACCCCTCGTGCCCAGAGGGGCTCAAGCTGCCCGCTTCCCGCCTTGTTCCTCCCCACATCCTCCCCAAAAGGCAGTAACTGCTTGTGAAGAGCACCTCTGGGTGGTAGAGGCGGGAGCCAAGCCTGGCCAGCAGCCTGGGGTTCCCAACAGGCAGCCCCGGGCCCCACCTGCCTCATCTCTCGGTCCTCCCTGAACCTCGAAGGGGCAGCCTCCCACACTCCCCCGGAATCCCTAACTGGCCATCATGACTCAGAATAAGCCGGCAATACACTGTGCTGGTTTCAGGAAAAGTATCAGGGGAAAAAAAAAACGTGGTCCTCCTTCTTCCTAGTGCTCCTTAGAGACTTCATTCAGTTCTTAACAAAATAGGAAGGGAACTGGAGACAGTCCCCTTGGAGCGGGGACGCCCATCTGGAAGCAGGGGCTAATGGGGAGATGGCCCCGGGCCCCCTCCTGCAGAGGGTGGGGGCCAGGTCCCAGCACCGACCCTGGATCTGTGCGCGACCTGGGATGAGTGATGTCCTCTCCCCTTGCCCAGAAACTGTTCATACAGTGGTGAGAAACCACGGATGCCTGACTCGCCTGGCCACCGGGAAGACTGACTGATAACCGACAAGCTGTGTCCAATAAACCCCAGCTGTCCCCCCTCAAAACAAACATGCATGTTTTCAATTCTAAATAAAGAGTCTAACATACCATGTTACCTAGTCCTGGCCTACTGAATCTAAGGGATTTCTCTGAGGTCTGAAAGAGATTATTTTAAGATAAACAAAAAAAAATCCTACATGACCCCACTTCCTGGAAGCGCAGGGAGTCCACCACTGAGAGTGAGCTCACATGTCGCCCGAGGCCCTGACCTGCAAGCCGCGCGCGGCCGCTGCTGGGGAATGTGTCGGCTGCTCCCCAGGTGGAGGAGCTGGGCTGAGGCCGGTTTCCCAGGTTCAGGCAAAGCTGGAAAGTCCTTCTCAGAGTTAAAAGTCCTAACAAAGCCATCATGAGTCACTCGGGGGCCGAGCCAAAGGTCTGATTTACCTTTCACTCCAAACTGGTTGCCCTGTACCTGTTCATTTTTTAAATTAATTTATTGTAATCGGAGGCTAGTTACTTTACAATATTGTGGTGGTTTTCGCCATACACTGACATGAGTCAGCCACAGGTGTACGAGTGTCCCCACCATCCTGAACCCCCCTCCCCGCTCCCTCCCCATCCCAGCCCTCAGGGTGGTCCCCGTGCACTGGCCCTGGGCACCCTGTCTCAGGCATTGAACCTGGACTGGTCATCTGTTTCACATATGGTAACATACATGCTTCAATGCCATTCTCTCAAATCATCCCACCCTCGCCTCCTCCAGAGTCCAAAAGTCTTTTCTTTTTATCTGCGTCTCTTTTGGTATCTCACATATAGGATTGTTGTTACCAGCTTTCTAAATTCCATATGCATGCATTAATATACTGTATTGGTGTTTTTCTTTCTGAGTTATTTGACTCTACATAATAGGCTCCAGTTTCATTCACCTCAATAGAACTGATTCAAATGTGTTTTTTTTAATAGCTGAGTAATATTCCATTGTGTGTATGTACCACAGCTTTCTAATCCACTCGTCTGCCGATGGACATCTAGGTTGCTTCCATGTCCTGGCTATTGTAAACAGAGCTGTGATGAACATCGGGGTACACATGCCTCTTTCAATTCTGGTTTCCTCAGTGTGTATGCCCAGCAGTGGGATTGCTGGGTCATATGGCAGTTCTATTTCCAGTTTTTTAAGGAATCTCCACACTGCTCTCCATAGTGGCTGTACTAGTTTGCATTCCCACCAAGGGTGTAAGAGGTTCCCTCTTCTCCACACCCTCTCCAGCATTTACTGTCTGTAGACTTTTCGATAGCAGCTGTTCTGACTGGTGTGAGACGGTGCCTCACTGTGGTTCTGATTTGCATTTCTCTGATGGCGAGTGATGCTGAGCATCTTCTCACGTGTTTGTCAGCCATCGTGTGTCTTCTGCACCTGTTCTCCCACACATCCAAGCTCATCCTACCCACCCGTGCAAGTCACCAAGTGATGAGCTGACACGGCAGGTGAGCCCCAGCTCCAGTCAGAACAGATGACAAGAACAGGGAGACCAAGAGTCACACCCCAACCCACGCCAGCAACCCCAGCAGGGAGGGCTGCAAAGAGCACCTGCCGCCCGACGTGACCATCAGGAACCGCGACAGAAAAAGCCACTTGGTCCAAGGCTCCGATGTTCTGAATTTCCACAGAGTTTCTTATTCTTACATATGATTCAAGATAGAAAGCCCCCATTTCATAAAAAACCAAGTGAAAAAAATAAGCACGTTATCTAATGATCAGAGAGAAAAAGTTCACCTGACAGACCACACTGAAACCAATCCTCGGTTTTACCGTCACACACACTTAGGCAACGACAGTCCCAGAGAGCCGTACTCGTTTTCAGCGGCGGCACACAGGAGTCAGAATCCCTGGTAAGATGTCACGGGACAGGGTCCGCGGGGCCCACACCTACCAGGTAGTTCTCATCCTGGAAGGCATAGTGCAGCGTGGTGATCCACTGACAGTCCCCATTCACCAGCACGTCGCGCTCCTCCCGGAAACAGGCCGTCTGTGAAGAAGTGGGGAGAAAGCCAGGTTGTGTCCACTGGGAAAATGCCTGCAGGGCGCAGCCCTGAGCAGACGCAGGCTCCGAGGCCACAGCCCCTGCCCTCCAGCCCTGCAGTGGTTGGAGGCTCTGAGCGGACACAGGCTCTGAGTGGACGCAGGATCTGAGCGGACGAAGGATCTGAGTGGACAGAGGCTCCGAGGCCACGGCCCCCGCACTCCAGGACGCAGGGACCAGGCGCATGGCATCTCCCCACCAGGGCTCCCACCTACTCCTGGGCGCCCACAGCAGCAGCGGGATCTCTGCTCTCTCCTGCCCCTGCGGCCCCACCCCGAGAGTGTTGGGGCTGCTGAGAAATTACCTCCCCGCAGGGGGCTTGCACCCACCCCTCCATATGCCCCTTCCAGGGCCAACATGTGAGGTTCAGCTCAGCTCACACTTGGACTTGGTGCACAGTATGCCAATCATAGGTTCTGTGTAACCAGGTTTAAATTAAAAAGCAATATTCAACTCTTTAAATGTGCTCATGCACCATAACTAGTGTGATAAGGTGAGAGTCATCTCCCCCTAAAGCTTTTACAATTTTTAACGTTTTACGCGACATGCACATTTCACTCAAGATTAACATAACAAGTTACAGTACATATGGCCCAGGTAGCATCTTTTATAAATCAATCACTTCCGTAAAATTTAAACTTCAGCAGAATTTGCTACTAGTATTTCTTTCCCCAAGCACTTTATTCAGTCCCATAACTTTCATGTAACAGTAGCTTTTCCCTCTGAGAACTGCTCCAGCGATTTTCCTGTGTTTGCCACCCTGCCAGCAATGACAGGAAGGAGGGCAGCTGGGGCTGTCGGTGATGGGTGAAGACGGAGGGGGATGCGGGGTGGACGGGGCAGGGCAGGGGGGGGACACAGAGTGGACGGGGCTGGGGAGAGGGGGGATGTGGAATGGACAGGGCGGGGCTGGGGGGACGCAGGGTGGACGGGGAAGGGCTGGGGGTGCACAGAGTGGATGGGGCGGGGCCGGGGAGGAGGCAGAGAAGGCCGAGTCATGGGAAGCCTGCATTTCGAGTCTGGGTGACCACATCAGTGACAACTCAATCAACCAACACAAGTTTGAGCAATGACATGTGTAAGACCTTGTGATGGGTGATGCAGCCAGAAAGAGGACACGAGTGTGGGCAGGGGAGGGGAGAAGCCACATGTGGTTTACGAGGACGGACCTGACACCAGCAGGGTGTGAGGCAGGAGGGACAGCCTGTGCTCAGGCCGTCAGCAGCGGTGTGCGCTGTCCACACAGCGTGGCCACTAGCGTCGGCAGGTAAACATCCAGGGAAAGGGCGAAGGGGCCACCTGGAGTGACCAGGAGGGCTCAGAGTGACGGGATGAGAAGGTATTTGCAGAGGAGGAGGTTCTGGAGGGGAGTGCCCAGGGCAGACAAAGGGCAGCCATGGCCCAGGTGCAGAGGAGGCGGGTCTGCTGAGTGCCAGGGGGGAGCCTAAGCCCTCGGGGGGTGGGGGGGGGGCGGGGAGAGCGAGGCCAGGGGCATGAAACAGCCGCCATCCAAGTGGACGAGGAAGAAAGAAACAGGCTGCCATGCAGCGGTCACCTACTTTCATTTCTAACCTTCCCTCCCCTAGAGGAGGGCGGGCAAAACATTCCCAGATTCAAGAATCCCTTCTGCACGAGGAGCAGAACGGAGACAAGATGCCTGAGGGTTTTTCTGGCTGCACCAGGCGTGCGGCATCTCAGCTCTGGACAGGGACTGAGCCCACGCCTCGGGAGTCCTGACCACGGGTCGCTGCCCCCGCAGACACACCCGAGGGGGCGCTCAAGAGAGAGGCAGCTGGTCAGGAGCGGACACGGGGAGGGGCTGAGGTCCTGACCACAGAAAGCAGCGACTCTCGTCAAGGAGGGAAGGACGGACAGAGGGAAGGCAGGCCCAGACATGTGAGGACTGCGGCTCTCACCTGCTGGGCTTCATCAGACCTCTCCTGACAGAGGAACCACCCGTTTACCGATTTGTTCAAGGCGTCACACTGACCTCTGCTCTTTTCAGCATCTCCCACTTGTTGAGGATTTTCATGGCGTATATGCGTTCAGTGTTCTTCATTTTGACAACAGCAACCTTTTGTCATACAAATGAGAGTTCAACAGAAATTCAGTTAGCCAAGCACAGAAAGGTCAACAGCACGTGTCATTAATTACAGGGAAAACTCAGCTGCCGGGAAACCCTGGAAAACCAGCTGTTAAGCAAAGTGAAGTTTTCTATACAAGTAAAGATTTGCCCTTTTAAGCATCAAAATTTGACTTTAGGACTTCCCTGCTGACACAATCCACCTGCCAACGCTGGGGACACAGGTTCAACCCCCGGTCTGGGGAGGCTGCACATACCTCGGGGCAACTATAGCCTGCGCATGATAACCCCCAAGCCCCGGCCCCGCACTCGGAAACAGGGGAGGCCACCGCAGGGAGAAGTCTGAGCACCACAACCTAGAGCAGCCGCTTGCTCTCTCGCAGCTAGAGAAAGCCCAAGCAGCAACAAAGGCCCAGTGCAAACAAAAATAAAAATGAATTGACTAAAAAAAAAGTCGGTTCTAGCCACATGCGGCCTGGATGACCTCAGTCACTGGCTTGGCCCCCATCACTCTGGAGCTGAAGCACCGGAGCACGCGGTCTGCTGGCCTCTCTGGGGTCTGGGTATTTGCATAGCGATGGCTTTCATTCTGTCAGGGGCTCCAAGCTCCCCTCCTGCATTCTGGGGCTTCATCTCCCTGCACACCCACCCACCTCTACCTCTCAGTCCCACGGCCAGCCCTGCATGCACCAGGACTCGCCTCCGGGATTTTCTCTTCGCGACAGCGGTGAGTAACTGGGGTAGGGGATGTCTTGCTGTATCTCACTTTTCGCTGAACGCAGTGTGGGGAAGGCTCAAGTGGGCAAACTGGAAGAAAACTCGAGGAGCCGTAGGAACCACAGACATGTTATGTTCCTCTCTCTGGGCTGGTGCAGCAGTCCCACCACAGACCACAACGTAGCTGCAAGGGCTTTTCAGGTGGAGCTTATATATGTTTACAGAACAAAAGTGGCCCATGGGGTGCATCGTTCCACGCATGTGTGGTGCTGTATGCGATCTCAGCTGTTACATAACCATGTATTTATAAACGCGGGATGAGAGGCTGTGGGACAAGAGAGCCTGACCACCACCGTCTTGGCTAATTTGCTCTTTCCCTACAGGGGGCTCCAAAGTGTAACCTGGGCAGATTCACTTCTTTGTGCCTCAGTTTCTACAACTAGGAAATGGACAACAGCAGGACTAGCCTGAGACTGCTGTGTGAATCAAAAGACTCGACACGTTCAACATGGCTCAGGATGGTTTAGGCACATAGTTATTAGCCCTCAACATGCTGGCTGTCAGCCATATTCTTCAAGGGACAACTCAAATGCCACTTCGTCCAGGAAGTCCTCTTGGACTTCTGGTCCCCTTAGATGAATTCTTCCATTGAGGCACATGAGATGTGATGTCTGCACCATCGTATGGCACATCCTACCCTATATAAATAAGTCACTCACTCACTGCCCTAAGTCCCCATCACAAAACCATAAGCAGTGATACTGACCCCTGCACCTGGGCTCTGCTGCCAGGGGCTGCCACACCCAGGGATGGCACAGAGAGTTCTGAAAGTGAACCACTTATTCCACTGCTTTCTAATCAACACCACACAGCCACATCACTGCAGCGGCCACAGGAGCTGACACGCACAGAACACCGCCTGCGCCCAGAGCTGTGCCGAGCAGTGGACCCACTCTCTCTCAGCTAGCCCTCTCCACGGTCCTGGATGAGGGCTATTTCTCCTATCTTCACAGGTATGCCACCTGAGGCGCAGAGGGGTTAAACACCACAACTAAGAAGGGGCAGAGCCTCATGCCCTCAGGCGTGTGCTGGGAAGGACTGTCTTGCAACGATGGTCACAATCGGATATAATCCTCCCAGAGCCTGCAGAGGGTCGGAGGTACGTGCCCTACACTGCTGGGCTCCCAGCCAGGGCCCCCTCCACATGAGTGCCCATGACCACCCTCTGGCCCTCACCTCCTTCACCGCCACCCCAAGAGCTGCTCCCCTCACACCACACCTAAGCTGCTGTCTGTCCACTGCTGGTTTAGAAACCACTGACCAAACTCACTACAGCTCTGAATAAACTAAGAATAACAAATAACAACAACAAATGAATGTTTAGTGGGCTCTCCACCACGTCTAAGAACAGGAACTCTGGGCACACACTCTGTCATCAACTGAGGAGTGTCTATTTCTTCCTGGGAATTATATAATTATGTAATCTGGGTGGGTGAGATATCAAGTGGAAGAAAAACCCCCCAAAATACGTAGTACTTAGTATAGAAATGGTCTAACCTGACAAGCTGGGTAGAGCTGCTAACCTTTGAGGGAAAGAATGAGATTCTGAAAATGAGAAGTGTCAGTGGCGATCCAGACCTTGAGGGAATGAGACACAGATCACAAGAACGTGGCTCTGCAGAGGAGCCCTGCTGGGGCAAAGACCACTTTCAGATCACATGCACAGCGGTTTTGTTAACACACAGACAGAGGCGGAGAAGGAGGGCGGAGGGCGCTCAAGCAAAAGCAGCAGTTATAATATGACCAAGAGAATGAGATAAAATGTCAACAAAAGGGCATCTGAGTAAAGGCCTGGACTGATCTCTGAACCGTTCTATGCACACCGCTGTTCTGTTAATTTGAACCTGTTTCTAAACAAAGCTGTCAAAGCTTTGCTTCTTTAAGTCGTCCTAGGAACAAGGGACAGCAGGGCAGGGCGGCTGGACACACAGGCTTTGGGTCAGGCAGGGGTCAGTGCTGCCCCCCACAGCCCACCCTGCGGCCAGGCCCCCCGCTCTGCGCCTCAGTCTCGCATCTTCTCCGTGCCTGTGAAACCACGTGAGGCCTGTGGTGGCCAGCACACGGTCAGGACCTGCCGTCACGTCCAAAGCCACGGCCCTGGGCCCGCACCTCGGAAGCTGGGGAGTGAGCCCCCACTGCAGTACAGGGTTGGAGGAACCTCCCGGGCCGCTTCTCCACACTCAGGGGAGGACAGAGACGTGTTCAAAGCTCAGGAACAAGCCAACACCCTGAGACTCCAAGCCCTGGCTGAATAATAACCTAGAAATTTCGCTGAGCTCTGCTACAGTCTGAGACTAGAGGGTCATAGTCCGCTCCAGGCAGACTCGGCGAGTCCTTCCTACAGGCAGGGCTCTTGAACGGCAGAAGCCCAGGAGCACACAGCTGCCTGTGCAAGGCGCACACACCTGTCTGTGGACAGCTGCGCACACAGGGCAGGTCTGCACACAGACTCTCCCCACCCCTGGCTTGTCACGAGGCAACAATCATTCAATTAGAACCACGTGTGAAGAACACTCAGGACACAGCAATGATTAGGGCATCCTCATTTCCACAATCCGCTTGGTGCTTTGGAGACAGAGAAACCCAAACGGGGCCACAATTCAGGCACATGATGACAAGACCACCCCAGGGAGCAACGGGCGGTGGTGGGAAGGGAAGTCACTGAGCCCAGAACTCCAGCTGCGCTGGTGAGGGCGGCGCTCGTGTGCAGGAGAGCCTGATGGACACAGGACACCTGGCCAGATGAGCTGCGCAAGGAGGGCTGGTGTGGGGGCCCAGGCCACAGGGCCCAGGGCGGGCTGACTGTGTGCCTCATACAGAGAAGCTGCTAAACCCGGAGAGGGAGCAAAGGCTGGACTCCAAGGATGCGTCTCGCTTGATCTGGGAGGAACTAAAAGGTGATCAGTGTTATCCTCTTTGAAAATCAGAAACTGACTTTTGCATTAAGTTCTTTGGCAAAGAAGAGCACTAAAAATAACTGTCAACTATTCTGGCACAACCATGCCCTCTCCTGAGCTTTCGTTTTTCCCTCCCAAAGGCCATCCCTGTCCTGCCCTGGGGTCTCCTCCTGCCCTCCACCCCAACACCCTGAAGGGCTTGCTGTCAGCGAGGAGCTCTGTGCGGCCAGCGCTGTGCCCAGCAGACCGCCCGCTCCTGGTGCAGGGGAGACCATCGGTGGAAGGATATACTGAACGGAGCTGGGTTTTAGTTTGAAGAGAGACCTGCTGTTTTTCTGCAGAGCTCCCTGCTGGGGGAGGGCAGGGCTCCCAGGAGGTGGGGGATCTGGGGAGAAAGGGGAAGGACTTCCCCAGGAATAGGATGCTCCGTACTGACTGGGGAGCTGGTTGCAGAGGAGCAGATGCCTGTCAAACTTGGAACTGTTCACCCAGATTTGTGCATCTCACGGGGAGGTACACCTCAGTATCTGAAAGCAACAGCCAACAACCCCCTGTCCTGCCCCAGCCCACAGCCTATCCAGGGTCGCCCCGGGTCAGAGCTGCCCCCGGTGGCAGGCAGCCCCCTCCACCTGCAGCCTGGAGAGATCCGCTCTCAGGGCTGGGGGGGGGGGGGGGGGTGTGGGGGTGGAGAGGAAGGTATGAGGATGACAGGCTCCCCACAGAGCGTGGGGCTGGGCTCTGACCCGAGGCCGGGGGTTTCCAAGGAAGAAACAAGAGCAGGACACACAGCCACCCACATTTGCGCTGGCAGGCCAGGCTCTCTCACTCGGGTATTCCGAAGCGTTTTCCCAGAAGCACGCTCTTTCTGTGCATTCTACTGAAGCCCTGCAGCTATAGCAGGGCTGTCGGCAGGTGCTCGCAGCGCAAGAACCATCAGAAACGCTGAGATGCTTTCTAAAACAAACGCCAGTCCCCAGCAGTCATGAAGAACTCCAGAGCAGAGAAGCCGTCGCATTAAACCCCGCTCTGCTCCTTCCACATGTATCTCGCCCCACGTGAAGTGTACGCCGCGCATGGCGAACGCCGTCTCACAGTCTGCAGCACTCAAGTCACGTCCAGCGGGGCCGCTGGCGGGCAGAGCATACTCGCAGCTGGGACGTGACTGAGCGCTTGGCTCACCAACACGCATGGCTCCCGGCCCAGGAGCGCTGAGGCAAGACCGAAGGAGCAGTGTTACTGCAGTTCAGTGACGGTCCCCCTGTGAACGCGCCGGATCCTGGCCTGCTGCGGGGCCGCTCACGGAGGGTGCTGGGAGCGGAGACAGGAGGTCATTGGCTGCGGCCAAGGACCACCTTGGGTGCACAGGCTGCTCCCCTCTGCACCCCCGACACACACAATACACAGCCCAACGAGGACTGACGGGCGGGCAGGCTACCAACAGTGAGCACCGTGGAGACGATGGTTCTTTTTTTTTTTTTCTAAAATGACTGCCAAGACTTCTTTCAGCTGACAAATGAATAATTTTAAAAACTTATTCTGTCAGAAAGAACTATTCTGGTCCAGACAATATTTAGGGTAATTCACCAGTACCACATTTTTTTTTTTTTCTCCTTAACTCTATCTTTCAGATTTTATCCACCAAGAACTTTGCAAATGATACTAATAATTACCTCATCTCAAAATCAACATACAGGACCCTAGAAACGCTAGATAGGAGTTGCTAGGCAAAACTGAAGGACGGGAGGGAGGGAGGGGAGGAGGAAGGGAAGAAGTCTGCCTCACCTCACCAAAAGCACCTCTTCCAATCACTTTAATGATCTCGAAGTCCTCTCGATGAAGCTGCATCTCCTTCACCAGTTGTGTGAATGGTTTCGCTACAAACGAAAAGAAGTCAAATTAACAATTTACTCTATTAAGTTGATAACAGATAAAAATTTTATTAACTGGGGCATTCAAAGAAGTTATATTTAATTTAGAAGCAGCGTACTTTTTAAAACATGTAATATCTGTAAGGGCTTCCTTGGCAACTCAGTGGTAAAGAATCCACCTTGCAACGTAGGAAAAGTGGGCTCAATGCCTGCAGAAGGAAATGGCAGCCCACTCTAGTATTCTTGCGTGGGAAATGCCGTGGACAGCCTGCGGGGTTGCAAAAGAGTTGGACACAACACAGTGACTAAACACCAACATCTGAGAAGTCATGGACATATGGAGAGTCAGATTAAGGCGGGCATTCAGGCTGGACACGTACTTCGACATGTGTCATAACAAAGCCCGTCACAACGAAGGCCCCTGGGAAACTCTGGGCAGTGGGGCTCTCCGCACTGAGTGAGCTGTGGACGGCCGCCTGAGTGAGCTGTGGGGCTCACTGTGGGGCAGTGGGGCTCTCCGCCTGAGTGAGCTGTGGAACAGCAGAGGCCCAGCGGGCCAGGCCCGGGAGCTCTGGGCGCCGCCCGTCAGCCTGCGGGGCTCCGGGCACTCTCCCGACTGCAAGTGACCACCTCCAGTCTGGGGAGCCCCTGGCGGCGCTGGCGGGCGGGGCTGGGAGCACTGCGCCCCACGAGGGCCGCACGCCATTTCGAGGCTCACTGTGTGATCGCCCACGCTTCGGGGAGAAGAAAACGAGCCAGGTTTCTGTGGGATGTGACCGGGCTGAACGGTGTCGCCCTAACACCCGTGGATGTGACCTGACTTGGAAGTGGGGTCCCTGCAGGTGTCATCAAGCTAAGGGGAGGTCCCAGACAGGAACGGGGTGGACCCTAAACCCACCATGACTGGCGTCCGCATACAAAGGACCTAAACCAGAGAGACCGAGGGGAGTCACGTGAAGACAGAGGCCCGGAGCCCAGGGATTCAGCGACAAGCAAGGGACGCCCCCGACTGCTGCTGCCGCCAGACGCCGGGAGAGGGAGGGACAGGCTCTCCCCGAGGGCCTTCAGAAGGAGCACGGCCCTGCTGACCTCCTGACTTGGGACTTCTGGCCCCAGAGCCGTGGGAGAACAGCAACTCTCTGCTGCTCTAGGGCCTCCAGCTGGTGGTGAGCTGTAAGAGCAGCCCCAGGGCCAGGAGCTCCACTGATGCAGGACACAGCATGACGTCCGCCCTGCCCTCGCCCGGCCCGTCACACCCTCAGGCCTACAGCCCCATGTCCCTGTCGACCTGGACTTGTTCTCCACAGCTCTCTTTCAGGTCCTCCATGATGACAGCTTCGCCAGCACTCCCCTGGGGGGACGTGGGCAAACGTACAAGTGTTCTCTCTGGGTTGTCTGTTATAACTGCAGGTGCACCCACATTATCTCCCCCAAAACCTGCAAATCTCATCTTTTCTGGACTTCCAATTGAGCTCCACATTCTTAATCTAACTCAATTATTTTCTCCTTAAATAGCTGCTTAGTCCACCAAGGTTTGACAAGCAAGGTTCGCTGATCCAAGGAACAAAGAGCAGCAGAAGGTTCTTGGCTCCTGCTGGTAGTAAATTACCACCATTGCCACTGTAAATATGCATCAGCACTGAAGTTAGGGAACAGAACCCACTGGGCCTGAATTATTTAGGGGGCAGAAAGCAAGGCTAAAGAAAACCCCGGAGCCAGAACTTAAAAAGTCTGGCTCGTGATGTATTTCAAACATCACCCAAAATATCCACTCCTAGGAATCCTCATGGAAATACAGACTTCAACAGCCACTGAAGACCATCACGTCTCTTGGCATCTTCTGGGGGAACCAAATGGTACCTTCATTTTACCGTGAAGAACACACTCCCGACAAAGCTGATGTGCCCTACTCCCCCAGCAGGAGAGGCAAGCCTAGGAAGGCGATGCTGCAGCACTCCTGGGAAGGAGCCAAGCCTGGCACGCGGTGTGCCCCACAGACACTCCTCCTGGTGGGGGTTCCACACAGCGCGGCACTCTGTTGCAAAAACCCCGGAGACTCGCGCAGCCTGCTGGCTGCTATCATAAACTTGCAGGTCCAACAGCAGTGTTCATGGACATCAAAGACAACTCCACCCCTAACTGTGCCCCAAATCCTTGTAACTCCCCATGTTCTCATTCCAGCCCTTGATGGTAGACACAGCAAATATTTGTATAGCTATTTTTCATATTTTGCTTTTCTTACATTTTTCATGTTTCTAAACCACTCAACTATTATTTTAATAATTGCATAATTTCAGTAAGTTGACACACCCACGACTTAAAATTGTGTGTCTACCTAATGCAGAGGTTAAAGGTTTAATTCTTTAAAATTATTTCCTTATGATGAATAAATTTGCAATAAACTTTTCATGCACACAGATCTTTCTTCTTAGGATGAAATTCCAGGACTCTCCTCTGGGTGCTAACATTTTATCTGGTTCCTAACCTGCCTTCCACCCCACACTGATGCCTCGTCTTCCTTTGAAATTAAAAGATTCTTTGATGCCTGGTGAGGTAATGTTCTCCCACATCCGTTTGTATGCCCTGGGATGTTAACTATCCGTTCATGACATCTGCTCACTGACCTCATGATCTCATGACATCTGCTTCATCCTTTTTAATCAACTGCACTTCAGTACTTTACTCTGGCTTTGTCAGACATAACAACTGTAAACACCAGGCCTCCATTCTGCTGCCTCTTTTCATCTGAATTGTGCTATTTTTATTTTATAGCAATTAGTACTTTTAATAAAACCAACTTCACTTTTCCTGTAATTCTACTAATAGGGCTTAGAAAGTTATAACTCTTGTTTAAAGATCTGATAGTCAACCCTACCTTTGGCTAAACGGTTTTTTAAAACAGTCAATCCATCATTCATCTGGTGTTTATAGAGAACTCCGGAACCTGGTGTGAAGCATCTGTCTTGCTTTCTAGTGGTAACGATCTATAAGCACATAAATGGTCCAGGGAAACGTCCCCGAGTTCTGCTCACTCCTCCCATATAGGCAGGAGGCAGCCATGCAGCTGTGGGGACCAGGGATAGTCCTGGTTTCCTTCCATTCAGGGGAGTCAAGTTCTAAGTGGGACACCGGGTAGCCCTGCTATCTTAGAAAAGGCATCTGCTCCTCCGACTAAATTTTCCATAAAACAAGCCCCTCCTCCTCAGGGACCCATCAGCAGAGAGGGCTGAGGCAGGGGAGCGGGAGGCCCTTGTGGCGGAGCCCCAGCTGGCTTCCTCAGCGTCTCTTCTTTCCGCATCAACAGTCCTACTTGATGTTCCTCAAGTTGTCCTCTTGCTCTCTTGATAGAACCTATTTTTACTGCTTATACATTCTACCTTACTCTGAACAACTTCCCTGAAATACATGAGCACGGATTTATCAGGTTCAGTCTGATAAACAGGCAAAGAACCATGGAAACACCCCAAATGAAAGCTTGAAAAGATAAAGGAAGTAAGACTCAAGCAATAGGAAATTAACTATGAGAACAAAATCTAGTTTTTAAAATAAAGAGCACTAAAAAGAATCCAGAAGGAAAGCATTATTTCTGAAGAATTCTAAATATTTGCAAATAGTTCTGAAGACATAGTAAAAATATCACAATGCTAGGTAAAAATCATTGAGACTGCATTAGCTAGAACCTGAACAGAAAATCACATCAGAGCAGCAGACCCCCTGTAAGCACAGCAGCAGTGAGGCCAGAAACCACTCGGACGGAGGGGCTGAGAAAGACACGGAAAGGGGAGGAGCCACCTTTCAAACAGGGCACCGGTGTCAGCACAAAGACACGGGGCCCCGCCGGCCGGACCCGCAGTGTCTAGAGACAGAACGCTCAGGGCTGTTTGAGGAAAATGCCAGACAGGGCTGGTGGCTAGGTAACTGAAAAGATGGAAGCGCGTGGGATTATCATGAAACAGCAGGAGCAGGAAGCAGCCGATACACCTGGGGCCCAGGAGAACCGCAAGGAGAAGCTGGACTGGTGAGGCCTGGGCACAGGGCTCCGCGCAGCTGGGGCTGGCCGCCAGGGTCTCTGAACACAAAGGCAGGCCGTAGGGGCTGGAGCCCCGGGAGCTGAGAGGGGCACTGGCCATCTGCTGCTGGGGTCTCTGCAAGCATGGGGAAACACCCAAACCGGGCGTGGCCCACGACCAGAAGACACTTCCTGCCAGGAGGAAGCTGGGGGCCAGGTGTCCCCTGCAGAGCTGGGCCCAATTCTGAAACTCGGGAAGGAGTCTCAGCTGTGTGGAGCCCTCTGCCCAGGGCTCACAACCCCCCCTGGAAGGAAGAGGAGCCGGCAGGAAGTTGCCAGGCCCTTCTCCCTCCTCCAGCCCCGTCTATCTCCCTCCAGTGCGCCCTGGAGAGCCCAACAAGGAGCAGGTTTCAGAGCCCAAACTGGGCGATGCTGGGGTGAGGAAGACATCCATGTGGGGAAGACGGTGACAGTGGGCACAGGGGGCTTGTTACACATGGAAAGCCTGATGGCCTCAGTAACCAGACCCAGGACAATGGGAGCCAGGGTCACGACTGTCAGAAAAGGGAGAACAAAGGCCCTGCAGAACTGAATTAGAAGTGGAGGCAGCGGTGAGAACTCATGGTTTTCAATATGTGGACGTAACAGGTGTGCACACACACAGAAGCCCCGCTGTGTCCATGGAGGGCCAGGAGGCAGCATCACCTCAACAAGAAGCATCGTTAGGGAAAGATCTTGGTTTCTAAACAGCATTCTCCACTAAGGAACCAGGGCTTCTCCGCCGATTCCAGAGCTGGGTCAGGCAGGCACGGAAAGCGAGCAAGCGTTCCAAGAACGAGAGGTAGCTGAGACACTCAGTCACCGATCATCCCGCCCAGTAAATAAACAACCTCAGGACACACACGGATAACAAATTAATCAAGAAGTTTTCAAATCTGATGAGAAATGGGATATTAACAGTTTCAAAGCGCATTTAAAGGAGATAATCATGGATCAAACAGAGAAGCAGCGACCTCACAGGGCAGCCTGGCCGACACTCGGGGATCGGAGTGAGACTGCGCCACCCAGAGGACACAACGAGAATCACCGCGTTCGGCGCCCTGAACTCCACCACCAGGACACGGGGGGAGCCTAAGCGGTGGGGACGGCCCACGAAATGACTGGCCTCAGACGGCTCAGCCGTGACAGTTAGGCGAAGCCAGGCACATCCCCGCAGAGGGAGGGAGACAGGACTGACGCGCAGGGGGCTGGGATCTCGGCCCCTCTGCTGCGGGAGGGTGGGGCGGCAGCTGGGGGAGCGCAGGGCTACAGTCCTGACCTGGGGGTGCAGGCTACAAGGTCCAGGAACACACACTCAACCTTGGGGGCGGGTTGTAAGCAATTCCCCCTCAAATTGTTGAGGGAATTCTTTATACTGCTATCTGCAGCTTTTCTGTAAGTTTGAGACTGTTTCAAAAAAATTTAACGTCTTTTTAAAGATCACCCGTTGGGATCAGGAAAGCGGGCGCGGCTGTGGGGCAGGCATGGTGGGGGGGCTGGGGGCGCCGCCTCCCACCACGGGAGGGAGCACGGGGGAGGATGACGGTGCCAGCCCGGGTCACCCTCCGGAGGAGCACTGCCTGCGATGTGGGCGGAGCAGGGGGAGACTGCAGGGTGACGGCCTGACTCAGGGGGAGACTCCAGGGCGAGCGGGTGGGGAGCACGGATGGACAGGCTTCAGGGCTCCCGCTGCAGAGTCGGAGACAGGGACCAAACGGACTGTTCTCAGAGGAGTCTGCTGCAGTTTCTGGTCTCCTACTGGCAGGAAACTGGAGCTCCCTGGGAGGGAGCCGCGCAGCAGCATTTTGAAGGCTGCTCCACTGACTAAGCCTAGAGCTTCGGTGCTCCTCAGAACACAAGACGTTACCGCCAGGGTTCTATGAGCCCACTGGGGAGCAAGCAGCTTGTCAGGACGCTCTTAAAACAGTCAGGTTGCAAAGCAAAATCACGACAACCAAAACACCATTAGGGATTCATTGTAAACAGAATTTATATTAAGATTCTCAGAAGTCAGATATTATGGGTCCCTTAAAGAAAACAGATTCATTATAATGCTTAAGATAACATTTGTTTTTCATGGTAATAATGAACCACTGGATTCTGAAGTAAGACAACACAACTACTCCGAATCTTAGAAACAGGAAGGTGACCTCTCCTCCCATGCAGCAACCGGCAAACACCGGGGAGGGGGGCCTCTGCACTGAGGCAGCGTAGCGGGTGCAGGCTGGCCGGCCCATGGGGACCCGTGCTCAGCGACTGCTGGGGTGGGCACCACTCGGAGCCCCGCACCACACGCATGGCAACCTGCAGCTGCCATCTGAGACCACCCCCAAGAGCCCACCCCATCAGGAATCACAAAGCCACCATCCCACCCTCAGGTACCCGCCTGCACGCACCCTCCAGCCCCTCAGCACCATCCCAAACCAGCACCGTCCCATCACTTCCCTGCAGATGACTCCTGAGCATCCTTCAACAGAACCTAAAGGCTCTCAGAGCTTGCTGCTGCCCCTCCCCCACAACACCCCGTGTGCCCCTCAGTCCCACGACACCCATCTTTCAGTGCCCCGGGCCTGAAGGTGGTGTTCCCAAGCAGGGCCCCGTCAGGGGTACCCCATCCCCACACCCCCAAGTGGAACACGGGGAACCAGCAAACATAGCTGCCTCAGCAAGCAGTCATTAGGAAAGGTGACCACCTCCACTGGGAGTGCCTTTAGTTTTTTTTTAAGAATACATTCAACAACTTGGGATATTTTCCACAAAACAAAACAAAACAAAACAAAACCCCACACCAGAATAAAGCTTAGCCCTTAGACAGGTAACCTTTGATTAGGAAAAAAATCTTCCTATTCTCTTCATTCTTCTACAACCTAAGACTCTTCCTACAGAACTTCTCATGACTCTAAAGGGCAATGAATCAATCAACCAAGCAAGGACAACCACTGGCAAATGTGAGGTCCCAAGTGCAAAGGAAAACAGGGATCCCTGTTGTTCCCTCTAAACAGAGAATGGCTTCCCCAGGAAGGACTGGGGCGGAGGGAGACACTTTCCTGCAAGTGACTGAAAATGTGAAATGAGAACTGATGCCCCACCCTCTGGCTTGTTCATCTAGAAAGGAAAGAACAGACCAGCTGGAAGGGGTGCCAGGAGGGTTAGCGTGGCCTGGTGGCGCAGGGTGGGGAGGCCTGGTGGCGCAGGGCGGGGCGTGCTGGGCCCCCACCCCCTGCCCGGCCTCAGCCCTGCCACACTCACACCCAGGAACTGGCAACGGCCTTTCAGGTCATCTAGTCCAAACAGTACACGTACCAGGGAGGAAACATGAGCCCAAGGGCCAGGAGACACGCAGAGGACGCAAGGGGCAGCTCTGCTTCCTCTGCGAACAGTCAGCCCCAATCCCGGGGAGGCCCCCCACCCCCACCACTCATGGGTGCAGCGATGGGCACCCCACGTGGGGGGAGGTGGGACAGCACCCCGAGGACCCAGGAGTGCGGCCACCGGGGAGCAGAGGGCGAGGGGCGGTCCGACCCCCGCCAGGCAGGAAGCAAAGGCTCCCCCCCAGCGCCAGCTCTGGGGAGCTCACGCTTCCAAGATGGGGTGACGTCAGCACAGATCCGACACTTCAATGGGAGTCACACCTGTCCCAGAGTTTGTGGAAAATGTGCTTATGTTACATTAAATGAACTTGTTGTTGCAACGAAGATCTGTTAAATGACAAAATACTATACTTCCTAAGGAGCTCAGAAAGTGGAAGTTTCCAAGAAGCCCTGTTAACTCCCAAATAAAAGTTCTCCAAACATGAACTCTTCAGATAAGCTGATAATCAGGGACTACAATACTGTGAAGTGAACATTAATTTTAACCTAAAGCAGTGTAAGATTTTTAGAGGACTGAGAAGGAAGTCCTTTAATACTCTGACTCAGAAGACAAGTAAGGTTCAGAGAAGGTTCTGAGAAGCAGGGGTGGGGAGGCTGCAGTGAGTCAACAGAAAACCAGGAAAAATCTCATTCCAACAGCCTGCTGTCATGTGAAGGCGGCGAGCCTGCCCAGACGGACCCTGGGGTCAGTCCCGTGACCCTGCATCTTTGCCTCCACTCCAGAGTTGATGGACTGCTTTCCTCAATTCCTCTTCATGTGGTCCCTCCGCTTTGCCATCACTGCAGTAAAACCCTGCTGCCTCACTGACGGGCATCACTCAGAACTGCCTGCCTTCCTGCCTGCAGCTCCCAGTCGGGGACTACGGAGTCTTCCCGGCGAGCGGCCACGGCCTTGTCCTTTGGGGTTCCTTTGTCAAAGCAAAGACCCGTGTAAAGTGAGTGACCTTCACAACACGTGTCTCTTTTCTAAATCCGGATCCCTCGAGGATGTGAATACAAATATATGCTTTCTTAAAAAAAAAAAATCCAAGTGTACAATGCCACGTTATGGAAGAGCCAACAGTCACACACGGGCTCCCCGCTACCCAAACTAGAGTGCTCCCAGGAAATCTCCCCTGGGGCTTCCCTGACGGCTCAGGTGGTAAAGAACCTGCCTGCCATGCAGGACACCCTCCATCCCTGGGTGGGGAAGATACCCCTGGAGAAGGAAATGGAAATCTTTCCTAAGCTGAGATGCAATCGCCTCAGGACACGTCTGCTAACTGATCCACAGAGATGAGGCAGAGACACTCACAGACACTGCTGGGCTGGGGGAGCTCCTGGGGAGGGAGCCTGGCGGAGCCCCCTCACTGCTGGGGGTGCTGCCTTTATAAACGGAGCTCTGCAACATAAATACTCATCAATATTTTCACTTTCTGCATTTTTTTCCTAAACGTGAAAACCGTCCGAGAACTTCTCTTCATTACCAAGAACAGGTACTAATGTAGGTCCTGCACAAAAACCTAATTTTTGATGAGCAAGGAACACCCGTGCACATGTTGCAAAAATGTGACCTAAGAACAAGAGATGACTGCACGATGCTTCGATGGGCGCCCCAGGCAGGCCGGGCACGTCCAGGCCCTTCTATCTGAGTCAAAGTCGTCCTGCCACCTACCTGCTAAATTTAAGGAAAAGAAAGTTCAGGAGTCCAGAACGAACAGCGGGTAACCAACTGGCGGGGGGTGGGGGGTGGGGGGGGAAGCTCGCTGAAGATCACTCTCCCATCCCTCAGTAACAGGCACCCACGTGGCCAGGCCAACTACGACCACTGTGGGCCCAGGGGTGAGGCCCCACCACCACAAGCCGCTGCAGGAGCCTGGCAGACTCAGGCATCTCCGAGGCTGTCTCCTCCCCTGCAGGAGGAGGCAAGAGTGCGCATCCAAGGAGTTACAGGAGCACAGACCCGGCCAACCCACAAAGCTTTCAGCACTGGGCCGGCACACAGCATGTCCTCACTGCTCGGGAGCTCTGCCATTACTGCTGGGTGACACTTCTCTTTTTGTTTTTGTTTATATGTCATATTTACCAACAGGTCCCTGGGACTGCAAGGAGATCAAACCAGCCAATCCTAAAGGAAATCAATCCTGAATATTCAACTGGAAGAACTGATGCTGAAGCTCCAATACCTTGGCCACCCGATGCAAAGAGCCCACTCATTGGAAAAGACCCTGATGCTGGGAAAGACTGAAGGCAGAAGGAGAAGAGGGCAACAGGAGACGAGATGGCTGGATGGCATCACCAACTCGATGGGACAGGAGTGAGAGCACACTCCGGGAGACACTGAAGGACGGAGGAGCCTGGTGTGCTGCAGTCCATGGGGTCATAAAGAGCTGGACATGGCTTAGCGACTGAACAACTACAACCAGCAAATCAACAAATGATACCACCGCCTAAATTATCGTAGAACCCAGCTATATTACCAACCAAGAAGGGACACTCATTATGAACAAGCTCTACCAGGCAGGTTACACATAGGTGACTCCTGGGTAGCACTCAGTAACGGCCACTAAGCAGCCCTGTAAACCAAGTACTCCAAGAGGGCCCTACACAGTCCTGAGGATGGTCTCTCCAGAGAAGGGCGTGACGCAACCCACAGGCATGCCTCACCCAGCAGGGCTGCCGCGGAGCAGAGGTTCCTGGAGCTGCTTCATTAGTGGAGGGAGGTCCAGACACCCCGACAGCCTCCCTTCTGCCTCCCCCACCCCCAGGGAACTAGCCGTCACTGACCCCGCACTTTAATCAGCTTTTCTATTGCTCGCCCCGCATACATCAAAGTAGCTGTGACTCATGGGAGGCGTGGCAGAACCTTCTGACTGCTGTAATGACCTTCACATCTCCACACACATACCTTACTTTCTTTCAGTTTAAGAACCTATTTCTAAACATAAAACGCAAAGGGTCACTGAAGTAAAATTTCTGCCTGAGGTAGAGACCGATAGGTCCCTGGGTCAGGGCTTTCAGCCGCTGTCAGCTTCCCAGACCTGCTCAAAATTAATTACAGCACAGCGACCAGCAAAACACAGGTGCTGAAGACAGGCCTGAGAGAGCACAGTGGGTATGGCGCCTTCCTGCTTTTGGGGAAAATGGGACAAAAACCTTTTAAGAGATTCGTATTTTTTTTCTGCAGTAAGTAGAATTTCTGATCTAAGAGTTTTGGCTCTCCTTCTGTTCTGTTTGACCTCATTTTGGTAAGACAGGTAGAGGGCAGAGACGAGGGCGAAGTTACAGGGAGCGTGGCTCTGAAATAGGACCCCACCGACTCTCCCAGTGCTCGCACGGCTGAGCCAGCAGCCCAGTGGCCACGGAACGGAGGCCTGCGTGGGCGCCAGGCCTAAGCAGCTATGGGCTGAGCCCTGCGCCTGCCGCCCCACAGGCCTGGCAGCTTCACCCCGTCCCACGAGCAAGAGGACTGTGGCTCCGCACCCTCACCCAAGAGCTTCTCGGACCCAAAGCCGGAGCAGGGCCTCAGGTCTGGCTCTTCTCAGGGCCCTGGGGTCGGCTTTCTGGGGCTGGTGGGGAGTACTGTCTCGTCCTTCTGTGTCTTAGATAATCCAACAGAAGAAAAACGAGGCGCCAGCTGGAAGCTTAGAAAGTGCTAGGACCGTGTCAGGAGGGTCGGTTCTAGTAATCGTCCCCAAGAGACCACCTAAGCTACCATCTTTTTTATCTTTGGGGGATACACTGGAAAGACAGATATAAATGGAGAACAGCTTTAGGTTTTGCTACCCTCTAATGTACCCCATTCCAGAATGTAACTCATAAAGTTTTCTTAATTTAACAGAATCAGGGAAACAGAGAGTAGACTGGTTGCCAAGGGGGAAGGGGCTAGGAGCTTGGGATCAGCAGGTGTGAACTATTCTGTACAGGATGGACAGTGAGGTACAGGAAACTAGACTCAACATCCTGTGACAAGCCGTCCGGAAAAGAAGGTGGGCACTCAGTAAATTTCTAGTTAATTGATTCTGATTTTGCAACGTGTGAACAAAGCCCCTTGGGTTCTTATTGATTAGGTGGTAGTCACCGTATCACCACAGCACAGACAACAGCATTTTTACATAGGACTATGCCCACTATTTGCAGAGAACAACACTACGCGGCATGAATAAACCTGTGAACAAAAATCCCTAACATCATCAAGCTTACATTTTAGTGGAATGAGACAGAAAAGAAAAAACACACATAAGGAACAAGTAGATGATACAGAAATTAGTAAACCCTTCGGATTAAAAAAAAAATGGCAGGGAAAATGGGAGTGTGGTGGGGCAGGGAGATTCACATACAGCTCGCAAAGTGACAGTGGTCTGAACAGTCGGATCCTGGTTATATTTTGAAGGTGGAGCGGACAGGATTTCCGCTGGACTGGATGTGCGCCGGAAGAATTATCCAAGGAGTGGCCTGAGCAAGCGGGAGGAGGGAGCTGCCTCAGACGGCGCGCAGACCCTGGGGTGAGCTGCTGTGCCCAGCGGGCTCTCCGAGGTGGTCGCTGCAAGAATCTGGATTCTGGAGAGGAGACGAGGCTGCGGGTGGGAACTGGGGTCTTGGGACCCGACAGCATTAGGGTCGGGAGCCTGGACAAGGCCCCGGGGAGTCAGTGGGGCAGAGGAGGAGGGCAAGGACGGAGCCCAGGGAGGTCCAGGAAGAGGAGGACGGGAGAAGAGAAGGAAGCCTGGGGGAGCAGCCAGCACGGGCGCAGGAAGCCAGGACTCCAACTGAGGCTGAGAACTAAGGGCCAGGGGCAGCCTTGACTAAGGCAGCAGTCTGAGGGAGCAGGGAGGGACAGCAGTCTGATTAGACTGAGTCTGAGAATGGGGAAGAGGGAGTGGAGACAGAACAGATAACACCACAGAGCCTGCTGCTTTAAAGAAAGAAAAGGGGTGGGGGGAAGCCCAGTTTAAATGTTTGAATTCTTTTCACCAAATGTTTTGTTAAAAAACAGTGGGACCTCCCTGTGGTCCAGTGGTTAGGACTCTGCTCTCACTGCTAAGGCCGGGGTCCAGGCGAGGCCGTCACCAGGAAGAGGGATCAGGAAATGAGCTGAGCTGCCGTGCAGAGCAGGAAGAGAAATCCCTGAATTTCTCACCCTTTCCCAGCACACAGCCAGACCGGCTGCCCTCCCACGCACTGACAACTGGGCGGTGACCCGCGGGCAGGAAGGAGGCGTGAGCAGGACAAGGAAGTGGGTGTCTGCAGCTCTTCCTCCCAGGATGCATGGATTCACTAAGCCTGCTGGACTGAGACAGGACAGAGAGGAGCTCAAAGCTCCCGCCCCCAGGACCCTGTACCAGGGCGAGTCCTCATTCACTCTTCCTGCCCACTGCCCCCCCAGCCTCGCTGGCACATTCCTAGAAGATACTACTCTTCAACAAAGGACGGACGCTGACAAAAACAGTATCTGGGAAAGAAAGGGCAACTAAGAAGGGAGTGGGAAGAGTGAAATAAAAAGTTTGCAAATCACCAGCAAATTGATACATTGAAAGGAAAGCAACTTATTTTCACTAATCAGTCATTTGAGGGAACTTTTAGCAACCAAAAATATCCACTGGCATTCCGTTATGATTAAATCAAACTTACAGCATGGTTCAATTTAAGAAACTTAAGAACATAAAATCTTGACTTAATACTTTAAATTTGTCTTTTACTCTCTTGCACCCCAAACAGTTTATAAAATCATCACTTTCTGAACAGCTACATATGTTTCAGAAATTTCATAAAATAGTCTCTAAAACCTGCAGGATAGATATCATCTGCTTCTGATAAAAAAAACCAAACTGAAACACAAAGCCCAAGTTCATATAAATATATGGCATTTTTATCCTCTTCTTATTTATCTTTATTTCCCACATATGTGACTCTTGATGTTTCCTGTAACATTAAAATTTTTCAATGTTAAAAACCAAAGGAAAAAATTAACTCCACTATTTTTCCTGTTGTTCGTAACTTAATCATTGAGTAGGTAGTATTTTATCAAAATTTTGTGTACTATTGCTGGCAATTCACAAAAGCCTGGTTTTATTTCTGCACAGCAAAGCACTAGCTGCTTCTAATTTCATGATTAGTAAATCTCCTGAGGACTAACAGTCAGTGGTAGCCAGTATCATTTTAGGTGAAAGTGAACTGTCTCATTCAAATTCTTTGAAAACTGGTAATCCAAGTAAACTATTCTTTCACTATCCTCTAAACAGAGTATTTGATTTATTGCCCTTCCATCCCCCCATTCGTGTCTGTATCTCTTAAGTTAACATACCCTATGACCTAGTTAGTTACATCTACCAAAAAGATACAAGAATTTCCACAGCAGCTTTATTTATAACCCTCAAAAACTGAAAGAAACTCAGATGTTCGCTAACAGGGGAATGGAGAATAATCTGTGATAGTAGATTATTACTATAATAATAATGATAATATCATTATTATAACAATAGTACCTGTGATAATAATAATAAGCCCATTCCTGCAGTGGGATACTTCGCATCAAGAAGAAAGAGTGCCCCGCTGTGGCACACAGCGCTGATGCACCTCAAGGACAGAGCGGGACGCTCAAGAAATCAGACACAGGGCTTCCCTGGTGGCTCAGTGGTAAAGAAGCCGCCTGTCAATGCAGGACACACGGGTTTGACCCCTGGTTTGGGAAGACCCCACATGCCACGGAGCAACCGAGCAGGTGCGCCACAGCTCCTGAGCCCGGACCCTAGAGCCCAGGAGCTGCAGCTACTGAAGCCTGGGTGCCCAAGAGCCCGTGCTCCACGGGAGAAGTCTCTGCAAGGAGTCCAGGGACCGCCACTGGGGAGCAGCCCCTGCCCGCTCCAACCAGAGAAAGCCTGAGAGCAGCAAGGAAGACCCAGCACCGCCAAAAATAAAGCACACACTATGACCCTAAAAAAAGAAACAAGTCAGACACAGAATACTCATAATTTAATTGTATGAAGCTCAAAACAGACACAACTTCAAGAAACTCAAAGGGTTCAAAGAACAGTCTCTTCAACCAGTGGTGCAAGGACAGTGGACAACCATGCTCAGGAGAACAACTGTGCTCCTACCTCAGACCAAAGATGAAAATCAGCTAAGAAGGCTAAGAGTGGGTCAAAAACCTATAAGTAAGAGCTAAAACTATCACCCTCTTAGAAAAAAAATGATATAAATGATATAAACCTTTGTGACCTTGGATTAGGCAATGAATTTTTTAAAGCACAAGTGAGAAAATTTTTTTAATTTTTTAAAAATTTTAATTAGACTTCATCAAAACTAAAAATGTATGCTTCCAGTCATAAGATGAATAAGTTCTCTGGTGCAATGTACAACATTATAAATATAACATTGCTGTACATTATATATGCAAGATGTAAAGAGAGTAAATCCTTTTTTTAAATCTTTTCAAGTTTAAGGTGCAGAGCGTAATGATCTGATTTACATACACTGTGAAATGATGACTGCAACAGGTTTAGTAAACATCCATCATCTCATGGACATCTCAGTGACAGACTTTCTTTTCTTGGGCTCCAAAATCACTGCAGATGGTGACTGCAGCCATGAAATTAAAAGACTCGTGCTCCTTGGAAATAAAGTTGTGATAAACCTAGACACTGTATTAAACTGCAGACACACCACTTTGCTGACAGAGGTCCTTAAAGCCATGGTTTTTCCAGTGGTCTTGAGTGGATGTGAGAGTTGGACCATAAAGAAGGCTGAGTGCCAAAGAACTGATGCTTTTGAACTGTGGTGTTGGAGAAGACTCTTCAACAGAGAGTCTTGGGGAGTCCTGTGGACTGAAAGGAGATCAATCCAGTCAATCCTAAAAGAAATCAGTCCTGAATATTCATTGGAAGGACTGACGCTGAAGCTGAAGCTCCAGTACTCTGGCCACCTGATGCAAAGAACTGAGTCTTTGGGAAAGACCCTGATGCCGGGGAAAGACTGAAGGCAGGAGGAGAAGGGAATGAGAGAGGATGCGATGGCTGGATGGCATGAATCATCGACTCAGGACATGAATCTGAGCAAACGGGGAAACAGCAGAGGGGGAAGGAGCCTGGCGGGCTGCAGTCTAGGGGTTCGCAGAGTCGGACATGACTTAACAGCTGGGTAACGACAATCATCTCACGTACACAGGACATTAAACAAATTTTAAAACCGTATTTTTCCCTGTGATGAGAACTCTTAGGATACATAATTATACATATTACTGACTATATTCCCCATACTGTTCATTTCATACCTGTGACTCATTTATTTTGTAACTGAAAGTTTGTGCCTCTTTATCATAAGGAAAATTTCTTTTCTATTTCTTTAATTGGATAAATGTTGCCTATCCATACAATGGAATATTAATAAGCCATAAAAAAGAAATGCTGATATACACTACAACATTGATGACTCCTACAAATGTTATGCTAAGTGAAAGAAGCCAGTTTCAAAAACCATGTGTTTTATGATTCCATTTATCTGAAATGGCGGGAACAGGCAAACCCACGGTGACAGGAAGTGGACTACTAGCTGCCAAGGGCCGGGGCAGGGGGGATGGGGAGTGACTACTAATGGGTATAGTGTTTCTCTGCAGGGTGATGAAAATGTTCTAGAATTAGGCAGTGGTGATGGTTGTACAATTCTGTGAATACACAAAAAAAGAAAAACATCACTGAATTGTATATATTTGAAAAAAAAAAAAACCTGGCATGAACTCCTGTGTGATGTAGGTCGCGCAGGGCTCCCCACTCTGGGGAGGAGCCGTGCGCTGAGGGTGGAGAGCGCCCTGACTCATTCATTCATTCATTCAAAAGGCACCAGGGGTGTTTACGGAAACCGCTGGGATTTCCCTGGTTAAGGGTCTACCTTCCAATGCAGGGGACACGGGTTCAGTCCTGTGTTGGGGAACTAAGATCCCACATGCCGAGGGGAAACTGGGCCACTGCCTGCCACAACCAGAGAGCTTGTGCACTGCAACAAAGACCCGGTGCAGCCAAAAAAAAAAAAAATACTGAGATGAAGCAGACACAGTGACTGACAGCACACACTTAAGACTTGGCGGGCCCGTTGATGTCGCAGGATGCTTGATCCGAGCCCTGGCTTCCTCAATGGTAAACGAGGGATAATGCAGGACTGAGGGTCATCAGGAGAATTACATGAGCTGTGGACGGAGACCATCAGCTCAGTGTCTCCAGACTCGGGTCACTGTAAGCGTGTGCGATCACAGGCTCAGCAGAGAAGACTCACTGTGCTCCCCACCTGGACTCGCCTCCCAGGGTGAGCCCGCGCCCAGGCAGGCGTCAAGCCCGGCCCTCTCCCGGATACGGGCCCCGCCTGGCCCCACGGCACCAACTGCGGTGCTCCTCTCCTGACCACAGCGCTCAGCTAAGGGCCACTCCCTGCCCGGCCCTGAGGAAGGGCCCCTGAGCACTGACCCAGTCTGAATAAAGCAAGATCTACTGCTTCCAAGAAGGCTGTCCCAACACCACCGTGTAACCCTCCTTACACTCTGTACTTGTGACCTGTGCGTATGGCGTGGACTCTCCTGTCTGGGCCCAAGTGTGTGGAATTCTTGGTTAACAGGACTGTTATTTATTCTTAAACTCATACAACTGAAAACAACAGAGAAACAAATTTATGTCACAGTTCTAAAAAAATTCTAGCACACAACCGAAGACCAACAGGACATGTTATTTAAGCTCCTAAACCTTCTCCACCTTAACATCAGTGTTCATAACAATTGTACAGAGCTGAATACTAAACGATCCAAGTCCAATCTGACAAAGTCAGATTGACAAAGTTGGATCCAAGTCCAATCTGACAAAGTCTCTGAGTTGGACAGTTGATATACAAGGAGTACTGTTTAAAAAAAAAAAGTTGATATACAAGGAGTATATATATATATATATATATATATCAAAAGTTGATATATATATATCAACTCCTTGTTGATATACAAGGAGTACTGTTTAAAAAAAAAAAAGTTAAATCTTTTCACAGGTAATCTTCTCTTATCCAAAATTCATTCAAGCTGTTTACCATACTTAGTGACTAGTTTTGTATATTTTTACACAAGGGATAAATGTCTCCGAAGGAAAAGAAGTGTTTCTACCAAAAATTATATGCCTTTTCCAGAACCGAATCCTATGCCAGACATCTCAGGAGACAAACCACTGCAGCCTGAAGCCCCCCGTGGCCAGACATGAAGAACAAGAACAATTGGAACGGCAACAGCAACTCGCCCAGCGACCGCAGTACTTAACCTGCTCTCAAGGCAGCTGCTTCTGAACCAGGGCTGGAACCAAGCAGGTGGCCCTCGGAGCGACACACTCACTTCCCTTCCAAAAGGGGGAAATGGGGAGCAGCCGGTCTTTCAGCCTGCCCCAGCGGCTTTGACCTCTGACCTGCTGTCACCCACCTCAGTCCCACACAGGCTTGTGCTTCTGGGTACTGGAGGCAGTTTCAACACCCTTGCCCTGTAAGGTTAAGATGGAAACCGTGCATTTTCAAAATGCTCATGAATGTATAGAAGAACCAAACTGTGTGATTTTGTTGTTTTTTTTTTTTTAAAGAAGCTTGTTTAAGGAGAAGTTGTATTTTAAATGTGACAAAAATAGCTTAACTCATGTTCAATGCTGTTTATTTGAACATCAACAATTAGATGTGTCCATGACTGGATGCCACACTATCTGCACTGAATTATCCAACTGAACTCATGCATTTATGAGGCACTTTTAAAAAAATAAGCAAACAAGCCCCCTGCTCGATATTTTTTCTATAATAAAATGTCAGCATAAAGAGAATGAAACACAAAGAAAAATAATCAAGCCACAAAGTAGAGAAAGAAGGTAAATGTCTTCCTTCATCTTTTATCTTTAGCTCACCATCACAAAACAAATGAGTTAGTAAGTAGGAAGGAAGCTGTTTTGTACATAAGTCTTTTTGAAGTGTCACTCTGGTTTTATCCAGCCATTGGTAAATTGGTCATCTTTCCACTCGCCGGCCAGAGATGAGACACAGTGAAAATCAGCAAATGACAAAAGCTTCCCATAAATCAACAGAATTTCACTGACAGGCTGGCGCATGTTTAACGTTTCAAAAACAGAACACTTGGCTTTGTGGAGCCTACTTCTGCACGCTCTAAGAACCAATCAAAAAACAGCCTTCTTCTTAAACAATCCTTAAGTAAAAATGAAAGATTTATGTTACAAGTGTTATTTGATTTTTTGGTGTTGTTGTTTTGTTTTTTTAATCACACCTTCCCAGAATGTCTGGTGATTCGGAGTGAACTAAATTTGCACACACACTCCTACTTAGTTCTCTCCCTGAATGTTCTCAGCAGGAAGCTCCCTGGCTCACCTAATATTTCCAGAGCACAGTATTTGTTCGGCCTGTTGACTTTTCAGAGCTGGATTAAAGAAAAAGTAAGCCCTGGATGAACTGGAAGGTACAGCATTACACCTAAACCAACAAGAAGGAAATACTTTTTCGGAAGACTGATTAAAAAAAATAAAAACTTAATTGAAGATATATTAAAAACTGAGAAGTCACAGTGTTAATTCTGAAGTGTCTCCAGCAAACAACTGTTACGTTCCATGTAAGACCTGTCTTGTAATAAAAAAATATCTGACACTCTGAGCCCAGGGTGTCTCTCAGAGCTCACTGCCGGTCACCGAAGCTGAATAAGCATCTGAAAGGGCAGCGTGGGCGTTTCTGACACGAAGGATCCGGGATGTGACACCGCACCTCTCACTTCTCACTTTGCGGCTTGGTCTCAGGACGCCATCCCAGTCCTCAGGGGGAGGTGTCACTTCCTCCAGTGCAGATGACACGCACAACCTCCCAACCGGCCTCGTAGACTCGTCCCATCCTGACCCTAACCGTGCGAGCCCCAGTGTAAGAGGAGAGCCTGAGAGTCACCATGACCTCCCTGTGGGACGAGCCCCCGCACACCTAGAGGCCCTGGACCTCTGCAGCGGGTCGGGGAATGGGAGCACCCGACCAACACAGGATGCTGAGCCGGCGGGGTGGGCAGGCGGCGCAGACGGACCCAGAGCCCCGTCCACAGCCGCCTCCGGCTGGGCTCCGGTCTGCCCTGCATCCCACACAGTCCTACAGAATCCTAGAGGAAGACCGGCAGAGAGGGCACCCGCAGGTGCAGACCCGAGCAGAGGGGCCACACTAGCCTGAGAGGGCAGGCGGTGAAGGGAACATGCGAGGTGACGGGAAGGCCAGAACGCCTCTCTACGAGACAGAACTGGCCAGAGGGCCGTCTGGAGTTGGGTGAGGGCGTGTGCGGTGGCACCTCCTCTCCCATAACCCCAGGGAGTCCCTCAGGGAGGGCCTGCGAGGGGACGGCTGGCGGGATGACCTGGGGCTGGCCTGGCTGCGGCAGGGGTGCCTGAGGCAGGCAGTCACTTCCAGGCCAGACCTGTCTACACCTCCTTCCACTCCCAAAGTGGCTCCACCCTGAGGACGGCTCTCGCCCCTCCATCTGGCCCTGACCCACCTTCCCTGCCTCAGGGTTCCCGGCTCCCAGCCCGTACCTCCATGAAACTTTTCGGCACCTTATAGTCACCGGCGCCACCGCGCTCCCCACAAGTCCTCCCCTTGGCCCAGCGAAACTCCATCTTCCTCTGCGACCAGCTCACCTCAGCGAGGCCTCTCTCTCTCCAGATGGAGGAAGCTACTAAGGGAGCTGGTAACAGAGCCTAGCTTACCCACCATCCAGCACAGAAAAGGAGCGGGCTGCACCTGGCACAGAAATGGGGGAACCCACCACATGAAGTGGGCCATCTGACACAGGAAGTGGGGGAACCCACACAGGAAGTGGGCCATCTGACACAGGAAGTGGGGGAACCCACACAGGAAGTGGGGAATCTGACACAGGAAGTGGGGGAAGCCACCACAGGAAGTGGGGCATCTGGCACAGGAAGTGGGGCATCTGGCACAAGAAGTGGGAGAACCCACCCCAGGATGTGGGGCATCTGGCACAGGAAGTAGGGGAAGCCACCACAGGAAGTGGGGCATCTGACACAGGAAGTGGGGGAACCCACACAGGAAGTGGGGGAACACACCACAGGAAGTGAGGGAATCCACCACAGGAAGTGGGGAATCTGGCACAGGAAGTGAGGGAATCCACCACAGGAAGTGGGAGCATAAGGCACAGGAAGGGGCCAGCACCGGAAATGTCAGACCCTGGCACCCTCCACTTCAACTTGCAGTATTAAAACTAAGAACAAATCACCAATAAGTGCTGACAAAAACCAAAGTAAAACTATCAAGTATAGAATACAGAAAAGAGGCTAATTCCTCTAATATAACAGGGACATATCAGGGAATGTTAGAACATAAAGTTCTAAGAAATTTCTAGCAACAAACCAATATGATGCGTGGAGAAAGGGCAAGGATACCAGCTAGACATTAATCAACTCTTCAAACAGTCACACAGCGTTCACTGGGGGAGGGGCGCAAGAGGACAGGAGGGGCAAATCAGGCAGGCGGGCTCCAGAGAAAGGCAGGTGCCCACCGTCAAGTTGGTGCCTCCACGTCTCCACAGGGACCGAGCGAGCGAGAGGCAGTAACTACCCCAGGCCCCACCAGGCCCCTGCATCACCACCCAGACCGCCAACCACTGACCTTCGGCACAGCACCCTCGGGCACCCAGCCCACACTCAGGATCTTAGGCCAAGCCGGTACTGACTGCGATGCTCCTCACAAAAGGGGGATTTCAAACGAAGTAAGAAATACCTGATTTTTTACATCAGTTTGGCCCCCTAATAGCTCTATTTTCCACAAAATATACAGGGCCAATAGTATAGGAATGATTTGTCGAAAGCCAAATTTGTCCAGCTAGAAATAAATTCAAACGGTAGGAGCAGAATAAGACAAGTGGTCTGGTTGCTTCAACAAATAAACTGCAACTAGGGAGAAGATGGAGAAGAAACCTATAGGTTAAAGGAGAATGGGGAGGTGGGCAGTCCAAACGCCATGAGTAACTTTGTTTTGGCCGCTACAGAACAAATTTACTGAAAACAGCAGCAGAAAAGGAGAAATTTAAACCCTGACTGCGTATTTGATGGTACTGAGGAATTATGGTCATTTTTTCATTGGCATAATACCACTATGTTTTTATGTTATATGCTATGTTTATATGGCTAAGGCCTTATCTTCCTGAGGCATACAGGGAAATATTTACAAATGAGATGACAGATGTCTAGGATTTCCCTGAAAATCACTCTTTTGGGGGGAAAAGGGTATCAAAATGAAGATGGACAGTGACTTAACAACTGTTGGAAGGCAGTGACTGAAACAAGGGTTCACTAGTCAATTATCTCTACTTTTTAACACATCGAGATTCCTATAATAAATTTTGTTTTTGGTTGCACTGGCTATTTGTCGATGTGCAAGGCTTTCTCTAGTTTCGGTGAGCGGGGGCTATCCTTCATGGTGGCTCGCAGGCTTCTCACTGTGGTGGCTTCTGTTGCACAGCAAGGGTTCTACAGCACATGCTCAACAGCTGTGTCACATGGGCTCAGCTGCCCCATGGCAGGTGGGATCTTCCTGAACCAGGGACAGAACCTGTGGCTCCTGCATTGGCGGGTGGATTCTTATCCACTGTACCACCAGGGAAGTCCCTATAATAAAAATTTTAAATGGAATTATAATCAATAGCTATCACTTTTACTAACACTAATTATAAAAACGAAGAGTATCAATATATGAAAAATTCAAGCCCCTCCAAAAAGGAACAATGACATTTTCAAACACGGTGTCCTTGACTATTTCATATCTAAATGGAGGACAACTGAAGGCATGACAAGGGATAGTAGAAGTTTCTGAAAAATTAGTTTCCTTTTACAAATACTCAAACCTATTGAATTCCAAACAGAAAGAATTCAAATCACCAGAGCTCTTGTCACAAAAATCAACTACATGCCCAGGTTATTTGTTATGAGTTCGTTTCCTTTATTGCTGGAATTCCTTCTGGGTCATAAAACAGTTTTATGAGCTGGTAAACATTTCATAAGAACTCTGAAAAGCTGCCGTGACGAACAGCTTCAGTGTTCCGTGTAACAGATCTCTCCCCTGACCTGACCGACGCTAGTACAGCACTGAGTACTCTATACTCCACTTTCAGAAGGGCCGGGTGATGCTCTGACTGCTGAGCGTTTACTGAAGGACCCCCTTCACTGTGGAGAAATGAGAACACTATGGGAAAAGTGGGAAAAACAGTTAAATTTCTCCAAAGTTCATTTTAAAAAACATTTAAAATCCATTTTATTGCCGGATATTTTTCTCAGATAATAAACGTAATATTTTAAGCATCATTAAACTTACAATTAAAAATAATTACTGTAGTGGGGAAAACATTAAGCCATAAGAAAAGATAACACGGGTGGTACTGTGAAATGGATATTAAGAATGGTATGAATTTTTTGTTTTTTTATTCTTATGAAATCAAGTTTTATATATATTAATATATATATAAACAAACTAGAGTTGTTACAAAAATGCTATCAGAGAAGAAAATTATCAAACCTGATGGACTAAGGATCTAGCAGTACTCAAAAACATCACCCCTCAACAGGGACAACTAGTAACTCTATATTATTTTTAGGGAAGCTTTCTAAATACTCCAGGACAAAAAGAACAACCAAGGATTATCAGTAATTGAAGGAAAATCATTAAGAGGAAAAGTGCCAAGGTGAATAAAGAACTGACTCCAGAGGAAAGAGATAAATCAGGAAGACGAAAACTTTAAAAAATTCTCATTAATGGACTTCCCTGGTGGTCCAGTGGTTAAGAATATGCCTGTCAATGCAGGGGACATGAGTTCAGTCCCTAGTCTGGAAAGATTTCACATGCTGTGGAGCAACTAAGCCCATGTGCCATGATTACTGAGCCTGTGCTCCAGAGCCCACGCACAGCTACTGAAGCCCATGCACCTAGAACACATACTCTACAACCCAAGAGAAGCCAGCAACTAGAGGAGCTCCCATTCACCACAACTAGAGAAAGCCTGCCTGCAGCAACAAAGACCCAGTGCAGCCAAAAAAAAAAAAATCTGATTAATATTCTCAGAAAGAGGAGAGAGTCTAGCCTCCTACCACCCCCCACCTCACCACAATCAAAGAGCAGTATCTCCTCCAAGAGGGAGACATTCTGACCTGAGTTCCATTCTCAGTCAAGCACACACCACTACAACGAGGGCGCTGGAAGGCATTTTTAGAAATGCAATAACTCGGAAAGATTACCGCCCTTGAATCTCACATGGGGGGGAAATGCTATATACACTTATGTGCGTATGTATAACATATACATATCCCCCCCACAACCATGAGAGGGTTCCCAGGTGGCGCTAGTGGTGAAGAATCCGCCTGCCAATGCAGGAGACCTAAGAGACGAGGGTTTGATCCCTGGGTGGGGAAGATCCCCTGGAGGAGGAAATGGCAACCCACTCCAGTATTTGTGCCTGGAGAATCCCAGGGTCAGAGGAGCCTGGCACGCTACAGTCCACAGGGTCACAAAGAGTTGGACGTGACTGAAGCAACTCAGCATTAGTCCACCATGTAAAGACTCTAGCCAATCATCAAAATGGAAGAATCCAAGAAAGTGACGTGAGCACAGAGGCAACTGCGTATGACCCAGAAGCAGCAAAGGAAGTTAGGAAGAAGTCCAGGCACTCTCAACACCAGCACCTGGATGACCGTCTCGCTCAAGACACAGGACAGGCGCCTGCTCTCTGGGTCCAGTCACACAGCTGGGTTTCACAGTGAATTACAGTTACATACCTATAACCATTTTAAATTCTATTTATTAGTTTCCAAATTGTACAACCAACTTAAACAAAACAAAAAAGATTTCTGTAAGTTACAACATAACATAAATGCTATAAACTCTAAGAACATAAAATTGGTGAAAGTGAAGTGAAAGGCAAAGTCGCTCAGTCGTGTCCAACTCTTTGCAACCCCATGGACTATGTACAGTCCATGGAATCTTCCAGGCCAGAATACTGGAGTGGGAAGCCTTTCCCTTCTCTCCAGGGGATCTTCCCAACCCAGGGATCAAACCCAGGTCTCCTGCATTGCAGGTGGATTCTTTACCAGCTGAGCCACAAGGGAAGCCATATTCCAACATTAATTTCTTATGAAACATTTTAAATAAATATAAACATATTTTGATGTTAAAAAAACCTTTCAAATCAATATTCAATTTCAATGGAAATTCTAGATTGTGATCTAACATCTAAAAAGAAGTTATAATACAACTAGAGGGAAGAAGACATTTTCCTCTGTGACACACCCTTCTATACTGCTTAAATTCACTAAATCAGGAGCATACATCATTTTTTATAATTTTAACACTACTTAAAATAAAAACAGTACTGGCCAAGTACAATTTCTGTGATACAGGTGCTGACATTTTTAATGCTTGATACAAAGGACAATCCTAAATGACAAAGAACTGGACCATCTGTGACCACCCTCCATGAACTCTAACAGAATTCAGCGTTAAGGGAAACAGGCAGTGGATTTAGAAAAATCATTCTCTCTGGGGAATTTTAAAAGCCAAAACAATTTCTGGTAGTATCACTCTTCATTAATAGCCCCAAGCTGGATAGCTGAGATGTACACTGAATGAACGGATAAACCACGGGGAAGGAATTCAGTGGAATACAGCAACCAGAAAGAACTAGCTGTTGTTACTTACACTCAATAACACGGATGGATCTCAATCACTTTCATTTGCAATTACTTTTTTTTTAGGGTAAAAGACATATAACGTAAAATTTGCCATTTTAATCATTTTTAAAAAATAAAAGAGACTCAAATGGCTAAAACTCAAAGGATATTACTGTAGATCTTACAGAAATAAAAGGATTAAGAAACACTACAAACAACGGTATGCCAACAAACTAACCTGAACAAAATGAACAAGTTCCTAAAAAGACAAAACCTACCAAAGTGACTCAGGAAGAAACAGAAAACGTCAACAGATCTACAAGCACAGAGACTGAATTAGTCACCAAAAGACGAACCACAGAGAAAGGCCAGCTGGCTTCATAGCTGGCTTTTATCAAACACAGAAAAAAGCTTAGTTAATGATGAGAGACTTAAGGTGCTTTCTCCCTAAGATGAGGAATAAGAATGCCCATGCTTGCCACTTCTATTCCACCCTGTCCTAGAGGTTTTAGTCAGGACAAATAGGCAACAAAAATAAGCAAAAGGCATCCAGACTGGAAAGGAAGGAATAAAACAACCTCTATTCACAGGTAACATGAATTTGTATATAAAAATCCTAAGAAATCTACTTAAAGAAACCATTAGAACTAATAAAAAAGTTAAGCAATTTTGCAGTACACAGAATCACTATTTTAAAAAAAAATTGTATAAATTTGCAATAAACAATCCAAAAATGTGATTCAGAAAACAATTCCGCTTATAATAGAATTTTTAAAAAGACATTTGGGAATAATTTAACAAAATAAGTACAAATCTGACATTTTGCATTGCGAATGAAATTAATGCAGTAAATGAACACTTAAAAAGCTAAAATCACAAATTTTGTATATGTATTTTACCACAATAAAAAAGTAAAAAAAAGTTAAACTCTGAAAACTACAAAATACATATATATACATTTCAATTTGGAGATCTAAATAAGTGGAAAGCCATATCATAATCATGCACAGCAAAACCTAATACTGTAAGATGACAATACTCTCCAAAGTGATCTAGAGATTCCGCGTGGTCCCTCTCGGAATGCCAGACGGCTTCCTTATAAAAACTGACACATTGATCCTAAAATGCACATGAAAAGTCAAGGAACCCAGAACAGCGAAACAATCCTAAGTAAGAACAAAGTTGGAGAACTCTAAACTCCCTGATTTCAACACTTAGCAGAAAGCAACAGTAATCACGAGAGTATGGTAGTATATAGTACAAAGACAGGCATATACATCAATAGAACATAACTGAGAGCCCAGAAATAACACATTTTATGGTCAAGGGGGCCAAGACTATTCAATGAGGGGGAAAAGTCTCTTCAACAAATGCTGCTGGGAGATCAGGACAGCTACATGAAAAAGAATGAATTAGAACTTCCCATCTCACACTTTATTTCTTAAAAAAAAAAAATCAAAACAGATCAAACACCTAAATGTGAAAGCTAAAACTACAAAAACTATGAAATTCCTAGAAGAAAACACAGGTATAAAATCATTGTGACCTTGGATTTAACAAATTCTTAGATATGACACCAAACACAACAAAAGTTAAATTGGATTTCATCAAAATAAATAACTTGGGCCTCAGAGGGAACCTGTAAGAACATGAAATGACAACCTACAGGAGAAAATAATCTGTCAATCACAGGTCTGATGTAGGATCTGTATCCAGAAGGTACGTAACTTACAACAGAAAAGCAGACAGACAACACAACTAAAAAATGAGCAAAGAACCAGAACAGACATTTCTCCAAAGAACATATACAAACGGCCAATGACAAAACAATAAACAAGATACTCAACATCATTAGCCTTTAGGCAAAAGCAAAACAAAACCACAGCGAAACACCACTTCACACACACACCAGGACGGCTAGAATAAGAAAGACAAATAGCAACAAGCATCTGTGAGGATGAAGAGAAGCTGGAACCCCACCGCTGCCGGCAGAGAAGGTGAACTGGGAGAGCTGTTACGGAAAACCACCCGGCAGGTCTTCAAAATGCTGAGCATAGTGTTACCAAAGGACCTACCAACTCCACTTCCAGGCACATGCTCAAGGGAAATGAAAACACATGTCACGTAAAAACCTGTATTAACCGTTCACAGCAGCATTACTCAGAACAGCTCAAAAGGTAGAAAGAACCCAAATGCCCATCAACCGAGCAATGTGTAAACAAAATGTGGAGTATACATCCGATGGAACATTATTCAGCAATAAAAAGGAATGGAACACAGATATACCCTTGAAAACATTACACTAAGTGAAAAGAATGCCATCACAAAACACCATGTATTACTACATGACTCCATCTGTAGGAAATGGCCAGAATGTGCATATATATAATAAAACTAGATGTTTGGCTGCCTGGGGGTGGTGAGGGATAGGAGTTAGGACTGATAGCTAAAGGGTTCAGGATTTCTTTTTAAGGTGATGAAAATATTTGGAAATAACACAGATAGCTACCCAATTCTGTGAAATACTAAAACTACTGAACTCTACAATTTAAACAGATAATTTGCATGTGGATTATATCTCAACAAAACTGTTACAAACAAAAGAAATCATTTGGTAACTGTAAATGGCAGAGAAATCTTCCTTTTTCACTAAAATAATCAGTTAGCTGTACAGTTCAATTCAAGCTTCATACTGTCGACAGACCTCTGGTTTCTGTTCAGTAACCTTCTTAACATATCATTTCACAAAGATTATCAAAACTTCATGAACACAAATCTTGCTTTTTTAAAAAATATATATATATTTGTAGAAGAAAATTTATCCAGGCTTATCACTTTGATTACATAAAACCATAATAATGCCTGATGTCTTGAGAACATTTTTTATGTCCTAATACAGTCTAATATAAATGCTACCCTTGACAGCTTAATTGGTGAAACTGGCTTAGAGCATTCCCAATAATTTCCCAATCTGCTGCCAATTAGACAATATATCCTACATATTTGAAAGCAATACCTCATCAGCATTCTCCCAGATTCATCTGAAAGATGATTTGTTAATATACTTAAAGATGTTTCAACAATCTGATTTCAAATACTCAGGGCTAAAAAAGAAACAAATCTGAGCTGCAAAATTATTTTTTAAAGAATTGCTGTAAACCCATTAATTATAAAATCAACATCGTTCTCAACAAAGAATCAATACAGATGCTATTTCAAGTTAAAAATAATAAGTTAAAAAATTAAATTAACCCCCCTAATTTAAACTTTTTAAACAAAAAAGAGAGAAACTCAGTGTTTTCAATTGAATTCTTTCATATGAATGGGGTAAAGTACAAGAGAACAACAGTCTTAAAATACAGTTTGAGTGTCATGGTTAATTAAGGGAGGTCTGTCTACCTTTGGATTTCATTTATTTATGGTTTTAGAAAATCATGACTGGCAAGAGCATTTCTTATTCTATTCTTTGTTTTAAATTAGTGATTTCTTCCTAGGTACCAAAAGCCTTGGAGTTTAACAGAACCAGTCTGTGTCACTTCAAGAAAGATCAACTTCATGCACAGGGTCCCTGAGGCATAAGCGGCCAGTTCAGACACCGCCCCTGCCTCGCCCCCAGTCCACCCAGGGTGCTGCCCCAGCATCCCTCCTGCCACTTTTCAGCTCTCAAAACATCCAAGTCCCCCATTTTCACGCCCCTTTACCCATTCTCCTTTCTCTCTCTTCCAATACTGTCCAATTACTGGGAAAAAACGCTGCCCTCCCATATTTGCATTTCTCCCTTCTACTTACAGGGGAAGCTTTCTAATACATGAGTAAATATAACAGAAACACAATTCAGCCAAAAAAACTAAAATGGTAATTGTACACCCTGACTTAGAGATGAAAACCAGGGTACCTTTCAGTTACTTCTAGTGTAAAGAACAGCCTTATCTCTGCATCATCTGGAAGCTCTACTAAAATGATAACGTGGATTACAATGGGACGCAGCCTCAAGGATAACACGAGCCCCGGGGAACAGGAATTCTGTTCACCACCGCGGTGCCTGGGCACTTCTCAAGTCCAAAAGAGTACTTGCTGAATCAATGACAGACGATGACAGTAGACTAGAAAAGTCAACACAATTTTGCACAGAGGAAATGAACGAGCAGCAACTAATTCAGCCAAGATAGAAAATCGGAAGTTAACTCTGTGAGGGAGGGGCAAGCAACCGATCACCAGCAGCGCCAGTGTCCTGCAAATTAAACAGAAATGAGTGTCACCAGGGGGCAGAGCAGTCAAGAATCCACCTGCCAACTCAGGAGACACAAGAGACGTGGGTTCAATTCCCAGGTGGGGAAGATCCCTGGGGAGGGAATGGCTACCCACTCCAGTATTCTTGCCTGGAGAATTCCATGGACAGAGGAGCCTCACGGGCTACAGTGGGTCAGACAGGACTGAGTGACTAAACATGCATGCAAACAGTAAGGGACAGAGAACAGAACGGGCTTTAAGTCTGCACGACCATACACAAAAATAAACTCAAAATGGATTAAAGATCTAAATGTAAGACCAGAAACTATAAAACTCCTAGAGGAGAACATAGGCAAAACACTCTCTGACATAAATCACAGCAGGATCCTCTATGACCCACCTCCCAGAATATTGGAAATAAAAGCAAAAATAAACAAATGGGACCTAATGAAACTTAAAAGCTTTTGCACAACAAAGGAAACTATAAGCAAGGTGAAAAGACAGCCCTCAGATTGGGAGAAAATAATAGCAAACGAAGCAATAGACAAAGGATTAATCTCAAAAATATACAAGCAACTCCTTCAGCTCAACTCCAGAAAAATAAATGACACAATCAAAAAATGGGCCAAAGAACTAAACAGACTCTTCTCCAAGGACGACATACAGATGGCTAAAAAACACATGAAAAGATGCTCAACATCACTCATTATCAGAGAAATGCAAATCAAAACCACAATGAGGTACCATTACACGCCAGTCAGGATGGCTGCTATCCAGAAGTCTACAAGCAATAAATGCTGGAGAGGGTGTGGAGAAAAGGGAACCCTCTTACACTGTTGGTGGGAATGCAAACTAGTACAGCCGCTATGGAGAACAGTGGGGAGATTTCTTAAAAAACTGGAAATAGAACTGCCATATGACCCAGCAATCCCACTTCTGGGCATACACACCAAGGAAACCAGATCTGAAAGAGACACGTGCACCCCAATGTTCATTGCAGCACTGTTTATCATAGCCAGGACATGGAAGCAACCTAGATGCCCATCAGCAGACGAATGGATAAGGAAGCTGTGGTACGTATACACCATGGGATATTACGCAGCCGTTAAAAAGAATTCATTTGAATCAGTTCTAATGAGATGGATGAAACTGGAGCCCATTATACAGAGTGAAGTAAGCCAGAAAGATAAAGAATATTATAGCATACTAACACATATATATGGAATTTAGAAAGATGGTAATGATAACCCTATATGCAAAACAGAAAAAGAGACACAGATGTACAGATCAGACTTTTGGACTCTGGGAGAAGGCGAGGGTGGGATGTTTCAAGAGAACAGCATGTATATTATCTATAGTGAAACAGATCACCAGCCCAGGTGGGATGCATGAGACAAGTGCTCGGGCCTGGTGCACTGGGAAGACCCAGAGGAATCAGATGGAGAGGGGATCGGGATGGGGAATACATGTAACTCCATGGCTGATTCATGTCAATGTATGACAAAACCCACTGCAATGCTATGAAGTAATTAGCCTCCAACTAATAAAAATAAATGAAAAAAAAAAAGAATAGATATAAAGCACATGGAATAATGTCTAGAGATAATAAACGTGGTGTTAGCTCTCTTAAAAAAGTCTGCAGGAGAAGCAGCTATGCTCCAGCTATCTCCCACCCCATCCCACTGCCCCCCCCCCACCCCCAGCTCGCCCCACCTTCCCAGAATGCTGGCAGCTGGGCCTGTACCACACTCGCCACCATCCAGGCTGAAGACCAGAAGCCCTGCTCTGGGAAAACCGACGGGCCTGGAGAAGGAACTACTCTAGCGACTCTGCTAGTGCCCCGCAAATGGGCCAGCGCCCCACCCTATTTCCTAATGGTGAGGCTCACATGTAAAGTTTATGCACACACAAGAGTTTTCAATCAGTCCACTCATAACTGTGGAAGACAGCCAATAAACACCAGGCATTTGAAGAAGAGCTTCTGATATCAAAGACAAAGACCAAAGTAGGAAACCGGATAAAAAGGACTCAGAAGAGACAGAAGACAACACAGGAAACAAAAGAGAACGCCCACAAAACTCCAACGTGCGCCTGTGCAGAGTACGTCATGCGAAGCGCTGGGCTGGATGAATCGCAAGCTGGAATCAGGACTGCCAGGAGAAATATCAACATCCTCGGATATGTAGATGACACACTCCAATGGCAGAAAGTGAAGAGGAACCAAAGAGCCTCCTGGTGAAGGTGAAAGAATGAAAAGGCTGGCTTAAAACTCAAGATTAAAAAAACCAGTATCATGGCATCCGGTCCCATCACTTCATGGCAAACAGATGGGGAAACAATGGAAACAGTGACAGACTTCATTTTCTTGGGCTCCAAAATCACTGTGGATGGTGACTGCAGCCACAAAATTAAAAGATGCCTGCTCTTTGGAAGAATAGCTATGACCAACCTAGACAGCATATTAAAAAGCAGAGACATCGCTCTGCCGACAAAGGTCCATCTAGTTAAAAGCTATGGTTTTTCCAGTAGTTGTCTATGGATGTGAGAGTTGGACTATAAAGAAAGCTGGGTGCTGAAGAATTGATGTTTTTGAACTGTGTTGTTGGAGAAGACTCTTGCAAGTCCCTTGGACAGCAAGGAGATCAAACCAGTCAATCCCCAAGGAAATTAGTCCTGAATATTCATTGGAAGGACTGCTGCTGAACCTGAAGCTCCAATACTTTGGCCACCCAATGCAAGAGCTGACTCACTGGAAAAGACCTTGGGAAAGACTGGGAAAGACTGAGGGCAAGAGGAGAAGGGGGCAACAGAAGATGAGAAGGTTGGATGCCATCACTGACACAATGGACATGAGTCTGAGCAAACTCTGGGAGATACTGAAGGACAGGGAGGCCTGGCATGCTGCAGTCCATGGGGTTACAAAGAGTCGGACATGACCTAGCGACTGAACAACAAAGAGAAATGGTTTTTAAGATGACTGCCTTCATGAAACAGAAACAAGATGTTATAAAAAAGGAATACTAGGGGCAAAAACACTTAGAAATGAAAGATATGATGATGGAAAGAAAAACGCAATGTACGGACTAGAAGATAAAGTTGAAGATCTCTCCCAGAAAAAGAAGGATAAAAGGTCAACAACTAGAAAATAGTAGGAGAAAGGAAATTAACAGAAAACTCAGAAGATCCGACATATGAATAACAGGCAATCAAAAAGGCTAGAATAAAGAAATCAGAGCTCACAGAGAAATAATACAGGAACGTTTTGGAGAGCCGAAGGACCCAAGTGCCACCCCCAGAAAGGACCCCCAAGGAACAACGGGGATGAACAAATCTCACCAAGGCGTGGGGATCACAATGGTCTGAGGCTTCCCCTTGCAACAACAGCCAGCAGACATCCGAGTCCAGCCTTCAAACTTCTGCAGGAAAATTACTTTTAACCTAGAATTCAATACCCAGGTAAACTACCATTCAAATACAAAGGAAGAAAAGGCATCTTCAGACAGTTTAGTTCTCAACAAAATTTCTGATGAACTCTTTCCAGGAAGCCACCAGAACATAAAACACGGGGTCCCGGAATTCTCATTCAACAGAGGAAGAGGCACAGAAAGAATTCCCATAAGGAATGAAGAGAAATCCCAGGATGGCAACTAAGCAGCAGGCCTAGAGAAGACACAGCCCAGCCTCAAGTGGAACAGGAAAATGAAAGGCTCTACAAGGGCTGAAAAGTGAGAGATCACTCGTGGTGGCTGACTGCACTGGGGAGTTCTAGTTAAAACCTGCACTGAATTCATGACTATACATTTGCATCCATGCTAAGGGAGAGAAAGAATAATTCATTCCAATTAACACAACAATAATTCCTTGTCTTAGTAGACTGGGAGGGAATTAACTGTATCCTGTGTGGCTTAGCCGTTAAGATGTTTACCCAATGATAATAAACACTGAATATCAATTTAAACAATAATTATTATATAGCCAGATTTGGAGAAACAAAGAGGAAGGAAGGATGTATGTGTCTAGGTAATGCAGGGCAGTAGACACCTAAAGTTCTACGGCCTTCTCTCCCACAGAGAAAGTTAAAAGATAACATATAAAATGGAAAATCAGAAATAAGCAGCATAAGCATGCTACAGAGACACATGAAATTTGAGGCAGGAATTGCTAAATAAGTAATCATCAGCGCCAAAGACCTGATGCTTTCAAATTGTGGTGCTAAGGAAGACTTGAGAGTCCCTTGAATATCAAGATCAAATCAGTCAGTCCTAAAGAAAATCAACCCTGAACACTCACTGGAAGGACTGATGCTGAAGCTTCAATACTTCAGCCACCTGATTCGAAGAGCCGACTCACTGGAAAAGACCCTGATGCTGGGGAAGACTGAAGGCAGCAGGAGAAGGGGGCGACAGAGGATGAGATGGTCGGATGGCATCATCGACTCGATGGACGTGAAGTTGGGCAAAAACCAGGAGACAGTGAGGGACAGGGAAGCCTGGCGTGTGGCAGTCCATGGGGCTGCAAAGAGTCGGACACAATTTAGCGACTCAAGAACCCCCACCATCAGCATCCAAGGTTCTTCTCCTATCCACTTAATAACACCTTCGCCCTCTGCCTGGAATGTAGGTGAGAGGGTCACCCTCAGACCAGACAGTAGACTGAGCAGGAGATGGCAAGGTCCCTGAAGACTTCTTGGAATGAGGCTGTCAAACCAGCCCTGGACTGCTCACAAGTTGCATGAAAGGCAAATCAACCTTGATTTTGCTTGAAGTGAGTGAAACATGCTCAGTCATGTCCGACTCTTTGCGCCTCCATGGACTACACCGTCCATGGAGTTCTCCAGGCCAGAATATTGGAGTGGGTAGCCTTTCCAGTCTCAGGGCATCTTCCCAACCCAGGGATCAAACCCAGGTCTCCCACACTGCAGGCGGATTCTTTACCAACTGAGCTATCACGGAAGCCCCGATTTTGTTTAGGTCACTGTTATCTGATTCTCTGTCACTGGCGGCGTAAGCTGATTATAAGGAGAAACAGAAGTGTTAAAACTGGTTGCTTCTGAGAAGTGAGAACCCAGAGCAGGCTGGCTGGTAAAGGGACTTTTGTCTTTCATCCTAACTGTAGAACTACTTCACTTTTAAAACTGAGTAAATGCATTACTTTGATAAAAGTAAAATTACATTTAAAGAAAATCACTCCACAGGGTATGGTCAGATGTGCCATTCATCTCAGCCTCTAAAACCAGGCTTAGCTGTATCTTTCTAGGTCTTTACTCTTTTCTTTCTTTTTCTGTCATACTGTGTGCTGTGCAGGATCTTAGTTTCCCCACCAGGAATGGAACCCGTGCCCTGCCCTGGGAGTGCAGTATCTTCATCACTGGACCAGGGAAATCTCTCAGGTAAGTTTTATTTATTTACTTTGAAAGAGTAATGTTCATTCATTTTTTTTTTTTTTTTGACTGCAGCAGGTATTAGCTGCGACACGCAGGATCACCGTTGAGTCCGAAGGATCTTCTGCTGCGGCTCACGGGCTCCGATTTGGGGCATGCAGGCTCAGCAGTTACGGCCCACGGGCTAAGCCACCCCACAGCACATGGGATCTCGGGTCCCTGAGCAGGGATGGAATGCAAGGCCTTGGCGTTGCAAGGGGATTCTTAACCTCTGGATGACCAGGAAGTCCCCTTTAGGTCAATTTGAAATTCCAACGTTCGACCGCAGATTTCAGATCTGATTTTTCTCAAGGCAACAGAATCCAAAGTCATGGCAGAAGTTTTGAAAAGGGGAGGGATGAAATGCAAGGCAGTGTTGAAGACTAATCAGGCAGAGATATTGAAATCTTCAAGGGAGACAGGCTTTCATTTAGTTCTTGAGACCTTCAGCTAGGCCAGTGAGGATGTCAATGAAGGAAAGAAAAGGTTAAAATAAAACTGAGATATTACACAGCAGGTGCCGGCAAGGCAGCCCATGGCTGACCAGGAGCCCATGGAGGAGCGGAATCCCGGCTGGAGGGCTAGCTGCTCAGAAATGATCAGGGGAAAAGTCCAGAGCCTGGTCTACCCGACAGAGAGGGGAGATGGGGGTGGAGGACAGACCATGCGCTCTCTCAAATCCCCAAAAGTTTTCGAACCCACAACTTGGAAGCAAGAGGAAGCATCATCACGTCAGTAATGTCAGCAGTCCCCTTAGAAGAGTAAATCTCATCTGTCTTCAAAGATGCTCCAGTATAAAAAATTATATAATTCGAAATTTTCTTCAAATCTCTAATTCTTTCCTAAAGATAACAAAATATCCAAGTCTATTATATCACATAACTGATCCTTTTCACAAAGTCTTAATCTGAAAACAGTTTTGTTGCCAGTTACCTACCACTCAATAACACTGACCAAATATCTAATATGGAACACATTTAAAATCATACTATAACGTGTGACCTTCATCTCATACATAGTACCTGTTTTATTGTCTTAACAAAATTTCTGATAGATTTTAAGCCTAAATAAAGCCTTCAAAAATTACCATATGAAGTTTATATTGGCCAAACACTCATGATTTTTTTTTTTTTTTTTTTTTTTTTTAATTTTTAGCTACAGCCCCAAGGACCATGGGACCTCAGTTCCCCAACCAGGGGTCAATCTCCGCCCCCTGCAATGGAAGGTGGAGTCTTAACCACTGGACCTCCAGGGAAGTCCCCAAATACTTAAGATTTTAAATCTAAGGCAAGTGTATTTTCCTCTCATGCATTTTCATTATTAAGAGAGCTTCTCACACAAATTTCAGATGAGGCTAACATACTGTCATTTGGAACTTAATCAAATTCAGGGCAGGGACTAAAAGATATCATATTATGGGGGTTGGCGTGAGGGAATTACAGGGAGTTTTGTCTTTTTAATTCTTTCAAAATCTTCTTTACTTGCATTTTATCACCTTTTTGATGAGGGGGAAAAAAAAGGTAAAAATTTGTATTTGGTTTCTTCCAGCATGATCCTTTTACTTTATTACTCTCAAAAAAATATATTTTGCCTCTTTACCAGGAAAAGAGTTCAATAGTTTTGTTGTACTTAATATAGTTTGGAATTAACAGTCCTGCTTGCTCGCATGTTTATCCGGCATCACTGACGTCGGCGTAGACAGGACAAGACTTCCAAGGGCGTCAGGTGCTGCAACAGGAGGCAGGGCAAAGCCAATGGGTGCTCCTGTCCACACTGTCGCCATGTTTGGAGTTTTTACCTTATGAGCATTTGCAACTGAAGAGCAATGCACCGCACCTCCTAAGCTCTTTCAGGCAATGGTATCTTCAAGTGAGGGCAACTCACTCCAACTCCAGTTTCATTTTCCGCAGGTCTAGACTTAACAGAGACACCGTTGTCTATTTCAAAGCCCAACTGTCAATGGAGGAGGTTTCAAGAGAGAAAAGGTAGGGCTGGCTGGTTAATGTTTAATGGTTTCAGCTGTTCCGTCACAGTGCCATAATCAATATCACTCTGCACTTCAAATAGCTATTTACAAATTCAAATTGTGTTAACCTAATTTTTATTACACAATCCCAGTATTCCTCTACTAAGTTACATCTTATTATTCAAAAGATCTGTTTCTTAAAATGTTACTTAAAAAAAAAAGTGTTCCCATGTCATGCAAAAATTCTCTCTCGAGAAGCCACTAAGATTAAAATGTATGTTGAGCTATTTAGCACCATCAGTTAAGCCCCGAACACATTCAGTTTGGTAGAGACATCCCACTCACACTGGGCGCTGAGCATCCCAGTGCCAAAAGCTACAGGAATTCACACAGATGAGAGAGAACTCCAGACAAAGTAATGCTTCATTCCTAAGAAAAACCACCAATGAGGAAATTAAACAGAGGGCTACAGAGATGAATTCTACCGCTTCCAGAGGAAGTATGGTGGCACAGAGCGAGAAGCGGGCCTGGACTGGGAATCGGGGAACCAGGCTGAGGTCTGCAAGCCACATGGGGGCCGGGGCCGAGGACCACTGTGGTCCATCTAACGCCAATGGGCTGGAACTTCCAACATCAGCTCTGTCCAAACATAATACCCGTCATTATTTTTTTAAGTCAGGGAAAAAAAATTTAACACATGTACAAGTATTTTTATATAATGAAGATGAAAGACAACTTCACCTCATTTAGTTGTCCATATTTGTTGCTGTTTACTTGTAGAAATTTCAAAGTGTTTCACATGCTCTGCTTCAAACAGTATCAAATTTGCATTTAAAAAATAGCTTAAAGAAATACACATGCAAAGCAGGGTACTTCCAACTTTTAATTAAAGTCCAGGATTTCATAGAGGAAACTAATCAAACTATAAACATAATCAAGGGAAAATTAAAGGCAAAACCTACAGTGAAGGCTAGGATGAGTCTAGTCCCATGCAACCACTGTGGAAAATTCTCTTTTAAAATGTAAAAACTTTATTACTTATACCTTCCAAATTTCCTCAAAGTCCCCAATAATTCTCAAATCTGGGTTGAATTGGGTATTTTTCTTCACTGAGCTTTAAGACTTCTACATAATGTCAGCAGATACCTACCAAGGTTGGTCCTCTGCATGCCAGGACTCAACACATTAGAGGTTGCAAACATCATGTAGAGTGTAAATCAACAACTCGCAGTGTGACAGTCTATATATATGTTTCTTGAGTAGAGTAGAAGTAATTCCACCAGGAAGTCAGAGTACGTAATAATGCTCCACAAACAATTCCACTTGAAAGACCACTCTTTGCTTTCCAACAAAGTAACTGGGTGTTCCAAGCAACACTAAATAATGACTGCCCACATCCTAACGAGTGATACACACTGGCGTTACAATGGTGCATGTGTCAACGTATGTGACATTAAATGCCGCTTCTCAAATATACTACTAGCCCACGAAAAATGCCACCTAAATTAGAGTTCATTCTCTTATCTGTAATTTAAGCTCAGCGCAGACTGAATTCTTAGGAGGTAATGTCATTTGTTTGTAATCATAATTTCCAAAGAGTCAAATATTTCTATATTACAGCACACAGCTTCTATTTAGACTTGGGGAAAAGTCAAACCTCACAATGTAAGACCGCCTCACATGCTGAGAGCTTCCTCCAATGAAATCCACCAGTTCAGAGTGGCTGGTACTGTTTGGTTTTAAGAGGGCTACTCGGGAAGCCCTGGTTCGGCCTTGGGATGAGTAAGCCCCTCCTGGGCACTGCAGGTTCCCAGGCCAGAGGCCTCTGGGACCACACCTCACCTGCTAACTCAACCTTCCATCTGCTTCTTCCTTTCAGTCACACATTGACTCACATGCCAAGCACTGAGTTGAACCTGATTGTGAAACCGTCTGGATTCCAAGATCAAATGCTCAGCAAGGAAGAGCAAACAGGATCCTCAGAAGGCTGGGATGTAAGAGGGCCCAAAGACTTCACTTTCAAAGCAACTGTGAAGTCAAGTTAGTTATTCAGCTGGCGATCACATCACTAATAAATGACGCCAGAAAATGAACAGTACTCTCATTTTATTGATGCTGTATGTAACCAGGAAGGGTGCTCAGCACCAAAATGAAGCCCAAAACAAAGTGAAACAGGCTGTCTTGGGGCTGTGGGCCTCCTTTTCCCGCTGCTCTCATAAGACTTCAAAATTTCGCTCAAGAAGAGAAAGCTCTCTAAAAAATGTAACATCATAAGTTTTATTTGGTAAACAAAATCCCAAATTCCAATTAGCATTTTGGCAGACCAGGGGTCCTGACTACAGAACACATTCATTTCTTTATGTAAAAATGTCAGCTTTATCAGCCCCAAACGTTAGAAATTACTGGTTCAAAACGGCACAGTCTGAGCCCAACGACGAAAAAGACCCAAGAGTAAGATTTTCATGGATTTGACCTGAACTCTGAACAGTAGCATCTCATCTTCCTTCTAGGTAGTTTTAAACGAGGTTGAGGGTCTTGACCAGACGCCCAAGTTAGAGAGAGAGAAAGATAAGATGTCGCTTTACACGTGTAGTTCTTTCTGGGGTTCTAACCATTACACAGCTTAATCAAATTTCTGTCCTAGTAGAACATGATAATTTAGCTGACCAATGATTAAAAAGCATGCAGAGGTCTGATGAAGAAAGTTTTAAGTGACTTCCATAGACTAACTGTTCCAGCTGCCGTCCCCTCCGCCCCCCCAAGTATTACCAGGGTCTGGCAAAATTACAATTGAAAAAAATCAACCGACTCTCGCATGGCGTTTCACTACAAGGCTTTCGACTTTAAAATTCCCTTGGAGGTGGTACAGTAAAATGGATGTTCAGGCCCTGGACACCAAGGGATGCGGACAGGCTGTCACCTAGGAGGGGCTCCCAGGAGCCGCGCGGGGTGCGGAGGCGGATGCAGAAGGCACGCGCCGCTGCGCACACGACCCAGCGGGGCGAGTGTGGGGGGCGGGGGGGCGCGGAACTCGACGCGGACTCGAGACCCCGAAGGCGGGGGCCGGGGCGGACACGCCCGGGAGGGCTGCAGGAGGGTGGATCTAGGAAGCGGCCGGGGCGCGGGGCCGTGGGGGCGGGGGTGGGAACGGAGGATGTGGCTCCGAGGGGCAGGATGAGGGGGCGGGACGGCCCAGCGCGGACGTGCGAAGGCCGGGGAGGAGGGCAGGGCCGGGCCGAGTGCCGCGAAGGGGCGCGAGGGGCGGCCGGGCGGGCCCGGGAGCGGTGACGAGGCGGGGCGGGCGGCCGCCCGAGGTCAGGGAGGGCGCGCCGGGCCGGGGACCGCAGGGCTGCCGGTCACTTACCCCACTCGAGGAACTCGGCCACGCACTTGTCGCGGCGCAGGGCCGAGTGGCTGCACTCGGTGTACAGGCAGACGAGCACGTCGAGCAGCGTCTCCACGCTCAGGGCGCTCTCGTTGCGCCAGGGCCCGTCCAGGAGCAGCTGCTCCAGCTTCTTGAGCCGCACCTTGGCCGACATGGTGCCGCG
>CM035284.1:63310978-63344613 GCA_020226075.1 Hydropotes inermis
CGGGCCGAGCGAGCGGCCAGCGCGCCGCCGAGATTGCGGAGCCGGCGAGCGCGCAGGGGGCGGCCGAGCGGCGCGCGCGCGCGCGCGTGTTGCGGGACCCGGCCTCTGTGTGCGGAGCCCGCGCGACGCAGCTCCAGGAGGGGACCCCGAGGCTCGAGGCGACGCCCGGGGGCTTCGGGGTTGGTGCGCTGAGGCGAGCGTCTAGGCTGCCCCGCTGCCGCAGTGCTGGCGACCTCGACCGCACGACGGGTGTTTTAAAGCCGGGCCTCCTCTGACCTGGGAGCGGCCTTTGGGAAAAGGCGGGCCCTGCTCCTACTTGATGGGCGGGAGACTGAGGTCCGGGCTGGGTGGGGGCTGCCGGAGAGGGGCCACCCAGCGCCCCATGAATTCGTGACGCACCCCCAACGGCCGCTTCAATCTCGGCCGCCCGCCGTCCCCTCCACACAAGCAGAGGCCTTGGGGTGGCAGTTTGGTAGGAAGCGGCCTGCCGTTCCCTCTGGGCTGGTACTAAGATTGCGGGTTTCTGCGTGGGTCTGGGGAAGGAGGGGGTGACGGAGAGTATCTGCACCCAGAGGAACCCTTGGCGTCGGAAGAGGAGGGGCAGCCTAGAACTCGTGGGGCGTCACTGAGGCCGTGGGGGTGAGCAGGCAAGGGCTGGGGAGCCAGGATGTAGGTTCAGTTCAGTTCAGTCGCTCAGTTGTGTCCGACTGTTTGCGACCCCATGGCCTGCAGCACGCCAGGCTCTCCTGTCCACCACCAACACCCGGAGCTTGCTCAAACTCATGTCCATCGAGTTGGAGATGCCGTCCAGCCATCTCATCCTCTGTCGTCCCCTTCTCCTCCTGGCCTTCAATCTTTCCCAGCATCAGGGTCTTTTCCAATGAGGACGTAGGCTTAGGGAATCCCTTAAGTGGGAGGAGGGGAGAGGGGGCAGCTTCAGGAGGAGCAGGGCAAGCCAGGCGGAGCAGATGTGGTTGAAGATGGAGCACTAAAGAAGCCTGTGAAAAAACTAACCTGTGAACATAAAATCAAAATAGCGGCTACCTCTGTTGGGGAGGCATTGAGTGCCATGGATAGCAGGGAGCCTTTTGGGCTTCTAGGAATGTTCTGTAATTTGACTTGGATGGTGGTTATGCAGGACTCCACAGAAGGAACATTCTTAAACTACACTTGCGTAGTGCATGTCACTGCATCCCTATTATACCTTATTTTTTATAAAGCAGGCATAAAAAATCTTTGGTGTTAGAGGTCAGAGTAGTGGATATGTCAGGGAAAAAATGTGCTTTGGGACTAGGAACATTCTGTATCTTGACCCATCTTGCTATATGGGTCTATACATACATAAAGTTTAATCAAAAAAGGAAAAAAAAAAGTCAGTGGTGTCCAGCTCTTTGTGACCCCATGGACTGTACCCCACCAGGCTCCTCTGTCTGTGGAGTTGTCCAGGCAGGAATACAGGAGTGGGTTGACACTTCATTCTCCAAGGGACCTTCCTGACCCAGGGATTGAACCCAGGTCTCCCATGTTGCAGGCAGACTCTACCAACTGAGCCACTAGGGTACAAAACAATAAATCATGCTCTTAAATATTTGTACACTTAACGTCTGTCATGGAGCTTCCCCAGGCAGCTCAGTGGTAAAGAAGCCACCTGACAATGCAGGCGATGCGTATTCAACCCCTGGGCCAGGAAGATCCCCTGGAGGAGGGCATGGCAACCCACTCCAGTATTCTTGCCTGGAGAATCCCATGGACAGAAAAGCATGGTGGGCTACAGTTCATAGGGTCACAAAGAGTTGGACGTGACTGAAGCAGCTCATCACACAAACACATGTATTATACCTCAATTGAAAAAATAAAAAGGCCAAACTGACAAAAGTGGCCCCAAACCAAAGATACCCCACTGGTTTTAGGGTAAAGACCAAATTCTTCATTTTATCTTTTTTTGTTTGTTTTTTGGAGTATAGATGATTTAAAATCTGTGTTATTCTCTGCTGTACATCTTACATTTTAAGTGATCAAGTGTCTGAATTTGTCTGGGACAGTCCCAGTTTTTGCCATTGCCCCAGTGTATGTATAACAATGTCCCCATTTATACAGTATATTCTTTCACGCCCAGACACAGCAGGGTTGGCCTGGGCCTGCTCAGTCCTCTAGCCCTGTCCTTGCTCTCCTCTCTTGAATCTCCGACTTCAGTCTCACTGGCTGCCTTGTTGTTCCTCTAATGTTTCTACTCCCTCCTGCCTCAGGGCCTTTGCACTTGCCAAGCCCTTTCAGCTTGGATGCCCCTCCCTGACCATTTTCACTTTGTCTGCTCAGCCCAAATCTGTTTCAGAATTGTCCTTTCAGGGCAGCCTTGCCTAACTCCCCAGGCCCCACTGCATAGTTTTCCTTAGCACTTGGCAAAGTGGGTACCTGTGAGTCTTGCCCATTAGTCTGGATACTAGAAATCTTGCTGTGCCTCAGTTTCTTCAAAGATAAAAAAGATTAAAAAAAGATAAAAAAGAGAATGATAATAGGACCTACTCCAGTATTTCAGTAAGTTTCTGGAAGAATTAATACCCCAAGAGCACCTTGAACTGCCTTTTGGCGCACGTGCTCACACACTGATAGCTGGTGTCATGCACTAGAATTGTTAGATCTAAAACCAGGGGCAGGGGCTCTGTGACCAGCTGATGGGTGGAGTGTCTTGGGTTCCCCAGAGCAGGAAATCCCAGAGTCCTCAAGCATCCATCCTTGAGGTTCCTCTGTGTTTCTTAATCACTTTGGGCTGCTATAACAAAGCACCATTGGCTGGGTGCCTTATAAACAACGGAAGTTTATTTCTCACAGTTCTGGAGGTTGGAAGTCCAAGATCAGGATGCCAGTGGTCTGGTTCTGGGTGACTGCGCTGTCCCTGGTTACAGAGGGCTGTAATTCTGTGCTCTCACATGATGGAAAAGGGTAGCTCTAGCCTCTTATAAAACAGGCACTGATCCATTCACGAGGTCTCCAGCCTCATGACCTAATCATTTACCAAAGCCCCACCTCCCAAAAAACATCACACTGAGCCTAGCCTTATCCCCAGGCCCTGAAACACGCATAACACGCAGCAGCCAGGCCACAACACAGTTTCACCGGATCAGTGTCACAACAGGTGTGACTGTTAACACTCAGGGAACACTCTCGCCTGACCTCGTTTCTCATGAAATCGAACAATGTGTCTTAACAGCATCTTTACACAGCTCTGAAACTGCAGGGAAACATGTTTTGAGATGAGGAAGCAGTGCTGAGAGGCTGGCACGTAAAAGACTTGGGACAGAGGACCCAAGAGGAGTGAACTGCACTGAGAGAGACCCCCGGAGATCTGCAGGGGGTCCCCCAGGCTTCCAGCCGCAGACTGACCAGTACTTGTGCAGCAGGAAACTATCAAAGGCTGGGGAAGACCCACTCAAAAGGGCTACAGGAATAGTGCCTGGTACTCACATACACTGGAACCAGTGCTGTTTTTCACCAGCCAAACTAGAAAAGCTCGATCATTCACTACTGGGCAGAATTCCCTAGAAGCTTGTGCTTTGGGTGTGGGAACTAGCCTGGGACTGAGGATTGCTCCAGGTCTGCCTACTAACAAATCATAAAAACAAGGCCCCAAAGTATCAAACTGTTTCTGGGTAATTTAACTGCATCCCAGAACCAAGTTCCAGGAAATTTATAGGAACACAAAGATATCCAGCACCCCAAAAGATAAAATCACAATGTCTGATATCTACTCAAAGACTTCTAGGCATTTAAACAGTCAGGGAAACTCAACCCACAATGAAGAGAATTACCAAATAATCAAAACTAACCCAGAACTTCCACAAATGTTAGAATTAGCAGAGAAAGACACTAAAGCAGTTGTTATAGCTGTATTCCACATGTTCAAAACGTTAGTAGAATCATAAAAGACTTTTAAAAAAACCTAATAGAATTTTCAGAGATTAAAATGACACTTTCTGAGATGAAAACCATACTGTATGGGATTAATGCCAGCTTAGACATTATGTCAGAAAATAACATTGAATGTGAAGGTACAGCAGTAAAGCTTATCCAAAAAAATAAAAAAGCAAGGGGAAAAAAAAAGAATTTAAGGGGCTTCCCTGGTGGTCCAGTGGTTGGGAGTCTGCCTTCTAGTACAGGAGATGCGGGTTTGATCTCTGGTGGGAAAACTAAGAAACCCCAAGCCATGGGGCCGCTAAGCTTGTGCATAGCAACTCCAGAACTCAGACCACAGCTAGTGAGGCTGCATGCCACAGTGAAGACCCAGAACAGCCAAAAAAAATATTAATTAAATGATCATCAGTGAACTGTGGGACAGTTTCAAGTGATCCACTATATGGATTGGTGTCCCAAAGGAGAAGAACAAGAAAAAGAAGGGGCAGAAAACAAAATCTGAAGAAATCATGGCTGAAAAATTTCCAAACTCGATGAAACCCATAAATCACAAATCCAAGAGGTTCAATGAAACACAAGCACAAGAAACATAAGACAAAACAAGAAACCCCCCCCGCCCAAACAAACAAGTAATACTAAAGCACATCATGATCAAATTGCTTAGAACCTGTTGATAAAGAAAAAAAATTAGCCAGAGGGGGGGAAAAGACACATTATGTTCAGAAGAACAAAGATGATATCAAATTTCTCATTGGAAATTGTGTAAATGAGAAGGCATCTTATTGGAATGGCATCTTCAAAGTACCAAAAGAAAAGCAAAATAACTGCCACCCTAGAATTCTATACCCAGCAAAAATACCTTTCACAAATGAAGGTGGAAATGAAGATGTTTTCAGATATATGAAGGCCCACCAAGAAGGCAGAGGGACAGTGCCTGATTGCCTTCTTTGGCTTTTCTAGACGTGTTTACTACTTGGGTAAAGTCCTCTGATTCATTTACTGAGTACCCATGAAGACTGTCAGCTTTGAGTGAAACCCAGGGAAAAAGTGGGTTCAGAACAGTGCAGGTCCAGGCTTTGGTGCAAACTCCCCTGCCACATAAGCAGTTAAGCCCCGAGATCCAGCAGACCCTGGGTTGGTTTGTGTGTCTGTGGGGAGAGTGCGGTGCTGGGTGTTTGTTGCTGCACGCAGGGTTTTTCTTGCTGTGGAGCATGGGCTCTAAGGCGTGGGGGTTTCCATCATTGTGGCACGTGGCCTCAGCACGTGCTGCACAGACTTAGTCGCCCCATAGCATGTGGACTCTTCCTGGACTAGGGACTGAGCCTGGGTCGCCTGCATTGGCAGGTGGATTCTTAACCACTGGACCGCCAGGGAAGTTGCAGACCATGTCATCTTCTGCCAACAGCTCTGCTCCATTTCGAGGACTGTTCCTGGCTTGCTGTTGGGTCTAGATGGAGACTTCATGCCTAACCATGGATAACCAAGAAATGACGACTCAGGATGTCCATCCTAAAATAGATATTGTCTTACCTACTAAATCTTAAATATAGATACGTATATAACATTCCATTGTAAAATGAAGTGATCCCAAACAGACTTGGAAGGAACAAGTAAACTTCATGAGTAGATGACTTAAGACTCCTTGGTATCTGCTCCTGATGTTTTACCAACTCTTTAAAAACCCACAGCTATGCTCCCATGGGAAGTGTTGTGATAATCAATGGAGGACAAAAATGCGTGTGTCTGGTTTAATGATTGGTCTGGCTGGTGTGGTGACTCCCACCAGAGAAGGATGGCTGTGGCTTTACAGACACACTCAGGACAAGCCCTCAAAGACTATGGTGAAGAGCAATTCTTCCAGGAAGCAAATATATTGATGCTGTGTGGACTCATGGACAGTGGTTAACAGGTTGGCCAGCTGATCAGAGACTTGGAAAGAATGAACTTTTTCTTGGCGATCTGGGGGAAAGGCACACAGATGGAACCGTCAGAAAGGGCATGAAGTGAGAATGAATACTCACTGAAGGACATCTACCATGGAGGAAGTTCTCAAGTGTCGAGTGGACAAGACAATCTGTTTCTGAGGACGTCAGCCTCTCCCCTCCCCTGCCCCAGTGCGCAACAGGTCCATGTACAAGTGACCAAGAGGGCAGAAATGGAGCCTATGCAGGGACTCGGCCACACAAACTACCCTCACCCTGGCTGACTTGGCTTCCATCATGGTTGAGTGTCCACCTTGTTACCAGCAGGGACCCACACTGAGTTCCTAATATGGTGCCATTTCCCAGAGGGACCAGTCTGGTGGCTGGTGGTCAGCTTGATAACATAGGACCTCTTTCATCATGCAAAGGGCAGCAATTTGCCCTTGCATATTTCAGGTGAGGCTTTTCCAGTCACATTCCTTCTACCGGCAGCACCATTTGTGGACTCAGAGAATGCTTTATTTATCCATCACCATGGCAACCCAGGCAACATCGCCTTGGGCTGAAGGACTCATTTTCTGATGAAGATAGTGAGGCAGAGAGCTCCTGCCCAACAAATTCCCTGGACTTACCCCCATCCTCCAGAAGCAACTGGACTGGGAGAATGGTGGGCTGGTCTGCAGAAGACTAGTTACTGCGCTGGGTGAGAGACAACACCCTGCAAGGTTTAAGTGCTGCTCTCCAGGGTGTAGGGTGTGCCTTGACCAACCAGGCATTACAGGGTGCCCTTCCCCCACAGCCCAAATGCCTGGGTCCAGGAATCCAGCAGTGGGAGGTGGGAGTCGTCCCTCCCACAATTACACCAAAGAACACACTGGAGGAATTTTTGCTTTCCTTCCTGTGACCTTGGACTAGTGTCCAAGAAAGGAATGTCTCCATCAGGAAACACATTCATGCTTTGGATGAATTAAAGCTGAGGCTGTCTCCTCCCCCAGCTGGGTACTTCTGGTTCCTCATGCCACTGAACCAGTAGGCAGAGAAGGGCATACTGATACCAGTCATCAGAGGGGATCCGAACTGGCGCTACATGTTGGGGCCAGGTGGACTACGTGTGGCGCCCTGGGATTTCACTGTGGTGCTTAATGGTTCTTACTGGGCAAAAGGAAGGGCGCTCCTTAAAGATGGGCTTGGAAAGCACTCAGGTCCCGAGGGAACAGAAGTTTGGGTCATCCCACCCAAAGGCTAAAAAATAAGCACTGCTGGCCTTCCCTGGTGGCACAGTGGATAAGAACCCCCCTGCCAATGCATGGGACAAGGGTTTGATCCCTGGTCCGGGAAGATTCCACATGCCACGGAGCAGCCAGGCCCATGAACCAAAACTAGTGAGCCCGTGAGCTGCTGCTACCGAGGCCCGTGCACCTGGAGCCCACGCTCCCCAGCAAGAGGCGCCACGGCGGTGAGAAGCCCACGCACCGCAACTGGAGAGCAGCCCCCGCTTGCTGCAACTAGAGAAAAGCCCTCGAAGCAACGAAACCCAATATAGCCAGTAAATAAATAAAGCTGCAACCAAAAAAAAAAACCAACAACTGCTGCTGAAGGGCTGACCCAGGGCTCAGTGGTTGCAGAGCATGTCGGAAGCAGGCTCTGTCCCAGCAAGCACCGCCGACCCCCCCTGCCCCCGTCTGCCCGGGGAGGGGTGGCTGTGTTCTTCTCAGCTCTCTGGCTCCACCCCGAGACCTTATTTGGGGAGGGGCGCCTCCAGCTTCAGGCCGGCCCCCTCCTCCATTGTTATCACCCAGGGTGATCAGAGGCTGGTGCAGCCCAAGTGTCCCGAGCGATGAGGACACACGTCCCCCAGGGGACAGGGGTGGATGCTGAAGGCCGTGGGGTGGGTGCCCCTCCAGGGCCACTCTCCGCCCTTCTCTCCCTGCTCTGTGCCCCCGACGGGCCGTACCCCTGGCGGGGGTAGCTCGGGAGAGGAAGACTGGGATCCCGGCCCCACCGCCCCTATCCCGTGGTTGCACCCACACCTGCCCCCAGGGTCCAGCCAGCCCTCCCCCACCTACCCGACACCACCGCCTTCAGGAGTCGCCATCCCTCCCGGAGTGTCCGGGATCCTGCTCAGACCCCAGGAAATAAACCCGCTTTTATGCTTTCCTGGATTCGCCCGCTTCTGTGTGCCTCTGACCGGTGCAGTCCTACGTACAGTAACACTAGTGACCCGGTTACTTACAATTAAAATAATGAAAACGAAAGTGTCCTTCAATAGACAAATAGATACCTAATGGTATCTCCAAAGTTTGGAATTCCGTGGAGCCATTAAAGAATCAAAACAGGGACGCCCCTGGCAGTTCGGTGGTTGAGACTCCACGCTCCCAGTGCCAGGGGCGAGGGTTCGATCCCTGCTGGGATGCCACATGCAGCAGCCGACTGTCCCGAGCGTCCTCTCTGGTCCAGGGACAGGTTACAGAGCCGCGCACAGAGGAGTCGAAAGAGAGCATCTCAGAGAGTGAGGGCCTGGGAGGCGGTGCTGACAGTGATGAGGCAGGGGTTGCCTTGCAGATGGGGGTGACTCCTGTCCCAGGACACTGTTGCTGAGAAGTGAATGGAAAGGAAGCAGAAGCAGCCCTGTGAGGCTTCCCTGGCTCAGAGCGGGAACAGCAGGCAGCCCAGGCGGACCAGCAGAGAGGCAGGCAGGCCTGCATGTGCGTGGCCAGGTCTTGGCGGCTAGGCCCAGCGACTCCCCCGTCTCTGCCAGTCGCCGCCTGGGTCCCTCGGCCACGGTGACCCCGCCAGTGGTTCCTGAGGTTTCCTACTGCCCGGCTCGCTAGGCCACAGCCCTTCCTGAAGGGTGTTTCTCTTCCTCTTTGTCGGCCTCCCAGCTGATGACGTGGAGGACCTTGAAGGTCAGGGGCATGAGCCAGTCTTCTGCCAAGGGTGGGCCGAAGAAAGTGCTCCCTGGATGTGTGTGCAGGAAAGAGTGGGGCGGGGCAGCGACCCAGACCTGGTTTGCGAGCCCACTGGTCCCCCAGGCACATCCTTGCAGGAAACGCCCCACTGCCGCCTGGAATGTCCTCTGCATCCAAAGGCACTGGCCCCCGCTCCGGCCATCCTCTGCAGCTGCCCACGCGGGGTGCTCCGAGTGCTGGGTGGGGGCACGAGACCCCAGCCGACTCTGGGAGCCCAGAGTCCCGTCTGAAAGGGGGCTGGAGACCCTGACTGGCAGAGTCACAGGGAGACTGCAGCTGGTCACCGGTGCAGCCTGCTGCCACACCGGGCACCTGAACGCAGCTCGCCTGGTCGCACCACCAGGCCGGAGCTAACGACAGCGACACCAGCGGAAGACGAGAGACGGAGGCGGCCCCCTCTCCCCCCGCCCCCACCCCTGGAGCCAGGAGTCCCCCACCCGCCACTGGCTGCCACGCACACCTTCCCGAAGGCGGGCTCTGCCCGCGGCTCTCTCTTGCATCCGTGGCTCCCCACTCCCTCAAGGATAAGGGTGCCTTTAATCTAGGAGCTTCCCTGGTAGCTCAGTTGGTTAAGACTCCACCTGCAATGCAAGAGACCTGGGCTCCATCCCTGGGTCAGGAAGATCCCCCTGGAGAAGGAAATGCCAACCCACTCAGTATTCTTGCCTGGGAAATCCCATGGGCGGAGGAGCCTGGTGGGCTAGAGTCCATGGGGTGGCAGAGTCAGACACGGCTGAGTGACTCAACCACCCCTCCCAGGGCCTACAGCGCTGCCCTGCCCGAGGGAATTACTCTCTGCTGGTGTGGAGGCCTGACCAGGAAGTCAGGGAGGAGCCGTGGGGTGGGGTGGGGTCGGGGTGGGGGGCTTCGGTGGAGACTTCCAGGTGTCACAGCAAAGTCTGCAAGCACTCTACACGCCCGATGCACAGCTCTTTACAGACTAGCCTGCTAAGAACCCAGTGAGGCAGGGGCAGGAGTCACCCCATTTCCCAGAGGCACAAACTGAGGCTGGGTGAGGCGAAGTAACTGCTGGGAGATGGCAGGGCCTGCTTCTAAGCCCGGACACCCTGCCCACTGCTGTGCTGCCTTCCCTGCTCCCTTCTAGCCCAGGCTGGGGGCTTCTTCCTGGGCAGAAGGAAAAACCCCACGAGGAACGCTAGCCCCGGCGCCGTCTGTGTGCCAGAACTTCCCACAGGGCCTCACACTTATCTGCACACAGCTTGTCCTCCTCCCCACCATGCAGACAAGGAGATCATGGCTCAGAGTGGGTGAGAGACCTGTCCGGGGGCACACAGGGAGTGGATGGCCAGGACTGCGTCTAACCCCTGGGAACTTGCTACATTTGCACCCAAGACCCGAGGACCCAGAACCGCCAGGTCAGGGGCCTCCATGCCATTCTGTCCCACGATCGAGCCTGGGAACCGCCAGGGGCTGTTTTCCCTCCAGGGCCTCTGCCCTGGGCCCTGGTGGGCACTCGCCTCCCACCTACTCCCCTCAGTCACCCAGAGCTGAGTGAGAAGGGGAGGGGGAGCCTGGACCTCTGGGGGGACATCTAGTTTGGACATGCCCTGGCCAGTCCCCGCTTCACTTGATGGAGTCCGAGGGATGATCACATCTGACAGCCAATCCCCCTCCCCTGCTGCATGTTCCCACCTCCCAAATTTGTGAGGAGTAAGGGAGGTAACAGGCGGAGTAAGCACAAAGGGCTCCTTCTAAACCACCTCTCTGTCACCTCTGTTGGTGTTGCTCAGTTGCTCAGTCATGTCTGACTCTTTATGACCCCATGGACTGCAGCACGGCAGGCTTCCCTGTCCTTTATCATCTCCTGGAGCTTGCTCAAACTCATGTCCATTGGGTCGAAGATGCCATCCAATCAGCTCATCCTCTGTCAGCCCCTTCCCCTCCTGCCTTCAATCTTCCCCAGCATCAGGGTCTTTTCTAATAAGTCAGCTCTTTGAATCAGGTGGCCAATGTACTGGAGCTTCAGCTTCAGCATCAGTCCTTCCAATGAATATTCAGAACTGATTTCCTTTAGGATTGACTGGTTTGATCTCCTTGCAGTCCAAGGGACTCTCAAGTGTCTTCTCCAATACCACAGTTCAAAAACATCCATTCTTCGGCATTCAGCCTTCGTTATGGTCCATCTCTCGCATCCATACAGCTTCCTCAGTTGGTAAAGAATCCGCCTGCAATGCAGGAGACCCCAGTTCGATTTCTGAGTCAGGAAGATCCGCTGGAGAAAGGATAGGCTACCCACTCCAGTATTCTTGGGCTTCCCTGGTGTCTCAGCTGGTAAAGAATCTGCCTGCAGTGTGGGAGACCTGGGTTCAATCCTTGGGTTGGGAAGATCCCCTGGAGAAGGGAAAGGCTACCAGTTCAGTATTATGGCCTGGAGAATTCCGTGGACTGTATAATCCATGAGATTGTAAAAAGTCGGACACTTCTGAAGGACTTTCACTTTCACACTTTCACATCCATACATGACTACTGCAAAAACCATAGCTTTGACTAGACAGACCTTTGTCGGTAATGTCTCTGCTTTTTAATACACTGTCTACGTTTGTCATAGCTTTTCTTCCAAGAAGCAAGTGTCTTTTAATTTCATGGCTGCAGTCACCATCTGCAGTGATTTTGGAGCTCAAAAAAATAAAGTCTGTCGCTGTTTCCATTGTTTCCCCATCTATTTGCCATGAAGTAATGGGACCGGGTGCCATGATCTTAGTTTTCTGAATGTTGAGTTTTAAGCCAACTTTTCGCTCTCCTCTTTCACCTTCATCAAAGGGCTCCTTAGTTCCTCGTTGCTTTCTGCCATTAGGGTGATGTCATCTATATTACCATTAAAATTCCTATTTTTACGGTGGAGCTAACACCCCACCCCCCACCTTCCATGGCTGCTAGCTGAGCTCAGGGATAATCTCCTTACAACAGCCTTCAAGACCCAGGGGCGGGCCCCCTGCTGGCTCCCCTGAGTCGGGGTCTTGGCTCATGGGGCCTGCTGCCTGGTCACCCCTCCCAGCAGTTCTTCCAGCCTTCCCCCACCCTCCCCCAACTAGGGAAGGGCCCGGAGCGCAGGGCCCTGGGGCACAGGGTTGGGGGTCTCTGCTCCCACTGGCGAGGTGTGCCCGGAGCAGCTTTGATGTCACCCTGGCAGGCGGTGAGTGGACACAGGAGGAAATGGTGGCCCCATGGCTGAAGGTCCAGCCAGAGGTGGGGGTGGCGTTGGGAGCGGGGAGACCGGTGTCCAGGCCTGGGCTTGCAGCTCCGCCGGGCCTCCAGGCCTTGAACCCCAGGCAGGGCTGGGTCCCGGAAAAGAGATGGCCCTCGCCTGCTCCCCACCGGCCCCACCTCGGTTCTGCTCAGGGCTTGCTCCTGCCGCAGTCAGGGCTTTGCCCCCAGGCGTGGAGCAGGGGTGGGGTCACTCGGAGGCTGTTTTGTTTTTTTTTTTAATTTAAAATTTTTTGTCTGCACACTTTGTGGGCGCTTAGCCCCCCATTAGTGATCGAACTCACATCCCCTGCAGCGGAAGCGGAGAGTCTTAACCACTGGACTGCCAGGGACATCCCACTGTAGCTGCTTTTAGAGTTCAGCTCTGGAGAACCAGTAAACCGAAAGGGAGCGGGGAGTGGGCAGTTTCCACGAGGTCAAGGACTTAACGTCCATCCATCCTGTCTGCCCCTGGGGTGGGGATAGCGGGGGGAAGAGGGAAGACTCCAGGGCTCCCCTTGGAAGGCAGGAGGGGCTGGGAAGACTCAAGTCCCAACTTGGGGTCTGTGCTGGGAGCCCTGGGGCAAGCCGCTTTCCGCTCTGGTCTCTGGTCACGGTGTCCGAGCCCCTCGATTCCAGGCTGCTGTGATGTCTGGAGGACCCAGGGGGCTGGGCGGCCCCGACCGGGCTGGGGCCTGACAGTGTTAAGTGGATATGTGGGGCGAGGTGTGCCGCCTTGCCTGCCCGGCCCCACACCCCAGGACAGCAGCCTAGCCCAGGGGTTTGCAGCAGGTCTCACGTGCCCACTCAAAGCAGAGCCCCGCCTAGAAGCTCTGTGGCCCCGGGCAGGTTCCTCAGCCTCTCTCTGCCTGGTCTTTTCATGTGTAGAATGAGATAATAATATACCATCTCACAGGGGTTCCGAGATTACATGAGCGTGGCAGAGCACCAAACCATGCCTTGTACGCGGGAAGAGACATTCAGGCTCAGCTAGAACATCGCTGGGCTTCCAGAGCATTTCAGTGCTGCACCAACGGGTACATGCATAAAAGGGCACATATTTTAAACTTTCTGCTTATTACGCAAAGGGGCTCAGGACCGCAGGAGAGGCATGATCGATCCCTGAGTCAGGAAGATCCCCTCGAGGAGGAAATGGCAACCCACTCTTGCCTGGAGAATCCCATGGACGGAGGAGCCAGGCGGGCTGCAATCCGTGGGGTCGCAAAGTCAGACTCAGCTTAGGAGCTGAGCACACACGGGGGCTCAGGACGGTCCTTCCTAATATCCCAGAGCGGGTGGGCTTCCCAGGCGGCACTAGAGGAACCCGTCTGCCGATGCAGGAGACGTAAGAGACGCAGCTTGGATCCCTGGGTCGGGAAGATCCCCTGGAGGCGGGCATGGCAACGCACTCCAATATTCTTGCCTGAAAATCCCCATGGACAGAGGAGCCTGGCGGGCTACAGACCTCCGGGCCGCACAGTCGGACACAGCTGAGGCAGGTGGAGCACACGCACCTGAAGAGCAGTCCGCCCCCGCATCTGTGAAGCAGAAACTGCGGCTGAGCTGGGGTGCGGGGGGCGGGGGGGTGCATGGGGCAACACCTGGAGCCCCCAGGGCGCCGGCCTGCTGGGTGCTGCCCTCTGTTCCTGGCCGTGGGCGAGTCCTCGGGAGGCTCAGAGACGAAACCCAGGGCCAGGAGCCCTGCCCACCCCCATCCTCGCCCTGCGGACAGCGTGAAGGGCTGCGAGGAGGCAGAAGGCAGGGCAGGCGCTGACACCGTCCGTTCTGCAGGCGGAGCTCTGTGGCCGGGATGACCCGGTGGGCCCTGCGGCCGTGGCCTCGGTCAGCTCCGCGGTGGCCGGCACTCTGGACTCCCGCAGCGGCCCTTCGCCCCTTTGCCCGGGCGCCCTCCCGGACCTGCGCAGCCTCTCTCGCTTCCATCCCCCACGCCCCCCATCGCGGGTCACCTGTCCAGGCGCGGCGGGTGGAGCCGGGCCCGCATCGCCCCTCTCCTCCCAAGCGGAGCTCCCTGCGCGGGTCGCGGTGGGGGTAGCGAGCGAGCACCCCGGGGCTCTGAAATGCGGAGCCAGCCCTTCCTTGGACAGAGGGCGGGGTGTCAGGGCGCCCGTGCGGCTCCGCCTCGCGTCCCCAGGCGACCCGCGCTCCCCGAGCCTCCGTCTTCCAGGACGGGCCAGGTCGGCGGCGCTGAGCGAGGAAGGAAGGTCAGCCCGAGCCCCGCTCTGGCTCCCGCACCGGGATCCCCGCCCTGCCCCGTGCAGGGAAACGGGGGCCGGGGACCCAGAGAGACAGACGGGGAGACAGACACCGGGCCGCCCACGTCCAGGTCGAGAGCGCGTGTCCGGCGGCGCCGGGCGCTTCCTCCGCCGCCCGCCCCCACCGTCGGAGCGGGGCCTGCCGCCCGCAACCTGCCTGTCCCGAGTCCGGGCTCGCGGGCGCGAGCAGCCGGGGCCGCGCAGGGTCTCGGGATGGAGCGGGCGCTCGAGAGAAGGCCCGCGGCCCCAGGGACCGCCCCGGCCGCACCCCAGAGCCTCGCGGCCGTCGGCCGGTGCTGCCTGGCGGACGCCTGTCTCAGGACCCCAACCGGCCTGGTCTCGCGTCAGGCTCAGCGCAGCCGCCGTGCAGGTCAAGGCAACTGGGGTCTGGGGGCAGATCCGGGTCCCCCCCATCCATCCCCACTGCAGCCTTTCTGGGAGGACAGGTTCCCCCAGCCCCTACTTGTCCTGGTGGGGGGGTCTGTCCCCGCCTTGTCCCCGGGGGGATCTGACCCCCACTTGTCCCGGCGCGGCGCTCAGCCTGGGTGGACACGTCGCAGGCCTCGAGGGGTGCTGTGATGGGACTGATGGCCACGTCAGCGGCTGCCGGGGTCTTGGAGACGCTGGGAAGGGCGCCGGTGCCTCCCGGGGCTGCCTCTATTGGTGTGATTACCTTATTACTGCATTTAAAAGGTCGAAATCGGATTGTTTACGTTAAAGAGAAATGTCCAGAAACATTGTGCGGTCAGCCCGTCTAATTCAGGGGCTGGGGGTTCAGTGTTGGAGCTAGACTGTTGGAAATGCCTCCTCAGGGCCCTTCCCTCCAGCTGCGGCCAGGACTTCTCTCTGGCCTCATTGTCAACCCATCTCCAGGGCCCTGTCCACTCCTCCCTTGGGGTCATTTACTTAGGCCCCCCCGCCCAGCAGCCCGCCAAGGGCAGAGGACTCCGTCCTGCCCTGCCTCTCACAAGGGGTCAACACGTGAGGACAAAGCCGAGGACCGAGGAGAAAGTGAGAAGTGTTCCTCTCTCCGTGGTTTCTGACTCTCTGATCCCAGGACTGTAGCCCGCCAGGCTTTTCCAGGCAAGAATACTGGAGTGGGTAGCCACTGCCCTACCCCCAGGGGATCTTCCCAACCCGGGTATCGAACTTGGGTCCCCTGCATTGCAGGCAGATTCTTCACTGTCCGAACCACCAGGGAAGCCCTGGACCACGGTGCTCACATTAAACTAACACCGAAATTTCCCTTTGCTCTTGTGTGGCCCTCGCAGAAGTCTGGGGTGTTTTACTCCAGAATCGCCACAAGAGGGCGCCAAGAGCAAGCCTGCCCGGCCCAGAGCCAGGCCTCCACCCGCCCTGCGTGCCCGCAGCAGCGCCGGGCCACCACCTCCATTCAAGCTTTGGAGGGTGCGTGGAGGGGAGGCGCCGGGGGGAGGAGAACTGCAGCCTCGCCGAGGCCAGGGAGCCTCAGGGCTGGTTGGTCCTCACTCTTCATTTGGAACAACATTCTCTTACTGCATTGGCAGGAACACCACGGCCCAGAGCAGGCAGGGCCTCCGCCGTCGGACACGCAGCTCCCGCCTCCAGATCTGTCCTCCGCAGTGGAGGAGGGCCCACGGCAGGGAGGGGGAGAGGCAGAATCGGAGGCTGGGGGCAAAGAGGGGCCCCAAAGGTGGACGCTGTGGGCGCAGCTCTGGGCCTCCAGGTCTGTCCTTAAAGAGGCTCCCGACCCCAGTCTGCTGCTCGTCCACCAGGGCTTGGAGCCTCAGGGACCCTGAGCACCTCCCCAGAGCCCTCTTAGGAGCCCGTGTCGGCTAACACCTTGGGTGAAGGCAGCTGGCACCCTCGTTGACGCGGAGGGAGAGAAAATCCCGCCCAGGTGGGAAGGAAGTGGCATAGCCTTTTGGGGGATGGGGTGGCGGGGGCATGCCAGCAGGCACGCTCCTGACACAGGGCGCCAGGGTGTTGCGAAGCCGTAGCTGCAGCCACAGAGCCTGCCCCAGCATTGCTGCCTGGCCCTAAAACAGCACCCCCATCATCCCTGCGGTTCAAGTTCTGTCCGGTGAGGTGGTGGATGTGTGTATGGGGTCCCGTCTCAGCACGTAGCTGACCGGGGTGCCCGCCGGCCTAAAGCCCCCCCAGAGCTCCCCGCCATCACCAGGGACCAGTCCCTTGGCCGCTCCTCCCAGCATCGCAGTGTATCTGCCAACCTCTTTTCTCACCCTCACCATCATCGGGTCGCCCACACTGCGGCCGCCTTGCCCAGATCAGGCCTCTGCTGATCCTGCCCTGACGCCGTCTCCCCGGTCCTCCTCCCGGGAAACCTGTGCAAAGAGCTACAGCCAGGCCATGGCCAGAGGGTGGACACACCAAGATGCAGACACAATACACATTTTTACACCAATCATTCTCTGTCTGACCTGGTCCATTGTTTTTTAAAAAAATTATTTTATTGACGTATAGTTGACTTAAAATGTTGTGTTAATTTCTTCTGTGGAGCAAACTGACCCAGATATCCAGATGAATATATATATGTTCAATCCCTGGGTTGGGAAGATCGCCTGGGGAAGGAAATGGCATATATATTTTTTTTTTTCACCACGGTCTGTCACAGAACATTGACTACAGGTCCCTACGCTACACAGTATGACCGTGTTGTTTCTCCATCCCGGATGTAGCAGTTTGCCTCTGCTACTCCAGGCTCCCACTCCCTCCCTCCCCACCCCCACAACCACAAGTCTGCTCTCTGTGTCTGTCAGGTGTTTTTGCTTCCTACATCTGTTGATTTGCATCATATTTTAGATTCCACAAATAGGTGACATCATATGATGCTCCCTTCCCTGTTTGATTTACCCCACTTAGTATATAATCTCTAGGTCCATCCATGTTGCTGCAGGCTACATTATTTCATTCTTTGTGATGACTGAGTAGTATTCCACAGTATATATATTCTTCCAAGGTGGTGCTCGTGGTAAAGAAACTACCTGTCAATGAAGGAGATATAAGAGACACGCATTTGGTCCCTGAGATGGGAAGATCCCCTGGAGGAGGGCTTGGCCACCCACTCCAGTACTCTTGCCTGGAGAATCCCATGACAGAGGAGCCTGGCGGGCTACAGTCCACAGAGTTGGACACAACTGAAGCGACTTAGCACGCCCATGTGCACGTGTGTGTGTGTGTGTGTGTGTGTGCACATCTTCTTTATCCATTCATCTGTTCATGGACATTTAGGTTGTATGTCTTGGCTATTATAATGTTTCCCTTTTTTGAATGATCAGACTAAATTTATCAGACTGAATATAGATGGGATCTTATTCATCTTTATTCCAGAATCCAGCACTAGCACTGAGTAGTATTTAATATTTATGTTTACTATTAACAGTTATTAATAAGTAAATGCTTAGTTTATGAATGCATGGACAGGAGACTGGTGAGAAGATGAGTGGATGGGTGAAGAGTGGAGATGGGTGGTGGAAAAAGAGAAGTGAGAAAGATTTACTCGTATTTATGTGTGTGGATAGCACAAATATAATATAAGGGTGATAGATGAATGCTTGGCAGAATGGTGGATGGGTAAGTCACTCGGTGGATAGATGGCTGGTGGGGGATGAGTGACTGAATGGGGAGGTGAAGGGATGGATGACGGATGCAGAATGTGCGTGGGTGGGTGGCTGGTGCACACACAGCGGTTGGCTGAATGCTGGAAGCATAGACAGATAGACAGTGGTGCTGACGGTCAGACGACGGTGGGCGGTGGGGGAATCTATAACGGTAGGTAAGTGCGATGAGTGGACAGACTGATAGATGGAGGGCGGGTGAACTTGGACACTAAACTGGGTCTGATTGATACTGAAATAATCGATAGATAGTGCATTATAGGTAATAAGTGGTGAGTGGTGAATGCTTATTCAATAGCTGAATCATGGAATTATGGATGGATGGAGGATGAATAGTGGATGCTTATGAAGGATCTAGCTACAGAGAATGGATGGCTAGATGGTATTAATAGACAAATGTGAATGGATATATGATTGATGGATGGATCGTGAATGGTGGAGAAATAAATGGTGGCTGAATGATGCATGGATGGCAAATAATGGATGGTTGCTGGGTCAGCAGATAATGGGTTGTGTGCTGTGGACATGTAGATGGAAGGTGGATAGTGGATGGATAGATGTCAATTAGGTGATGAATGGATGACGGCTAAATGACAGATACATCTTGGGATATAGATGCATGAAAGGTGAACGGTGGAAGGGAAGATGGGCGAGAGATCGTAGATGGATGGTAGGTGGTCAGTACTAGATTATAAATCGATGACTTAATGTATTGATGGAGGAAGATTGGTAGATGGCAAATGGATGTGAATGGATGATAAATGAAGATGATATTGAGTGAGTAGTGAATAATGAATGGGGAATGATGTACAGATAATTACTGGGTGGTTTGTGATGGTGGATGGATCTCATTGCTGTCTCTGCTCTATCCCCCGCATCTAAAATAATGCTTGGTGTAGAGAGGGCACTCAATGAATTCTTCTAGAATGGATGAATACGGATGGATGGTGGATGATACTTGAATGGGTTTTGAATGAATAATGAATTATGGCTGGATGATGTATGGATGGATAGAGGATATTGTGAGATGGGCAATGAATGGATAGATGGGTGGTGAACAGAGATAAGAAGTGGGTGGATGGTAGATGGTGGCTCATAGAAGTACAAATGGGTTTGGGATGGGGCGTGACTGGTGACCAAATAGATGAATCCATGACTGGATAGATGAATTGTGACTCTGTGGTAAAGAATCCACCTGCCAATGCCAGAGTTTGATCCCTGAGTTGGGACGATCCCCTCAAGAAGGAAATGGCAACCCACTCCAGTATTCTTGTCTTGGAAATCCCAGGGACAGAGGAGCCTAGCAGGCTATAGTTCATTGGGTCACAAAAAGTCAGACAGGATTAGTGACTAAACAACAACTAACTGTGACTGACTGGCTGGAGGCCAACAGGCGAGTGGTGGATAAATTCAGATAAATGGACAGTAGCGGTAGAGTTGGAGAAGGAAATGGCAGCCCACTCCAGTACTCTTGCCTACAAAATCCCATGGACCGAGGAGCCTGGTGGGCTGCCGTCTATGGGGTTGCACAGGGTCAGACACGACTGAAGCAACTTAGCGGCAGCGGTGGTAGATTAGTGACTGAGAACCAGATATGTGGTGAACGAATAAATCATCCATAGATGGAGAGACAGTTGTTAGATACTGATGGAACGGTGTTAGATAGTCAATGATGGTGGATAGATGGATGGTGACTTAATATAGGACTGAAGGGTATTTCCACAGTGTACTGTTTCTTGGTAAATGGTGGGTGTGGTGGTGAATGGATGGATGCATTTTGTTGTTGTTCAGTCATTCAGTCACGTCCGACTCTACGATCCCATGGACTGCAGCACACCAGGCTTCCCTGTCCTTCGCCATATCCCAGGAGCTTGTTCAAACTCCTGTCCACTGAGTCAGGGATGCCATCCAACCATCTCATCCTCTGTTGTCTCCTTCTCCTCCTGCCTTCAATCTTCCCTAGCATCAGGGTCTTTCCCAATGAATCAGTACTTCACATCAGGTGGCCAAAGTATTGGAGTTTCAGCTTTAGCATCAGTCCTTCCAGTAAAATTCAGGACTGATCTCCTTTAGGATGGACTGGTTGGATCTCCTTGCAGTCCAAGGGACTGCCAAGAGTCTTCTCCAACACCACAGTTCAAAAGCATCAATTCTTTGGCACTCAGCCTTTTTTATGGTCCAACTCTCACATCCATACACGACTACTGGAAAAAATCATAGCTTTGACTATACAGACTTTTGTCAGCAAAGTAATGTCTCTGCTTTTTAATATGCTGTCTAGGTTGGTCATAGTTTTTCTTCCAAGGAGCAAGCGTCTTTTAATTTCATGGCTGCAGTTACCATCTGCAGTGATTTTGGAGCCCAAGAAAGTAAAGTCTGTCACTGTTTCCATTGTTTCCCCATCTATTTGCCATGAAGTGATGGGACCAGATCCATGATCTTGGTTTTTTGAATGTAGAGTTTTATTTTTTATTTTTATTTTTTTTAATTTTTTTTGAATGTAGAGTTTTAAACCAGTTTGTTCACTCCCTTTCACCTTCATCAAGAGACTCTTTAGATCCTCTTCACTTTCTGCCATAATGATGGTGTCATCTGCATATATGAGGTGATTGATATTGCTCCCGGCAATCTTGATTCCAGCTTGTGCTTCACCCAGCCTGGCATTCCACATGTACTCTGCATACAAGTTAAATAAGCAAGGTGCCAGTATGCAGCCTTGATGTACTCCTTTCCCAATTTTGAAGCAGTCTGAACTAAAATGGACTGGAATGGACAAATTTAATTCAGATGACCATTATATCTACTACTGTGGGCAAGAATTGCTTAGAAGAAATGGAGTAACCTTCATAGTCAATGAAAGAGTCTGAAATGCAGTTGACTGAAGTCTCAAAAATGACAGAATGATCTCATTTCATTTCCAAGGCAAACCATTCAATACAAGTCTATGCACCAACCACTAATGCCGAAGAAGCTGAAGTTGAATGGTTCTATGAAAACCTGTAAGACCTTCTAGAACTAACACACACACACAAAAAAAATGTCCTTTTCATCATAGGGGACTGGAATGCAAAAGTAGGAAGTCAATAAATAACTGGAGTAACAGACAAGTTTGGCCTTGGAGTACGAAATGAGGCAGGGCAAAGGCTGACAGAGTCTTGCCAAGAGAACGCACTGGTCATAGCAAACACCCTCTTCCAACGACACAAGAGAAGACTCTACACATGGACATCACCAGAGGGTCAGTGATGAAATCAGATTGATTATATTCTTTGCAGCCAAACATGGAGAAGCTCTACGCTGCTGCTGCTGCTGCTGCTAAGTCATTTCAGTCGTGTCCAACTCTGTGTGACCCCATAGATGGCAGCCCACCAGGCTCCCCCGTCCCTGGGATTCTCCAGGTAAGAACACTAGAGTGGGTTGCCATTTCCTTCTCCAATGCATGAAAGTGAAAAGTGAAAGTGAAGTTGCTCAGTCATGTCCGACTCTTAGTGACCCCATGGACCACTACCTACCAGGCTCCTCGGTCCATGGGATTTTCTAAGCAAGAGTACTAGAGTGGGGTGCCATTGCCTTCTCTGGAGAAGCTCTATTTAGTCAGCAAAAACAAGACCAGGAGCTGACTGTGGCTAAGATCATGAACTCCTTATTGCAAAATTCAGACTTAAATTGAAGAAAGTAGGGAAAACCACTAGGTCATTCAGGTATGACCTAAATCAAACCCCTTACAGTGAAAGTGACAAATAGATTCAAGGAATTAGATCTGATCGACAGAGTGCCTGAAGAACTATGGATGGAGGTTCATAACATTATACAGGAGGCAGTGATCAAAACTATTCCCAAGAAAAAGAAATGCAAAAAGGCAAAATGGTTGTCTGAGAAGGCCTTGCAAATAGCTGAGAAAAGAAGAGATGTGAAAGGCAAAGGAGAAAAGGAAAGATATTCCTATTTGAATGCAGAGTTCCAAAGAGTAACAAGGAGAGATAAGAAAGCCTTCCTAAGTGAAGAATGCAAAGAAATAGAGGAAAACAATAGAATGGGGAAGACTAGAGATCTCTTCAAGAAAATTAGATACCAAGGGAACATTTCATGCAAAGATGGGCTCAGTAAAGGACAGAAATTGTAGGGCCCTAACAGAAGCAGAAGATATTAAGAAGAGGTGGCAAGAATACACAGAAGAACTATACAAAAAAAAGGTCTTTATGACCCAGATAACCATGATGGTGTGATCACTCACCTAGAGCCAGACATCCTGGAGTGTGAAGTTAAGTGGGCCTTAGGAAGCATCACTACAAACAAAGCTAGTGGAAGTGATGGAATTCCAGTTGAGCTGTTTCAAATCCTAAAAGATGATGCTGTGAAAGTGCTGCACTCAATATGTGAGCAAATGTGGAAAACTCAGCAGTGGCCGCAGGACTGGAAAAGATCAGTTTTCATTCCAATCCCAAAGAAAGTCAATGCCAAAGAATGTTCAAACTACAGCGCAAATGCACTCATCTCACATGCTAACAAAGTAATGGTAAAAATTCTCCAACCTAGACTTAAACAGTACATGAACTGAGAACTTCCAGATGTTCAAGCTGGATTTAGAAAAGGTAGAGGAACGAGAGATCAAATTGCCAGCGACTGTTGGATCATAGAAAAAGCAAGAGAATTCCAGAAAAGCATCCACTTCTGCTTCACTGACTATGCTAAAGCCTTGACTGTGTGGATCACAACAAACTGTGGATGGATGCATGGTGGATGGAACTTGGATGGTGGCAGTTAGGTGGTGGGTTGTATGGGACAGTTGTTGGTTTATTGGTGGTGGGGGATGCATGGCAGATGGCTGAGGCTGGCTAGTGGTTGAATGATGATTGGATGGTAGAAGAGACATGAATAGATTGATATAGTAGATGACAGTGCCTGGATAAGTGGATGCAGCTGAATCGTGGGTGTGGGCTGGGTGTTGGATGTTGGGTAGATGATGGTGGATGTTAGGTGTGGATGGTGGAAGGCTGGGTGGACCAGCAGGCGTGCATCATGGCCTCACGTATCAGGTCTACACGCCAGGCTGAATGAGACTGATTGTCCCTCTGCAGGAATTGAATCAGGAATGAAGAGGGGACTGGTGCGGTGACACTCTCCCTCCACGCACACACTGGCCCTCACAGATGTGATCCTTGTCCTCTTCACTCCCCCTTCCAACTGGAGGGTGTCCTCACTCTGATGTATCTAGTCACCCTGAATTCTGCCCCCCTGAATTCCTGAGCCTCAAACTTGAGGCTGTGTGCCTCTAGTGGCTAGGATCAGGTTCTGGGGGGCTGCGGTTTTTGCAAGCAGGGAGATGAGGCCGGGATGTTACCTGGGAGCATGAGTGTGGACGAGGGGCCGGATGAGGGAGCTCCTGTGGGCGGAGAGCGCGCGGGGAGGAAGGCGGGGAGCGAGCCAGGGCGGGCAGACGGCGAGCGGCGGAGCAGACAGTGCCGGCCCCGCGAGCATCCGCTGGCGGTGAGTGTGAGAGACACACGGGGCGCGCCCCCTCCCCACCCTCGTCCGCCCGCGCCCCCCGGTGAGCCCGCGCGGCGTCTGGGCGAGCAGAAAGGGGCGAGGGGTGGTTTTGAGTTGGCGCTCCTTGGAGAAGGGGGCGGTGTGGGGACCACAGCCAGCCCTGGGCTGCCGGACGCCGGGCTTTGGGCTCGAGAAGCGTCTCTGCGGGCTGGCCCGCCACACCTGGCCGCCGCTGCAGGTGTGGGTGGCCGAGCCTTCGCTGCGGGGATGCCCCACTGGCAGGGGCCCCTGGTTCCAGGCTGCGGGGAGGCAGCCCTCCGGTGTCTGCTTGCTGCCCGCAGCCCCCTTGGCTCCACCGTCTTTCTCCATCAGCCGCCCTCTCTCCTCCTGCGTCTCCATCATCTCTCACCTCTTTCTGTCGTCTCTCTGAATCTCGCCCTCCAGTTCTGTCATCCCTGCGTCCTGTCTGTGGCCCGTGCGTTTCTTTTCTTCGTCTCCCTCCGGTCTTTCTTGCATCTGTCTGGATCTCTAAATCCACTTTCCTGGGCTTGGCCCTGGCTGCCTTGGGCTCCAGTTGAGCTTCTGGGATCCTGGGGTAGAATCCCAGGAAGGGGTGACCCAGAGCCTTGGGCCTGGGGGAGGGCTCTCAAGTGCTCTGGGACTGGGTGGAGGCTCGGGTGGGTATGTTGGCTGCCCACTGCCCGGGAGGCCCCGTGCTGCCTGTGGCCCACCCCCCACCGCCCAGCCTCCCTGGGTCCCAGCGGGACCCAACTGACCGAGCTGGGTTTTGGTCAAAGGAGCTCATTTCCTGGAATAGCTGCCCCCACCTCTTGCTGGGTGCATAGCACCCCTCCCCCACGACCAGCAGGGCATCGGGAGCCTTGCAGGGGCTGGTCAGTGCCCTCCATCTGCCCAGTGCCCCGGAGGCTGCCTCCCAGCCGGTGCCACCCAAGTTAGCTGCCTGCCCGCCAGACCCAGCCCAGCCTGGCGCAGGTGGAGCGTCGGAGTCTGGTGCCCAGCAGTCCTGGCAGGGCCCCTCTTCCCAGCGCCCTTGCTGTGTGGTCTCTGGCCGGGCTCCCTGGCGCCCGGGTCTGGCCTGAGGGGAAGTGGCCGCAGGCAGGCAGGAGGTCAGTCTCCCTTCAGCTGTGGGGGTTGAGGCGGGGCCTCGGGTGTGTGCGGGGGGCATCTGTTCTCCGGGAGGAGTGGACCCTCCTGTTGCAGCCTAGGGCCCCCGACGGGCCTGTCCAGCACCCCCCTGATGGTGGCTTGGCCGGGGAGCCGAGAGACCCAGCCTGGGCGGTTTCTGTGGGCCTGGGGTGCGGTGGGTGTGGACTGTGGGGGTGGTCTGGGGCTTCCGGGAGTGGACGTGGCGTCACATCCGGGCCCTAACACGCACCCTGCTTCTGCTCCTTGTCTTTGTGCAGCCGGACGGCGGCCGCAGCATGAGTGGCCCCCAGCCCGCCGCCGCACCCGAGCTGGGCCCAGACAAGGAGGCTGGAGGCTCCGCAGCAGAGGTATGTATGCAGTGGGGGCTCTGCGGTCTGCTGCTCTCAAGCCCTGGACTGTGCCAGCACGTGCCTCAGTTTACCCATCTGGGTGGGGGAGGCGCTTGCCCCTCCTCAGGAGTCTGACGCGCACAGTTGTTGAAGGCCCAGCTCTCCAGACTCGGGGAGACCCCAACCAGGCCTGGGGAGCCCAGGGCCTGTGCCCAGGTTGGTCTGTGCTCTGCTGCGTGAGGCCAGGCCAGGGTCCCCTGCTCTCACCTCAGCTTCTCCAGGAGGTGTTGATGGAGCTGACAAGGGATTCTTGCCCACGAGGCCCATGCCTGCCGCTCTGAGTCTGGAGTTGGGCTCTTCTCCTTGTTGGGGCCAGCGGGCCACTGAGGGGGCCCAGCCCAGAGCTGCACGAGGCCCAGCCTGGGGCCTGGGGTTGCCGTCCTGGTGGGGAGTCTGGTGGAGAGGGTGGACACCAAACTCCACTGCCCAGATCTTCCCGCATGAAGGAGACTGGCAGGGTCAGGGAGGAGAGGGGTTGTGGGGTGGGGGCGGGAAACAGCCCCTGGATGGGCAAGGCCAGCAGGGGTGTCCAGGAGATCCAGTCCCTGGGCCGTGGTGGGGTCGCCGGTCTTGTCCCTCTGACCCCACAGAAGTCCCAGCCTAGTGATAAACTTCAGGATCTCTGTGGTACTTGGTTCAAAGGCTGATCAGACAGTGCACTGAAACACGTGTTCAGATGGTTCCGCTGAGGGAGGCGGGGAGGTGTGAGGGCCATTTAGCAAAGTCCTGCCAGCCGTGTGCCTGCTCTTCCCCACCTTGACACGCCTTTGGGGAAGGCAGAGTGCGCAAGCAGCCGGCCTCCTGGGTAAGAGGTTGGGGTGGGAGCTCCCGGACGGGGACCAGCCCGACCAACCGGAGGAGGTGGGTTGGCACAGGAGAGTCAGGGCTGCAGGCCTGTGCGTGGCATGGGGTGCCTCGAGGCCTCTACCTTGGAAGGCCTTGAATGGGAGGCGGAGATGCCGAGGGCCCCAGGAGGGCTTGGGGAGGCAGCCCCCGCACGCTCTTGTGGCACTGAACAATGAGCCCAGAGAAGTTGCTCCGGTTGCCATGGGAACAGCTTCCCAGCTTCCCCAAGCTGGGAGGAGGCCAAGGGCCCTAAGAGAGACCCCAGGAAGGAGCCGGGCCTGCTGCGGGAGGCTTCCTGCCGGGGAGGCACAAAGCCCTGGCTCGCTAACTGTGTGACCGTGGCCTTTCCCGCCACAGGCCCTTCTGTGAAATGGGCCTGAGGGCTGAGCCCAGGTGGGTTCTGTGTGGCCCAGGCGTTGAGTGCCCCAGCTCCAGGGTGGGAGGGGGAGGGCCACCACCCTCTGGGGGATGTGCACGCATGTGCAGGAGCTCACCTGGCCCTGGAGACTGGACAGGTTAGGGACCCCCATTCTCCCCGTGGACAATGCAGGACAGGCGAGGCAGGCAAATGCCGTTGCTTTGACTCCCTGCCCACTCCCCTTGCAGGCCATGGTGGGTGCCTGGGAGAAGGGCCCTCGGCTGGGCCAGCGGCTGCCCTCGATCGTGGTGGAGCCCAGCGAGCTGGGTGCGGTGGAGAGCGGGGAGCTGCGTTGGCCCCCAGAGGGCATCCAGAGGGGGTCCTCCCAGAGCCAGGCTGCTGCTGGTGAGTGAGGGGCAGCCTGTAGGGGTCCCAAAAGAAGTCAGACACCTGGTCCTCCACCCCTCCAGCCAGCCCGCACCCCACCCATCCGCCGGCCCCGTGAGCTTCTGCCGCCTGGGCACCGCCTGGCCTGGCCTTCCCTGCCACCCTCCCCACCATCTGCACACGTTTCCCTCATCCAGGTGTGGCCCCAGGCCTGGCACACAGGTGCACCCTTGCTCTCACCTCTCAACACCCGGTCCCGGCCCCTCTCCCCTTGCTCTTACAATTCATCACCTTTGGGACAAGTGTGCATTGCCCACTAGGGCCTGGAAGGGGTAAGGGTGTGGGTACAAGGCAGGGGGGTGTTGCAGAAGCTGGTGGCAGGCTTCTGTCCTGGTGTGGGTGCCCTGGTTAAAGGCCGAGGGGCTGCCAGGGCCAGGGAAGTTTCTGGGAGGAGGACGTGTGGGCAGGAGAGGGGTCAGCCAGGAGCCAGTCTGCTGCGTAGCAGAAGCAGCCGGCCGGGCCCCCGGGGAGGGTGCCTGAGGGGTGAGTCGTGCCCTGGGCAGCTTCGTCCCGAGCCCCCGAGGGGTCAGTCCTGGGGGATTCAGCCTCAGGTGGGGCTGCTCCTCCCTGCCTGCCCTCCTCTCCTCCGACGTCGGCCCCCAGCCCAGCCTGCTCCCCGAGCTTGGGCCCAGAGGAACTTGTCTGCACCTTAACCAGCACCTCTCCCAGAAGTCCCCTCAACCTCCGGCAGGTCTGCCCGGGGCCCGCCCCTTGGGTACCCGCTGAGACCTGGGCTCCGGGGAGGACCCCGGGTCTCCGCCCAGCCGGCCACCCCCGAGCGCGTGGCTGTGCCGAGGGCCAAGGTTCTCCTGCTCCCGGAGCCTGGCCTTACCTCCCCCCACACCAGGAACCACGCACCTGGTGAACCCCCTGCCGCCCTCACCGGTGGGGAGCTTGTGGCCTGCCGACCCTCACACCTCTCCCGGCAAACCGACATGGAGGCCTGCATGTTTCCTCAGCCCCCTCACCGCGCCCGCCGGGAGCACCGGGGGAGGCTCCAGCTGACGCCGATGACGAGCGTGCCCAGGCCCCCCGCGTCCGGCGGTAGGACAAGGACTGGCCGGATCCTGCCATCCCCCGGCTCTGACAGCTGAGAGGGGGCCTCTGCCCCGGAGTGGCTGGGCTGATGCTTCGAGAGGCCTGGGCCTGCCCGGGCGCCCAGTGGGCACAGCCGATCACCACTCCTCCTGCCTCACCAGGTCCACCAGCACCGCCCCCCTCCCGGCCACGGCCCAGGGTTTGGATCACACCCTCGTGCTTTTCTGGCGGGGAGCACAAATAAAGGCTCTTCCTGGTGGTCAGCGGGCACACTGGGTGGGGATTCCAGGGGCTGAGGACAGTTTGGGTCCTGCCAGTGGCCTTCCAGGCGAGGGTCTCTGCTCAGAGCCCTGGCTGACCAGACGAGAGTGATGGCCGGGTGTTCCACGCTGGATGTGGGAGTGGTTGGTGCGGCTGTCATGTCTGCTCCTACGGCGCCCTGCCGAGACCCTCTGCTCCACTTCAGCTGAGGCTGAGACCAGCGTCCTCCAGTCCTGGCTGGCCCCTGAGGGCAGGACTCCTCCTGCTACCCCTTACCCACTCTGGGTGCAGTAGGACACAGGAATGGTACATGGGTGGGGTGCACTGTCCCAGCTTGAAACTAAATCCTTGCATAGTCCCACTGTACAGATGAGGAAACTGAGGTGTGCAGTGAGGTGTCCGAGGCTAGTGCTGGCCTCAGCTAGCACAGGACCCCTGAAGTTGGGAAGCCACCCAGCCAGCCAGACAGTCCATGTGGGAGACTGGGTAGCCCTTCTTCCTGAGCCAGTGAGGGTCCTGTCTCTCCAAGGGGTCCAGCAACATGGCTTCTTGGCTCTGCTGACTGGTCGGGGTGGACCTGGGGCACGGAAACCTGATCACTGCCTGGGTTCACTGTCCAGGTGTGCCACCCTCCCTCCCATCACCCCAACCTGGCCCTCTGCCCTTGGCCAGCCTGACCCAGGCCTGAGGAAGCTCGGGGCCTGGCAGGGGGAGCCCTGAGCAAATGTTAGCTCAGTAAATCCACAGGCCCAGTGGGTGGTGCAGGTCGGGGTCAGCATGGAGGAGGCGAGGGAGACACAGGCCCCTCTGTTCTCTCCCGGAGGCCTTGCTAACCTCCAGGATGAATGAGGCACTTTCTCCAACCCGCCTGCCTTCTAAAAACAGCCCACCCCCCCAACGCAGGAGAGCTGGGAGCCAGAGGTGCAGAAGTTTGCCAGGCAGCCCGCTTTGATTTTAAACCTGTGGCCAGTGTACAGGCCCAGGCTAGCTCCTCTTGGGGTGGGGGGTTGGGGGGGGGGGGGCTGGGCTGTCCAGGGTCTCTCCCGTCCTCCTCTGGCCCTTCCTGTCGCTTCCACAAGGGGGCAGGGGGCAGACATTTCACAGAAAGCCTTGCCAGGATTTGTGGGCACGGCGGATTTGGGTCCAGGGCTCGAGCAAGCCGGGAGTCATTCCCAGGCGGGGGGGTTCCGGGTGTGGAATGTGTGTGTGGCGGGGGATGGTGCTGAGAGCTCATCCTCGCCCCTCCCGGGCAGGGTGTCACTGCGACTTTCTCGAGGTCCCGCGGCTGACAAAGAGCCGGGCTGAAGCGGAACTCCCGGTGCGCCTGGGACCTAAGCGCCCGCGTGCCCGCAACGCCACCCTAGAGCTCACCATCGACCAGGGCAGATCTGGGGAAGAGGCGCCGCCTCAACTAGGGGGGTCCCGGGACCCTGCCGTGCCCCGGGAGCAGGGGGACGGGGGAGTTGGGCCCAGGGAGGAAGCCCGGTGGGCACCGGGCAGAGCAGACTCACCCTCTGGGCCTGCCCCGTAACGAGTAGACGGGCTGAGTCCACGCGCACAGCGAGTGACCCTCGAGACGGCGTGGTAGGCGCGGGGGGCGGTGCCAGACGTATGCACCGCCCACCGGAATCCCCGCCCATCGCCACGGCCCCGCCCAGCGGAGGCCCCGCCCCGCCTCCACGGCCCCGCCCACTAGCTGGCCGGGCCAGGGATACCCTAAGCACCGCAGCATCCGGCTCCAGAGATCCAGGCTCGGAGACAGACACTGTCCCTCGCGCAGGCCCACAGCCGGTGAGGGGTAGAGACCAGAGCCACGGTGTCCTGTTCCCAGGCCGAGCTCTGTCCTGGGCCCCACAGCAGTGAAGGTGGAATTAGGGCACTTTGGGCCCCTATATTCAGCGTGCGGTAGCCTGGCTCCTCCCCAGGAGCCTCGAAGACGTGGGCAGGCCTCTGGTGGTGTGGTCCTTGTCCCTCTCCTTCCTGCTCTGAGCGCCAGGTACTCTGCCGAGGTGAACCTACTGAATCCCAACAGCAACCCCGTCTTATGGAGAAATAACCTGAGGCTGGGTGCTTCCCTGGTAGCTCAGCTGGGGAATCCGCCTGCAAAGCAAGAGATCCCAGTTCGAGTCCTGGGCCGGGAAGATCCCCTGGAGAACGGGTAGGCCAGCTGCTCCAGTATTCTTGGGCTTCCCTGGTGGCCCAGTTAGTAAAGAATCCACCTGCCATGTGGGAGACCTGGGTTTGTCCCTGGGTTGGGAAGATCCCCTGGAATAAGGCATGGCAACTGACTCCAGTATTCTTGCCTGGAGAATCCTCTTGGACAGAGGAGTCTGGCGGGCTACAGTCCACGGGGTCGGTCGCAAAAGAGTCGGACAGGACTTAACAACAGGACAAGAAGAAGAAGAACCTGAGGCTGGCTCAGGATTGCCTCTCCGAAGGCAGCGCGGTCCAGCATGAGGCACCAGGACTTGTTCTCATTGTTGGGCCCCCAGCCATGTGCCCCTTTCCAGCTGCCCCCTCGGCCCAGCCTTCTCCTGACCCAGGCCAGACCAGCCCTGTGCCCAAGGCTCCTCTGAGACAAGGCGGGGACTTTTCTGAAGGGATTTTACTGAGAAAGTTGGGGAAAACAACCTAGAAATAGGACAAAGGAAACATCCCAGCCTCATGCTGAAAAGTGGACACAGGTTTGGGCAGGGGTCGGGTGCAGCTGGGAGCTGGAAAGAGCTCTGGGAGAAACCACCGCCCCATCCTGGGCCCTGAAGTAGAGGTAACCACAACGGGAGGTCCCAGCACCCAGATGAGCCTCGTTGAGCTGAGAACAGGAGGGGCAGACTGAGGACCTTCCAGTGCACCACCCGTGGCCGCAGGGGCAGACCCAGTCCTCAGAGGCGGAGACCTGGACTCGCCTGCCATGTGGCGGGTTCCTGTGCCTTTCTGAGTTGGTGACCCCGTGCAACATGGGTGGGGACCGGCTACCTCACAAAGTCCCAGGGCTCCCACCAAAGAGTCCTGGGTGGTCTCTTTGAGGACCCCTCCTTCTGTCAAGAGTGCTTGGCCTCTGATCTGTTCTGCTCTGACCACTGGAGAGACACATGGGACAGGAAGCCAGCAGGCAGGCCAGCCTGAGCTGGGGGACGGCTCACCCGAGTAGCCGGTGCCTCACAGGCTTGAGCTGGAACTCTGATGGCCTCACCTCACGGAGGGGAGCCCGGGGCTCTAGGATCTAATGACTAGGAGGAAACTAGAGGGCTTCCTGGAGGAGGTGCTGGCGTCTCCAGGTACAGCCTGATCTGTCTGCAGCTGACAGCAAGGTGCTGCAGCATCTCGGGTGCCTTCCAGTCTGCTGTGGGCTGGATTTTGTCCTCAAAACTTCCTTCTGTTGAAGTCTTAACTCCCAGGACCTCAGAGTGTGGTTGTATTTGGAGATAAGTCTTTAAAGAGCCATGGGGTCACAGAGAGTTGGACATGACCTAGCGACGGAACAACCACAAGTTAACACAAGCCCATTTTAGTGGGTCCTAGTCCAACATGGCCTTATGAGAAGGGGCGGTCAGGACACAGACCCACAGAGGGGTGACTGTGTGAAGACACAGGGAGAGGACGGCTGTCCACAGCCCAGGAGAGAGGCCTTGGGAGAAACCAGCCCTTGCCAGCACCTTGATCTGGGACCTTGCAGCCCTCAGAACTTCGAGAAAATGAATGTCTGCGTTGGCAGCCTTGGGATGGCCCACAGGCTTGTGTCTGCTCTCTCCAGCATGCTGTCTGGAGCACCTCTGCTGCTTTGTCCCATGGCCCTGTGGCTCCAGCCAGAGTGAACAGGCCTGGACCTGTCCTCCCTGGATTTTCCCTAAGTTTTTTTTCCCTAGGACGCCAGCAGCGGAATCCCCCCAGGAAGGTATGGGGCCTGCCTCTTCTGGGAAGTCTCAGTGACCCTTCCCACTAAATGTCTTTAACTGGAGCCACCGTGGGGAAGTGGGCCATGTGCTCGTGGCCAATCAGGCTCAGGCCCACCTCCATGCCTTCCCTTGCGGGCTGACCCCTGCCATCCCTCCTCGCCCCCGAGTGCAATCCTGTCTGTCCTCTGGGGCCCCCTCCTTCTTCCAGGTCCTGATGAGTAGCTTACAATATTCCTTGTGGTGTCGCTGCATCCCTCCCCACTCTCCGCTCCCCCACGTCTGCCCTCAGGGCTCTTAGCACAGGCAGGGCACCAGGGCTCTCAAGATAAGCTTGGCAGAGCACAGGACTGGTGCTGATGATTCCGCCCTGGAGGAAAGGGTCCTTCTGGGCTTGGGCGCCGTGGGCTGGGTGCCCACTTCCAGCCGGTTGGCGCCTGCTCCTTCGGGCCTCAACCTGACCACAGGAGGGACAGGCTGTGTAAGGTATAGTTCGGGCCGAGGCAGAAAAGGAAAGACGACCTCAACAGAAGTAGGTTACCTTTATTCAGGCAAGGAGGGGCGACAGTCGGCCTCACGACCAGGCTGAGCGCCGAGAGGGGTCAGGGAGGCTCCAAATTTATAGGGAGGTTTAATAGCGATAATTTATAGCGATAAGGGAAACGTTAATCAGGCAGGATGTTTTGGGTATTCTTTAGTTGAGATGGCATTTGTAGTTGGGCAGGGGGTGATGAGTCTTCTGGGCGGGTGTAGGGGGTGGAAGGTTTCCGGACAGGGGGTGATAAGTCCTAGACAGATGCAACCAGCCTGGAGCATTAGGGTGGGACCTAAAGTTCTGTTTTGTTTTCTCTGAAGTTAGATGATTCAATAAGGGCCTTTGAGACTGTTGTTTTCTTTTCTAGGCCCAAAAGACTCCTTCAGGCTGTCCCAGCCGTCCCCAGCAGGGTCAGCTCCCTACAGACCCCAGAGTGCTAACCCTTCATCCTCTCCTTCACCATGAGAAAGTGTTGTTTAGTTGCTATGTTATGTCCAGCCCTTTTGCAACTCCAGGGACTGTAGCCCGCCAGGCTCCTCTGTCCATGGCATTTCCCAGGCAAGAACACTGGAGCGGGTTGCCGTTTCCTTCTCCAGGGGATCTTTCTGACCCAGGAATCAAACCCGTATTGCCTGCATTGGCGACTTTACCACTGAGCCACCTGGGAAGGAGAAATGGAGTATTTCCTGCCGTATCAGTAAACAAGGGTGTCACAGTCGTCAGCAATTGCAGCCCTCCAGTGTGAACCTGTGAGCCCTAAGGGGAAACAGGAAGGAGAAAAATACCTGCTGCCTAGCAACCATCAGAGGACAGCCACCCCCAACGGTGGTCCTGAGGAAAGGAAGCTCAGGCTGTGAAGGTGCAGAGGACCTGACAGCTGAGGTGCAACGAAAGGAAAGATTTCAGTGACAGACCCTTGCATCGTCCCACCACAGAAAAGGGCCGAAGTCTGTGACTTGGGATATCTGGTTTTCTTTAATTAACAATAGTCTTTTGGTGTTCAGACTACTACCTTTCGTTGCAAAACTTCAATATAACCAGTCCCCCGCTCCCCTCCTTGGAGCAGTTCTCTCAGGGTACTTGAGGTGCTGCCTCCCAGGCTTGAAGCCCTAAAACTTCCCACCGAATGGAATGCACCTCTCAACTTTCAGGCTGTGAATTTTTTTTTAAGCAGACAGCCACCAGGGCCCCTGACTGTGACCTGAGCCTGGGCTGGGCTCCGCACGGCTGCAGGAATCAAAGGTTGGCATGATTGCCTCTGAGCAGGGCGGGGGGCGAGGGGAGGACGGCTGAAAGTGAAAGTGGGGCTCGTGGTGGAGG
>CM035284.1:63355858-63397891 GCA_020226075.1 Hydropotes inermis
GGTGGGGTAGAGGCCGGGGCCAACCTGGAGGGTCCCTTGTGTCCTGAGCGGCCTTGCGTGTCAGGTCTTCTCCTCATGACCTCGTCATGGGTGGGCTCTCCCATAATGGCTCCCAGCATCTCCCGCTTTTTTATTTTTTAAACTCAGCCAGATGAATTTCAGTTGCAAGCTTCTGAGCGCTCTGCCGAAGAGCTCTGACGATACAAGGGAGGACGACAGTAATAATAAGAATCAGCGCTATTACAGCGACGTAACTGAGAACAGTGCACAAAATACTTTTGGCGGAGATAAAGCTGGAGAAGTCACTGGCAGCTCCAGCGGCAGGAAAGTCTAATCGGGAATGCTCCATTGTTCTAATCTGTCCATGCCGTCTGTCTCAATCTAAACTTATGCTAGAGCTATTCCATACCCCTGAAATATGATTTTTAATTTTTTCCCAATTGTAATCAGTCTCATTAACCTTTAAGGGTGTTACACAAATCCACTGGTAGTTGGCGTGACAGTATAATGTTAATTTAGTTCTAATTTAGCCTGTAATTTAGTTCCAATATGCATGACTGCTTTTTTTAGGGCGTCTACTTTTAATTTTAATTTTTTATCTATAATCTCTTGCGTAGCTAGAGCTAAAGAAACATCTTTTGACATATCATTGACTCATTGAGCAGTATGTACCTGTTGAGTCAATGATATCGCTGCCACAGTGACAGAGGTAATGGCTGTTATTAGTTGAAATCCCTAAGATAAATAGTCCTAAAAACCGTCGGGATTGCATTAAATCTTGCAGTTGTTGCAGAATGGCTATACCATAAATGTCATACCAACAGGTACTCACTGAGACGGGCACCATAAGGTAAGGTGGGCATCGAAGCACCACAAAGGAACAAATGTTATATTGAGAGGTCAGACGATTGACGACGTTGAGCGTCAGGCTCCGATAGTCTCCCAGCATCATCAACAGCGGGCGCATGTGAGTGTGGATCTGGTCTACTTTTATGGTAGTGCCTTTTAAAAACGTTTTCGTGCAGGCTTTTCCGGCCTCCTGGAGCTTGCTATTGGTTGAATTTAGGGCTTTGAAGAGCACAGCAATGATCTTTTTTTCTGGACTGAGGAAGATAATTGCAGGCCGCCAGCGCATTTAAGGCTGCGATCTTGTGCTCCATCCACCACGCTGAGGTCCGTCGTGAAGAGCCGGGGCTGCGGCATCGTGCAGAATGTGTTTTCGTTTATCAGGCCCATCTGGGCGTTGGCGGGCTGGTGTCGCAGCAGGTGCTTCTTAGGGGGGACCATGTCCTGGAGGGCCCCCTCCTGCAGCTCCATCATCACGGTCATGCTTTCCCGGTGACCTGGGCCAGCACCTGGCAAGAAAGTAAAGCAAGCATGGCAATAAAAACCCTTTTAGGAGAGGCTGAAGATCCCTGTAGAGAAGCTATTTCCTGAGCTTGATGACAAAGCGACTTAATTTGCCCCTATGTGGGTATGGAGGCTTGTTGAGTTGCCCACGCAGGATGTCTTGGTTGCAAGTCATGAGGCATCTGATCTTCATCCAAAGATAGATTACTGAGATAAGCTTTAGAAATAAACTTAGGGTGTCTTTTTAAATAATTTAATTAAATCTGTTAGCAATATAACATAACAAGGAACTATCTCAGAAGCGAGTCTTAGTAAACACTAAACCTTAATTAACAAAACTAGAAACTTAGTTTAACAATTTAGAAAACTTAATATTTAGTGATTTTTTTTATTATGGATACATTAACCCCATAGCCAGGGAAGGCTTTAACCCATCAAATAAAAATGAGGTTTGTCAGGGAGCTGGGAAAAGCCAAGTGGCCATCTTGGATTTCCCATAGCCCTGACTCTTTGATTTTCAGCTATTGTTTACCCATTTTTAATTCCCCAATTTAGGAGTAGACTGTTGTCATGTTTTAAGACATTAGGATAGCACAACAGTAAGGGGTTATTTTTGGTAGAAGCAGAATGAGCCTCTACATGTACCATAATCTTAAATAACACTTATTTACTTTACTAAAGTAAGAAAAGATTTTAAAAACAAACATAAATCACTTAAAGGCAAAGAAATTTATAATCTCTTATTGAAAGATTTATTTTAAGACTTTGTTTTCTTAACATAGAGAGTAGACTAAATTCCAGTCTGTTACCAATTTACCAGATAGCAAACAAACAAAATTTATCAGTTAATCTTAGAAAAATCTCTTTTATAAATCTTGAGGAACTAGCAGTATTTTTTTAAAGGCATGAGAGTGAAACCATACAAGGTATGTTTAAAATCTAATTAAATTGTAATTAACAAAGTAACCTGGTCATTGCTGTGACTTGTAACACTTCAATATGATAACTAAAATTATAACTGACAACATTTTACCAGGACATATCAGATTTTTATGAATCTTATACAATTTCTAGAATATCTATATAAGTGACATCAACCATATAATATAACTTGAGAAGATTTATCATTCTTCCAACAATATTTCCCATGCAATTTAACATGTCAAATGAACTCAGGTAGTTTAATAGCTCTCTGGGATGTTTCAGGGGCCCTCTGAAGCATCCCAAAGTCAGCTAGAAGTCAAGCTATTTAGGCAGTTTTGTCAATAAATATCAAAAGGGTTTATAGTACTCTGTCAGGTAGAATCATATAGATCACTGTGAAATAATATATTTACTTAGCCAAAGTAAAAAAGAAGATTTTAAAGGTAAACATAGAACAGATCACTTCAGAGGTAAAGAAATTTAAAATCAATTATCAAAGGCAGTTCCACATCTCAAGAAAACTTTTATTTATACACAAAACTCTTCCCTTGGGGTCCAGTTTTTATAAAACCTTTTTATTACTTTTTGTACCCGTTTGTTCTCCCATCTTGGAACAGCCAACTGTAAGTCAGACTTACTTCTTTTTTCCTTCATAAAATGTATCTTCATTCTTCATACCTTCTTTACTGAACACACACATCTTACTTTCCTTAAGCAACCAAGAATTCACTTTTATATTAGCATTCTATAGATTGGTGAACATAAATACCAGTGATAATTTCTAAAAAAAAATTTTAGCGAACATCTCAGGATGGCATCAAATATTATTCATTTGTAGTCTCAAATCTCTTTAGTTTTTCTGTAAAAGGAAATCAGTGTTTAGTAGTAAATGTTTCAAAATTTTATTTTATTTGAAAATGACCTAATTATTTAATAGACTTCCAATACTTAGTTTAGCACAGCCCTTAGAAATTTAAGTTACGCCAATCTGGAGAGACTATTGTAGACAGATATTCCTAAAGAATAATTATTTTTAATAGAATTTTTATATAAACTCATATCTCATTTACATTTTTTAGAAGTTTCTTCACTCGAGGTTATTTCCTTGTTGACAAACTTGTAACAGATATAATATTTAACTTATATTAAACTTAGGTACAATGAAAATATCTTATTTGATGTTAATTACTCTAAGACATGTCTATACTAGATAGGTCAACGAACAAACATTAATATCAGGTATTTAATACTGAATATTTCCCAGTTCACCTGAACCTGGAATTTATTGTTTAATTTAGAATTATTTGATTTGTAAGCGCTTACCTTTCTTTAAGCCAATTAAATAGAGTTCATTTACAAATTAACCTAAAAAATATTCCCCAGAGACAAAGACATACCAAGACATATTTAGACACAGTGCAAGATCTAGCTTCATTTTCTAAGTTTGGTCATGAATTAGATATTACAATATAAAATTTACTAGTTTATAAAAAAAGGTGAAATAAGTAAAATTTTTAAAGGCTTTTCAGATTTTTGCATCCAGGACCAGGGGACTAGAAAAACGGAAGGATAGGAAGGGCTAAGGAGACGAAAGAGAGAGGGAAGGGGAAAGAGCTCAATAAAGCCTCTTGTTCCCCACCGGTCGGGCACTCTGGCCAGTTGTCCGAGTCAGGAGGAGACCAGGGACAAGAGGGTCCCAGCTGCGGCCGCTGGGTCTGGTCCATTGGCAGGCAAGCTGGTCCCTGAGTACCCCGAGTGGTCAGGATGTCGGTCTCAGCGAAGAAGAGTCCCCACCAGTTGCAGGAAAGGGGACCCCCCTCCAGGGCCCGAAACTGGGCTCTTGTCTAACACTCGGAAATGAATTGTCCGAGGAGACACATGTGCTGATAAAGCAAGAGACTTTATTGGGAAGGGCACCCGGGTGGAGAGCAGGAGGGTGAGGGAACCCAGGAGAACTGCTCTCTTCTGGAAACCAAGGACATTGCTCTTGGGCAAACATAAAAAAGGACTGAACACTGGTCTTTTTAACTTTAATTCCTCTGTGGTTAAGGAGTTGCATTATGACTCCAATAAAAAGCTCCCTTTTTTTGACTCACTGTTACCCATTTTTGTTACTAATTAGAAGAAGAAAAAGGAGAGGATCTTAATCTTAGAAAAGAAGGAACCTGAAACCTACCCACCTTTTTTTACCCTACCTTTCTTATGCGGGGGGGCCTGCAGCGCCCTAGTGGGGTCCTAGCCGTCCCGAAACCTGAACAATCAGAGACTTACCTTTGGGTTCCTGTTCGTGGCGCCACTTGCCGGGGTCCAGCCCCAGCAGGATCCAGGGGAACCCTCAGGATGCATGGTGTCAGCGAGAAAAGACACAGTGAGACAAAGCTCGGGGCTAAGTCTATTTTTACACTCCGCCTTTATGCCCTCTACAACACTGTTTAGGGGGAAGTGCATATCGCTTACACAAGGATCAGCTCAAAACATTACAGCAATTTGACCATCAACAGAAACAAGATGTCATCCACATACTTCTCGTTTACAAGAGTCTTTTCATCATTTGGCCTTCAGGCCTGTTAACATTTTATGGCTTGCTCCAGGTGTGACTTAAGCAGCCTCAGTAGCCGACCCTGTTTCTCTTGTGGTCAGTCTATTTTCTTTTCGATAGGTGTCATCTCTATGGGAACCAGATAGGATCACATTTTTATGGAACAGAAATGTGAAGGATTGCAAAAACAGCAGATATAGCACAAAACAGGCTCTTAGTCTAAAAGTTAACTACCTGCAAGAAGTCACCAGCTAATCTCTATCTAAAGTATTTTCTATTAGGCACATTTGTGGCTATTTTATTTGTGAAGGTTTCTCACCCCGCAGAGGGACCTATGCTTAATGGTTTCTTTTGTTAGCGTACTGTGCTTAGGATGTTTAGAACAATCATGAGCATTTTTTGCAATGGGAGCACACATTTATCAAACAAGCCAGAAAGCCAGCAAAAGGTTTGAATTGCATTTCTTTCATCCCCTTCATAGGGTACCAGAGTCTAGGAGGTTTATTAGTTAGGGTTTTAAGTTGGTCCTCCTTCAGTGAAAGAGGAGCAGGAGAGCTCTCGGCAGGCAACACAAGAACCCGCAGCAGGCGGGACAGAAGGACAGCAGAGAAGGGGGGAGGATGCAGGGTGGGGTAGAGGCCGGGGCCAACCTGGAGGGTCCCTTGTGTCCTGAACGGCCTTGCGTGTCAGGTCTTCTCCTCATGACCTCATCGTGGGTGGGCTCTCCCATAATGGCTCCCGGCAGAAAGTGCTACCACAAGGAATGGAAAATAGTCCAACGCTATGTCAAAAATTTGTAAATGCTGCCATAGAAGATGTAAGAATCAAATATGAGCAAGTGTATATTATTCATTATATGGATGACATTTTACTAGCTCATCCCGATAGAGCTCATTTACAAACTGTTTTACACGAATTGACTCAGGCCTTATCTACACATGGTCTAGGAATAGCCTCAGAAAAAATTCAAATTAATCCCCCTATAACTTATTTAGGGCGCATCATTCACCCTGACACAGTGACTCATGCTCCTATGCAGCTAAGAAAAGATCATCTTTATACATTAAACGATTTTCAAAAACTCTTGGGAGATATTAATTGGATACAACCCTACTTAAAATTAACAACAGCTGAACTTAAACCCCTGTTCAATATTTTACAAGGAAACTGAGACCCAACTTCAAAAAGAGAGTTAACCACTGAAGCTCAAGAGGCATTAAAAAAGGTTGAAAAGGCTTTATCTACTAGTTATGTAAAGAGAGTTAATATGTCAACTACTTGGCAGTTTCTTCGGCCATGGCAGTCGCACCTACAGAGGCTCTCTGGCAGGAAGGACCTCTGGAATGGGTACACTTGCCTGCACAAGGCAAAAAGGTTGTTGCAGCATACCCAAGTCTAGTAACAGCCTTAATATCAAAGGGAAGGAGGGCAGTATAGAGCTCTTTGGCAAAGAACCATTAAAAAATGTGATTCCTCAGAGAAATGCAAATCAAAACCACAATGAGGTACCATTACACGCCAGTCAGGATGGCTGCTATCCAAAAGTCTACAAGCAATAAATGCTGGAGAGGGTGTGGAGAAAAGGGAACCCTCTTACACTGTTGGCGGGAATGCAAACTAGTACAGCCGCTATGGAGAACAGTGTGGAGATTTCTTAAAAAACTAGAAATAGAACTTTCATATGACCCAGCAATCCCACTTCTGGGCATACACACCGAGGAAACCAGATCTGAAAGAGACACGTGCACCCCAATGTTCATCGCAGCACTGTTTATCATAGCCAGGACATGGAAGCAACCTAGATGCCCATCAGCAGACGAATGGATAAGGAAGCTGTGGTACATATACACCATGGAATATTATGCAGCCATTAAAAAGAATTCATTTGAATCAGTTCTAATGAGATGGATGAAACTGGAGCCCATTATACAGAGTGAAGTAAGCCAGAAAGATAAAGACCATTACAATATACTAACACATATATATGGAATTTAGAATGATGTTAATAATAACTCTATATGCAGAACAGAAAAAAAAAAAAGACACAGATTTATAGAACAGTCTTTTAGACTCTGTGGGAGAAGGAGAGGGTGGGATGTTTCAAGAGAACAGCATCGAAACATGTATAGTATCTAGGATGAAACAGATCACCAGCCCAGGTTGGATGCATGAGACAAGCGCTCGGACCTGGTGCCCTGGGAAGACCTAGGGGGAGCGGGTGGAGAGGGAGGTGGGAGGGGGGATCGGGATGGGGAACACATGTAAACCCATGGCTGTTTTATTCCAATGTATGACAAAATTCACTACAAATAAAAAAAAAAAAATGTGATTCCTTACAACAAAGATCACTAGATGCCTTGTTGATGTTTGAGGAGAGTTGGCAAATCACCGTGGGAGGATTCACAGGACAGATATTACATCATTTGCCTTCACATGTGCTACTAAATTTCCTTTCTAGACATCCCGTGATATTCCCTGCAAGATGCAAACTGTCCCCTATTCCCAATGTTCAGGAAATATTTACAGATAGGTCAGCTCCTGGGCCTGCTTCTTTTGTTACAAAAGATCAAAACAGAGTAATACACACCCAAGAAACTTCTGCTCAAAGGGCTGAACTCACTGCGGTCATAGAGGCTTTTATAATGTTTGCAGAAAAGGAATTTAACCCTTATTCCAATTCTCAGTATATGGTTAGGCTGTTTTCACACATTGAAACTGCAGTTCTGCCTGAAACTAAGACTACAATTTTTTACTTGCTAACCAAGCTACAGCAACAGATCTGGAACCGAAACCAAGCCTTTTATATTGGCCATATTAGAGCCCATTCTGGTCTGCAGAGCCCGTTAAATGCTTTAAATGACTTGGCAGATTCACTAACTAGAATAACTGTGGCTTCAGTTATAGAAAAAGCGAGGGCCTCTCATTCGTTGCATCACCAACACACCACAGCTTTAAGATACCAGTTTCAGATCCCTCGAGAATCTGTGAGAGAAATAGTCCGTGCTTGTTCTAGCTGCCCCACCATGATCCCAAATTTACCGATGGGGGTAAATCCCCGCAGCCTTAGACCAAACATGTTCTGGCAAATGGACGTGACGCATGTCCCCTTCTTTGGAAAATTTTCTTTCATTCACTTAACTGTTGATACTTTTTCCCATGTTATCATAGACACCGCCCCGATGGGAGAAGCATATAAAGATGTGATTCAACACCTATTTGTTAGCTTCTCCTATCTCGGGCTGCTAAAAGCTTTAAAAATTGATAACACCCCTGCCTATACATCCAAGTCATTTCGAGAGTCTTGTATGAGATTTCATGTAAAGCATAACACAGGAATACCTTACAATCCACAGGGCCAAGCTATAGTAAAAAGAGCCTACCAGACATTAAAATCCCAAATATTTAAATTACAGGAGGGTAAATTTAAGTATACTTCCCCTTGTCAGATCCTGCACCATGCTCTCTTTGTAATAAACAATCTTAACATTGATTCATCGGGCATGCCTGCAATGTTATGGCACTGAAGTCCCGAGCACTCAGGCGCGAGGTCTCTGGTCAAATGAAAAGACCTCCTATGGGGACAGTGGAGGAGGCCTGACCCGTTATTAACCAGTGGTCGAGGATATGCTTGTATATTTCCCCAGGATGCAGAATCACCAATTTGGGTCCCAGACAGATTGATTCGACATGTCGCAGATCTTCAAGCATCCGACCCCCTCGATGACCCGACCACAAAAAAGGAAGGGAGTTCCTCCTCCACCACCCCCACCTACGGGGAGAAGTCAGATAAATCAGCCGCAGATGATGTCAGAAATTGTGAAAGAAGGTCAGGAAGACCCTCCCACCAAGCAGATGTCATGGCTTTGTTTAACTACTCATGATCCTCCCACTTCCTCGCGCTGCAGGAGACCACCAAGATGACCAGCACATTCAACACGACAAGCTTCTCTCCCTACCTGGGGACAAGCCAAGGCGCTCTGTTAGCAAGCATAGGAGATAGCATCCCCACAGGGGTCTCCATCCTCCCCTGAAAGAGTCTTTATTGCCATTCTTGCTTTACTTTATTGTCAGATAAGCGCTGCCTCCCCGGAAACATATTAGGCTTATTTTCCAGATCCTCCCACCTTTCAGGTGGTGACTTGGAATAACGGTCCTATATGGCTTAATACCGATCAACCCCATCTTTTGGGGGGATCCTCTACTTCTTATACTAATGATCATTATCCTATTAATTACAACCACACCTTTAAAGGACTGACCAATGGACTCCCGGTGTGTTTTAATTTCCCTACCGGTTGCTCCCAAGACCTTATAACCCCTTCTAAAGAGGGATGCGTTGGGGCCTCTAAAAAACTTTTGCTGACAGATTCCCCTCTGACGGCTCCTGAAGATAAAAAGAGAAGCCGGCTGGTTTGGAAACTGCTGGCTCGTATGCCAGGAGTTCTTGATCCTTATGAGTCAAAATTTCAACTTGCTCTGCCTGGTTATCCGAATTGCAATGAGATAGCCTTTTCAGATGTGATATGGAAAACTATAGATAACCGTTTGGGTTATCCGAGCTGGAAATCCTGTACATATAACTCCAAAATGGATTATATAATCCCAGGAGGAAAAAATTTCTCAGTACAAGACTGGAGCAACCCAAATTCCAGACAAAAGCCAAAGTTAGTCCATGGCTACACTGCCAAGTTTTACAATTGGAATAACCAGCTTATTCACTGGCCCTTGGCAGCCAATAGATGGCATCATAACCAATTTGTCCCTCCCATGCTATCCTACACAATCAAAACTAAAATATTCTGGCAGCCTGAAATATGGAGGGCCCTTGCAGCCACTTCTCCTATCACATTGTCTCGACCCAAAAATGATTCTATATATTCTGCCCTGGCCTGTTTGTCCTCACCCTATGTTTTTCTCTTTACCAATAATTCAAAAAATCTTCAAATACACATGAACTATACGGGCAGACCTAACAAGGTTTCCTGTAAACAGTGTATGCTATCCTCCTGTTTAAATCCTCAATACAATGTGTGTTCCTTTGTTGTATTACAGCGTCCGCCTTATCTTGTGGTACCGGTTACAATAACTACTCATTGGTATGATAATTATGGTCTAGCTGTGCGTCAACAATTACGAGATCTGATGCGCTCTAAGTGATTTATAGGATCGCTTGTTTTAGGAATTTCAGCATTAATTACTGCTATTACCTCTGTCTCTGTAGCGGCAATTGCATTAACCCAGCAAGTACATACTACACAGTATGTTAATACTATGTCAAAAAATGTCTCCTTAGCTTTAGCTACTCAAGGGGTCATAGACAGAAAACTAGAAATGAAAGCAGGTGCTCTAGAGGAAGCGGTAATGCATATTGGAACAGAACTGCAAGCCCTAAAAGTAAAGTTAGCACTGTCCTGCCATGCAGACTTCTGGTGGATTTGTGTAACACCCTTAAAGGTTAATGAGACTGATTACAATTGGGAAAAATTAAAAATCATATTTCAGGGGTATGGAATAGCTCTAGCATAAGTTTAGATTTAGGCAGACGGCATGGACAGATTAGAACAATGGAGCATTCCCGATTACACGTTCCTGCCACTGGAGCCGCCAGTGATTTCTTTAAAGCCTTCTCCAACTTTATCTCCACCAAAAGTATTTTGTCCACTATTTTCAGTTACGTCGCTGTAATAGCGCTGATTCTTATATCATCGTCGTCCTCCCTTGTATCGTCAGAGCTCTTCGGCAGAGCGCTCAGAAGCTTGCACCCTGCATCCCCCCCTTCTCTGCTGTCCTTCTGTCCCGCCTGCTGCAGGTTCTTGTGTTGCCTGCCGAGAGCTCCCCTGCTCCTCTTTCACTGAAGGAGGACCAACTTAAAACCCTAACTAATAAACCTCCCGGACTCTGGTACCCTCTGAAGGGGCCAGGGATGAAAGAAATGCTTCAGTTCAAACCCTTTTGCTGGCATTCTGGCTTGTTTGATGAATGTGTGCTCCCATTGCAAAAAATGCTCATGACTGTTCTAAACATCCTAAGCACAGTACGCTAACAAAAGAAACCATTAAGCATAGGTCCCTCTGCGGGGTGAGAAAGCCTCCACAAATAAAATAGCCACAAATGTGCCTAATAGAAAAGACTTTAGATAGAGATTAGCTGGTGACTTCTTGCAGGTAGTTAGCTGTTAGACTAAGAGCCTGTTTTGTGCTATATCTGCTGTTTTTGCAATCCTTCACATTTCCGTTTCGTAAAAATGTGATCCTATCTGGTTCCCATAGAGATGACGCCTATCGAAAAGAAAATTGATTAACCACAAGAAAAAGAGGGTCGGCTACTGAAGTTGCTTAAGTCACACCAGGTACAAGCCATAAAATGTTAACAGGCCTGAAGGTCAAATGATAAAAAGACTCTTGTAAGTGAGAAGTATGTGGATGACATCCTGTTTCTGTTGAAGGTCAAGTTGCTGTAATGTTTTGAGCTGACTCTTGTGTAAGCGATATGCACTTCTCCCTAAAAGATGCTGTGGAGGGTATAAAGGGGGAATGCAAAGATAAACTTCAGGCTTAGCCCCCAAGGTTTGTCTCACTGTCTTATCTCGCTGACGCCATTCATCCTGAGGGCACCCCTGGATACTGCTGGGGCTGGACCCCGGGAGCAGAGGAAGTGAAGTGAAGTTGCTCATTCGTGTCCACCTCTTTGCGACCCCATGGACTGCAGCCCACCCAGGCGCCCTCAATTCCTCAAAATGTTTTTCTGTTCTTGTCAAGATATCTCCTTGTGGTAAGTTTAAACAATTTACAACAGACAAAGCTGTATTAACAATAGTTATAGGTTTAGAGAATATCTTATGTTGGCATCTAGTAGAGTCTACTTTAGAAAGGGAAGAGAGCAATGTTCCAGGGTTTTCCCCCTTTTAATGTTTTTTATGTACAATTTTAGTGTGTGATGTGAATAAGAGCATACAATTTGTTTTGCTGAGCAGAATGGAATTTAGTGTAAAAAACTTTATATTCTTTGAGAGACCAGAATGAGGCTTTAGCGTTCTTAGTCCCATCTATATAGAAAACTTCAGCTTGAGGTATTGGCTGTGAGCTGACAATGCGGGAAATAATAAATTTAGTATTTCTGAAGAGATTCCATAGTTTGTTAGAAGGATAATGAAATGAAATTTCTCCAAAATATTCCAGAAAAACTATTTGGAAATCAGTAGATGTTTGTAAGGCATTCTCAAATTGAGATTTACTAATAGGTATCACAATTTTATGGGGATCTGAGCCCATTAGAGTTTTAGTCCTATTTCTTCCATTGATAATGATTAGAGCAATTAAATCAAGGTAGGGTGTAAGTGACTTTTATTCCTCTAAAATGGGTATAGATCCATTCTGTTGGGTGTTCTTGTTGGGCAAGGAGTCTGGTGGGAGAATGAGGAGAGGGGAGTACAAATAGTTCTAAAGGTAAATCTAGTCTAATGCGAGTAAGAAATTGCTTTTGTAATTTATTTTGAGAAAGTGATCAAGGGCTATTTAAATCATGATCTCCTTTCAAAGTATTAAGTAGATTAGTCAGTTGATAATTTAGTTCAGTTCAGTTCAGTCGCTCAGTTGTGTCCAACTCTGCGACCCCATGAATCACAGCATGCCAGGCCTCCCTGTCCATGACAAACTCCTGGAGTTTACTCAAACTCACGCCCATCGAGTCGGTGATGCCATCCAGCCATCTCATCCTCTGTCATCCCCTTCTCCTCCTGCCCCCAATCCCTCCCAGCATCAGGGTCTTTTCCAATGAGTCAGCTCTTCGCATGAGGTGGCCAAATTACTGGAGTTTCAGCTTCAGCATCAATCCTTCCAATGAACACCCAGGACTTATATCCTTCAGGATGGACTGGTTGGATCTCCTTGCAGTCCAAGGGACTCTCAAGAGTCTTCTCCAACACCACAGTTCAAAAGCATCAATTTTTCAGCACTCAGCTTTCTTCACAGTCCAACTCTCACATTTATACATGACCACTGGAAAAACCATAGCCTTGACCAGACAGGCTTTTTTTGGCAAAGTAATGTCTCTGCTTTTCAATATGCTATCTAGGTTGGTCATAACTTTCCTTCCAAGGAGTAAGCATCTTTTAATTTCATGGCTGCAGTCACCATCTGCAGTGATTTGGAGCCCCCAAAATTAAGTCTGACACTGTTTCCACTGTCTCCCCATCTATTTCCCCTGAGGTGATGGGACCAGATGCCATGATCTTGGTTTTCTGAATGTTGAGCTTTAAGCCAACTTTTTCACTCTCCTCTTTCACTTTCACTTTCACCCAAGAGGCTCTTTAGTTCCTCTTCACTTTCTGCCATAAGGGTGGTGTCATCTGCATATCTGAGGCTATTGATATTTCTCCCGGCAATCTTGATTCCAGCTTGTGCTCCTTCCAGCCCAGCGTTTCTCATGATGTACTCTGCATATAAGTTAAATGAGCAGGGTGACAATATACAGCCTTGACATACTCCTTTTCCTATTTGGAACCAGCCTGTTATTCCATGTCCAGTTCTAACTGTTGCTTCCTGCCCTGCATATAGGTTTCTCAAGAGGCAGGTCAGGTGGTCTGGTATTCCCATCTCTTTCAGAATTTTCCACAATTTATTGTGATCCACACAGTCAAAGGCTTTGGCGTAGTCAATAAAGCAGAAATAGATGTTTTTCTGGAACTCTCTTGCTTTTTCAATGACCCAGTGGATATTGGCAGTTTGATCTCTGGTTCCTCTGCCTTTTCTAAAACCAGCTTGAACATCTGGAAGTTCTCAGTTCACATATTGCTGAAGCCTGGCTTGGAGAATTTTGAGCATTACCTTACTAGCATGTGAGATGAGTGCAGTTGTGCAGTAGTTTGAGCATTCTTTGGCATTGCCTTTCTTAGGGATTGGAATGAAAACTGACCTTTTCCAGTCCTGTGACCACTGCTGAGTTTTCCAAATTTGCTGGCATATTGAGTGAAAGTGTTCACAGCATCATCTTTCAGGATTTGAAATAGCTCAACTGGAATTCCATCACCTCCACTAGCTTTGTTTGTAGTGATGCTTTCTAAGGCCCACTTGACTTCACATTCCGCCATGTCTGGCTCTAGGTTAGTGATTATACCATTGTGATTATCTGGGTCGTGAAGATCTTTTTTGCACAGTTCTTCTGTGCATTCTTGCCACCTCTTCTGAATATCTTCTGTTCGATGAAACTAAGCCATGCCATGTGGGGCCACCCAAGACGGTCGGGTCATGGTGGAGAGGTCTGACAGAATGTGGTCCACTGGAGAAGGGAATGGCAGTTGATAATTAGCAATGCCTAAGGAGAGTCTAATCCAATTTATACAACCTAAGAGTTTCTGAAAATCATTTAAGGTTGATAATTTATCAGTATGAATCTGAGTTAGTTGGGGAGTAATACATTGTCTGTTAACAACAAATCCTAAGTAATGATAAGGTGTGGAGGTTTGAATTTTTTCAGGGGCAATAGTTAGTCCAGAGTTTTATAAGCATTGTTGAGCTAAATCAAACATGTGTTGAGTTTCTAAACCAGATGGAACCGAAAACAATATATCATCCATATAATGGATAACAAGAGAGTCAGGAAATTGTTCTCTCACAGACTCAAGGGCTTTTAGCTATATAGTACTGACACATAGTGGGAGAATTCATCATTCCTTGAGGCAGCACAGTCCATTGGTGTAATTTATGAGGCCTGATTAGGATACGGGAGAGAGAAAGCGAATCTCTCTGGGTCTAAAGGGTATAGAGGTATATTAAAAAGAAATCTTGCAAATCAATAATAATAATGTGCCAATTTTGAGGAATAGTGGTAGGCGATGGGATTCCTGGTTGTAATGCACCCATAGGTTTCATAGATGCATTAACTTTTCTAAAGTCTGTAAGTGGATGCCATTTGTTAGATTTCTTTTTTATAACAAAAATAGGAGAGTTCCAAGGAGAGCAAGATTCCTCGATATGTTTCAATTCTAATTGTGTATCTATAAGTTCTTTAGCAGCCTGTAGTTTCTCTTTCGTAAGGGGCCACTGCTCTGTCCAAATGAACTTGTCATACTTTCAAGTTATTTTAATAATTGTATTATTTGTTAAGTGAGCAGTGGCCCCTAGGAAAAATGTGGAATGTAAATCTGAGTTTGCCATTGCATAAGTAAATCCCTTCCTATTAAACTAAGGGGGTGCATCTATCACATAAGGTTTTAATGTTGCAGGTTGGCCTTTTGGTCCATTACATAGGTAGATTTGAACACTTTGATAAACTTCTTGTACTTTGGTTTGAGAAATTCCTGCAATTTCGCAAGATATTTTTTGTATAGGCCAGGATTTGGGCCATAAATGTTTGGATATAATAGTAATATCAGATCCAGTAGCGAGGAGATCAGAAAATCTTTTACCATTAATTTTGATATTTATATTCAGTCAGGCAAATTCAGATACCAATGATGTCCATAAGGACTGTTTTTGATCTGTACTGCCGAATCCGCATGTCCGTACACCATTAGAGGAGTTAATAGAAATGTAAGGTAAAAGGAGTAATTGAGCAATTTTGTCCCCCTTTTTGAATTGCCATAAAATGAGATGACATCATAATTTGAATTTCTCAGTTATAATCTGAATCAATTACTCCAAGGTGAACAGTAATCCTTTAGAAGTCAAACTAGATCAGTCAAGTAAAAGACCAAAGGTTTGTGGGGGCAGGGGCCCAAAAAGTCAGGTAGATATTCTAGAAGGGACTGCTTGAGGGTAAAGGAGAAAATCATTTAGGGCTGGTATATAGACGGCAGCATTGCTGGATGTAGAGGGTTTGAGGGAAAAGATGGATTTTGCCCCTGGTTTTTGATGAAGGGGTCCTGGGGGGGTCCCTTGCTTGGAGTTTCCCAAAATAGGTTTTCCTTCAATATCAAATTTAGATTCACACTCTTTGGCCCAGTGCATTCCCCTACGGCAGCGGGGGCACACTTTTGGAGGTTTTTTTTTTATCAGCTTTCTTAGGGCAATCCCTTTTTAAATGGTTCTTATCCCCGCATATAAAACATCACTCATAACAACAACAACAAAAAAATCACTCATTTCCCTTTTTAAAACAAGCAGCCGTTGTTTCAGCTAGTATTTGCATTTTTTGAGTTTCTAATCCCAGATTTCGACAAGCCTTCAAATAATCAATAATAGTCCCTGTCTCACGAATTGGGGCTACAGCCTTTTGACATTCCTGATTTGTATTTTCATAAGCAAGTAATTTCTCTAGTTGCCTTTTAGCTTCTTCTCCGATTACAGTACGGGAAATAGTAGTTTCTAATCTAGTTTAAAAATCAGCATAAGCTTCATTAGGGCCTTGTAATATTTTAGTGTAGCTGCCTGTAGGTTCCCCTTGAGGAGTAATCAATCCCAGGCTTCAAGGACCACTGTTTTTAATTGTTTATGCAACAAAGAGGGCATTGTATTTGAACTTCTATAGCATCAAATTGTCTGGTGCCCATTAACATTTCAAAAGTAATTTGGTTTGGGGGAGCGCCAGCTCAAGTGTTTTTGTTAGCATGATCTCTGGCTATATCTTGAAACCACATTGTCTATTAAAGATATTTTTCTGCTTTAAGGAGAGCTTTTGTTAAAATTCACCAATCATAGGGAATAAAGGTTCCAATAGAAGATGCCATAGCATTTAGAATCTCTCTAGTAAAAGGCGAATGTGGGCCATACATAGTTACAGCCTTTTTCATTTGTTGCATGTGAAAAAGGTTAATACCTTCATATTGAGGTATTATTTGCCCTTGAGCATTAGCATTTCTAAAAACTGGGAAGGCAGAAAAACCACCGGCTTCAGAGACTTGTGATTGCAAAGCCAGCAATTCAGAGAGAACCTCTGTCTCGAAGGAGAGTGAGTAGGTAGCAATTTTTTGCAAATATGAGTTTGTTCTAAGGACTTATCATTATTATCCAGAAAAGTTTTGCCAGCTTTGGTGTCACAAAGTATCTCAGGAGAGTCACCAGAATCATTAGGTTCTAGAAAAAGAGAGACTTTTGGATTTGTGCCTGTTGGCAGAGGAGGAACATTTGGAGCAGCAGAGCAGGGCTTGTAGGAAAATTCTGAAATATTCTGTGTTGTTCTAATTGGGCCTTTTGTAAAGTTTCATCATCTAATTCATATTCATGTAATAAGCATTCTGTCTGTTGTCGAATATCAGGAGGGCTAGAACTGCCTTGAAATGGCAGAATTACAGCTTTAATGAGAGCCCACAGGGTCCAGAAATCAATTGGAATATTTTTTCCCCATCTGGCGGCTTGTTCAACATTCTTTTTGACCGGATACCAAATTTCTAAATCAAAACTGCCTTCATCAGGGAACCAGGGATTATGTTCAACTACTGTTTGAAGGCAAGCCTCTACTCGTTGGCGTGAAACCTAAAGTCCCTGAACTTTAAATAAATGATGAAGTAAAGTAGAAAAGTGAGGGGGCTTTCCAGTCATTTGACCCATGTCCTTGTACTTACCGGCCTCAGTAGGCCCTGAGTCACTCCGTCCGAAATACTGTGTATACCAGGCCCCTGTTCTGGGCACCACTTGTTGAGGTCCTTTAATGGACCATAACCTGGTGGTCTGGAGTTGACGATATGAAAGTGAAAGAGGGAAAGAGGCTAATATGCCCTGGGTCATGCAGCCGGCCTTGGTGCTCCAGGGAATCATCCAGAAATAGAGAGAGAGAGAGAAAGGAGGACACGGGGACCCAAGTCTCCGGTGGAGCAAGGGTGCTTATTGAATTCTGTAAGAGTAAATATACTGTATTACAAGGTAGCTTCTTCAGATAAAGATCAAAAAAGACCTGACTTTACAAGTTACCAAGGAAACAAGGAGCAACAGAGGCTAGAAGGCCAAAAGCAATCCGTATCAAGAGGGTCCTAAGTAATCCCTTTCACCAAATGGAAAAGCTAATGAAGGAAATCCTAGGCAAGCATCCCATCTCTATGATCTCAGTTCTGGGGCTTGCCAGCTCCTCTGGCCGCTGATAGGGGCCGATAAGGAGCAGAGGGCTCAAGAGAGATAGGAAACGGCACACAGGAATCCTGCTGTTAAAGACTCCCTGACACCCCCCGCAGGCTGGCTCCAGGAAGACAGGGAGGGATGGATGGACAGAGGTCCCCAGGCCAGTGAGGAGACCCCATCACCACAGGGGGCCAGTCCAGGGGGCTTAATGAGCAGGCAGGTGGTACAGCACAGCCCAAGGACTGTTCGGAGGTGGAGGCAACTGCACCCCAGCTTCTGAAATCCAGGTCGGCTTTGGGGAGCAGAGGGAGAGGCTGGGAGAAGGAGCTGCCTGAGCAGAAGCTGGGAGGCTGGCTGGGTGCAGGCCCAGGAGGCCCGGAAGTGAGGCTGGAGGAAGTTCAGACCATGATGGGGGTGAGGGGGGCTTCAAATGCCAAGCTGTGGGGAGCCATGGAAGGGTTTAAAGCAGGAGAGTGACCTGATTGATCTGTGCCTCATGAAGGTCAAGAATGACTCAGGAAGCTGCAGAAGCAAGATTCAGGGAGCAGGGGGACCACCAGGGGGGGCTTGATGGGATTTGGGACGAGGTGGTCAGGCAGGGTGGCTGAGTTTCAAGTCTCTGCCTCTATTACCTCCCGTGAGACCCAGCTGCCAGCTGCCCCTCTTCCCCCAGAATGTTCCCCTAGGCTTCCTGGGAGAACTTCAACTCTGATCCCACTCCTGGCATCTGGCAGCCTGCCTACCTTCAGACCCTCTGCCAGGAGAAGGGTTCCCTGGGCAGCAACGCTGGGCAGCTGGTACTGGGAGACAGGGTTCAGCCTCTGCTCCCAGGTTCCTAGCCAGACCCGGGCTGGTCCTGACTCCCCGCCCCTGAGCTGTGTGGCTTAAGGCAAGACACTGCCCCTCTCTGAGCCTGTTTCCTTATCTATGAAGTGGGGTGAATGGCACCCTGTCGCTTTGTTGTCATGGGGATCTGACACGTGCCGGGCATTGGACCGAGCGTACAGTAGGTGCTTACTCAGTGTGAGCGCTTGCCAACCAAGGTAGGCTGGCTTGTCCTGCCCCCACACTCCCTGGAGACAGAGCCCAGAGCGTGGCAGGCTGGACCCTGCTGGAATGGCTCTCTTCATCACCGCTCCTGCCCCTGTTGGGCGCTGGGGGCACTGCGGGGGGTGGGGGTGGGGCACAGACGGCTGCTGGCACAATGCTCCCTGCCGTGTCGGGCCTGATCTGAGGGCATGGTCCCCGAGTCCTGGCATCCGGGAGAACCACGACCTGTGGCCAGGGCGGGGCTGATAAGGCCTACGAGCACCTGGGCCGGCCCCTCCCTCGGGGCAGCCTCCTTCCAGCTGCTCAGCTGCCTCTGGGAGAGGAAGGTAGGCCTCCGCGAACCCCTGCATGTCCTTCCCCTGGACAGACATCTTGCTGGCAGGTGGAGTGGAGGTGGGTAAGGGTCTGGGCCCTGCCAGTCCTGGTGTCAATCACCCCAGGCACACAGAGGCCTGGGGAGAGGCCACTCCAGCCCAATACCACCCCAGGGTCGGGTGCTGGCTCCAGCCTGGCCTTTGTCCCCGTGGTGGGGGGTGACCTGAGGATGGGGGGGTGGCTCGGCCTCTGGTTGGTAAGTGACTTTCAGCAGGTCCTGCCCTCCTTTGGGCCCTAGCTCCTGGAGCTGAAGTGAGAACTTGCTAGCCCCCCACCACCTTCAACTCCTCTTAACACAGTGGGGTGGGTGGGAGGTCCCAGAAGGCCAAGAAGTTTCTCTTCTTTTCCCCAACAGCCAGGCTGGGCTGAAAGAGGGTGGGGAGTGAGTGGAGCCTGGGGGCACCTGGGGGTGGTGAAGGCCCTGACCCAGACCCCCACGCCCTGGAGACCCCCTCCCAGTCCTCTCCAGGGGGCAGCGGGGAGATCATGGATGAGAATGGGTGCTGGGAGTCTCCAGCCCCTGGTTAAATATAGAACCAAGGCCCCTCCCACAGCCTTCCCTGCGGGCTGCAAGGCCTCGATAAGCCCCCGGTGGCCTGGGCCAGCCCCCTCCAGCCTGACCCCACCCCCATCCAGTGCTGGGACATCCAGGGAAAGGGGTGGATGTCCTCCACGGGGGCCCTTGAGCTCCGCTTTGAGCAGAAACAGTGAGCCTGATGGCTGAAAGGGGGTGAGCTGAGGGGTGAGGGGGGTGGTGAAGGGGCTGTGAGGGGGTGGACACGCTAGGCCTCAGGACCCGAAGTTCAGGAAGCCCTGGACGTGGTTGCTAGGCCCACTCTGGGAACTGTGGGCTGCGGGCTGGGCTGAGCCCAGGAATCTGCACGTTCGTTTCCCTCTCCAGCTCTGGTGAGAGGGTCTGGCCTGGCACACCCAGCGCAGGTGGGTACCCAGGGGAGACTGTCATGGAAAATGGTGTCAGAGGAGGTTTCTTGATAGAGGTAGCTATCCGTTGTCTGCAGAAATAGCTGCATCCTGGCACAAAGATGGCTCAGGCCAACGGTCTGACAAGCTGACTCGTGACATTTCCTCTTGACGTTTTGACATTTCCTTTTGACATTCCTTTTTCCAGTTTTTCCTTTTCCAGTTTTGGGGTCACCTCCGGTTGAGGGGGAAGCTTCCCTGACCAGCGCCTGGGCCCCCAGACACCCCACGGGATCTCATGGGGTTTCGGTGTCTGCTCCCCGCGACTGGTCACTCTCCCACCACCCTGCCCCAGCTGCCTGAGCTTCCCTCTCACCCCCAGCTGCGCTGACTCCGAGATGCCGTTGCCACAGACAGAGGCCACTGGGCCGGAGCCGCACCGCCCTCAAGAGCCTGTGGAGCCACACACCCCAGCCCAGGGCGCTCGTCGGGCGAGCAGTGAGGATGCACCCCGCGCCTGGCCCGAGGGCTCCAGACCTGGCTGGGGCACTTTGCGGCGGGCCTTCTCGAGGGTGAGCCAGCGGGCCTCGGGTCAAGCCCCCCGAGGGGATGCAGGGCTGCTCAGGCTCAGCGGCCGCTTCCTGTTCGGGTCTTTGCGGCGCACTTCAGGCAACGGCCCCGCCGGAGACCAGACCGGGGCGACTTCTGAGCCAGGGCCAGCCTGCGGCAGGAAGGGGTCCTTCAAGGCCAAGGAAGGTGTTGGCCGGCGGTCATCCATGGGGACGGGGCCTGAGGAAGCCGAAGGTGAACCCTCCCGCCCCCCCCCCCCCCCCCCGGGCGGGGGGGGAAGCAGAAGCCGGGCGCACCGGGGGGGGGGGGGGGCGGGAGGCGGCGGGGGGCCCCCCCCCCCCCCCCCCCCCCCACTGAGCAGGGGAGGAAACCAAAGCCAGACAGAGAGGGGGCAGCGGGGCCCAGGCTTCCTGATGGGTTACCCTCCCCAGCCACCCCAAACCCTTGCCCCTGCACAACTGCATGGGAAAATTCTTCCAGCGTTTCAACAAGGGCAGCCGAGAAAAGTGAGGCTCAGAGAAGTTAAGTGACTTGCCCTACGTATCACAGCTGGGAAGTGGAAAAATGAGATTTGAACCCAGATCTGCAGGGCCCCAGAACTCCACGGGCTTCCACAGCCTGGCTCCTGGCCAAACCAGACTGGTAGTCAAGGCACTGGCCCACTCAGATCACATGATCATGGAGGGTGCCTGGGAGCCAAGACCTCCTGGAGGCAAGATCAGGGGGCCACCCAGGAGATGGGCCCTGAAGGGGGTGTGCAGGAGAAGGTGGAGGGCTCCCCAGGGGTGGAGGCTGGCCCAGAGCAGGGAACAGCCGGGAACAAGAAATGCTGAAACTGGACACCGTGGGCAGGAGCCTGGGCATCCAAGGACACGACCAGCCTGAGTTCTGGCCCCAGCGGACCTGAGTCAGGACTGTGCTGGAGGCCACCAGGTCCAGCTCCATGCAGGGAGCAGCGGCCGACGTAGGGGCTGAAGGCAAGGGGAGGATCATCCCAGGCGTGATCTGAACCAGGCAAAGGCAATTCCGAAGGACATAGGGCAGTCGGGGCCCTTGCTCCTGGAGCAGACCTTCCGTCGCGCTCTGGGGCCAGGCAGCCCAGCCCGGGGTGTGTAGGGTCCAGGCCGACAGGCCTACCTGGAGCGTCCCCTTCACTGGCCCTCTTCTCACCCGACCTTGCAAAAGGCACATCCGTGGCCGACCTCATCTCCAAGCGGCAACTCCTGGCCGCCTTCGAGCGGCTGCGGCACCTGGAGACGGGGCTGGTGGCCGAGAACGCCTCGCGCACCTTCCAGCGGGACCCTACGGGCTTCGCGCGGCGCGCCATGGACGTGTGCCTGCACCACGACGGGCTGACCGCGGAGATCGGCGCCATCGTGCGCGAGACGCTGGGCCCGGACGGCGTGGACGCGGCCGCGCTCGCGGAGGTGGCCCGCGTGGTGCGCGCGGAAGAGGAGGCCCACCCGGAGCCCCCCGCAGACGGCGACTTTCTGCGCACGCCGCGCGGCTGGCGCCAGCACTGGGAGGACGCGGTGCGGCGGAGCGCGGAGGAACGCGTGCGGCAGGCGGGCGCGGGGGAGGCCCCGGGGGCGGCCGACGCTGCCCCCGACGTGGCGCGGCTCCTGGCCGAGCTCGGCGGTTTGGTTCGCAGCGACCTGCAGAAGGTGCAGCGGGAGGTGCATCCCGCTTACGCGGCCGCCGGCTTCCCGGCCTGGCAGACCTACCTGCGTGCCTTCCACGGCGCGGTGGCCCGGCGCTTCCAGGAGCTGGCGCGCGACGCCCGCGGCTATAAGCAGGTCTACGTGCTGCTGGACTGGGCCACCAACGTCTATGGAAGGTGAGGCCCAGGCCGGAGGCCGCGGGCTGGGCCGAGGGCAAGGAGGGCTGCCAGGCCCGCCCGCGAGGCCTTCGGGACCCTGCTCTGAAGGGCACAGGGCACCTCTCTGCTCCTTTTCCTCCCCGGGAGAGTACTGGCTGTTAGGCACCCAAGATCCGAGACCCGGGAGCCCTCTGACTTTCCCTCCTCCCCATCCCAGACCCTGGTGCTCTCCAACGCGTAGCTGCAAAGCGCTACGGGCGGGGTTGCTTCCGAGGCGGTGAGCCCAGTGAGTCCCGCCTAGTCCACGCGGGGCCTTTGAGTGAACTGGCCAAGGGCGCCCCCTCCACGCTGGACACAACCGCGGGCTCGCCGCGCTCCTTGAGGGCTGGCTTTCACCCCCACTCTTGCTTTGGATGGACACCTCGGTTCAGGGCGCTTCAGAAAATGATGGGGTGCGTCCCCCGTCCACCTGAGCGCTCCCCACCTCACCAGGCAGACGGGCAGTTGGAGGGGGCGCCAAAGTGCTGGGCTCCTTAATATTCTGTGTGGCTGCAGACAGGCACCCGCCCCCGTGTGGGCTGGATCCTATCTGGACCCTGAACTGCAAGGTCCTGGGGGCGTTTAGAGCTCAATCTTGGGTGAACCCCGGGAGAGAGGGTGGAGGTCATTCCCGAAGCAAACTAGTCGAGGTCCATCCGGGCTCCGCCGACTGCTTAGCCAGGAAATCCTGAGGTGGGAAGCCGGGCGGAGAGGCGTTTGGCACGGAATCTTGGAGGGCGGGGTAGGGGGCCGGGCGTGTGAACAGAAGCCCAGATTCCCGGCCTCAGCGATGGCGTTAGGCTTTGAGCCTATGCGGAGGGCAGCGGGGGCAGCTGCGGCCGCAGCAGAGTCCCGCCCAGACCTTCCAGGCCCCGCCCTGCCTTCCAGCCCCGATTTCCTGGGCTCCCAGGACCAGACTGTGCCCTCGGAGCCGCTGCCCCCGCTCCTGGCACCGGACGTCCGGGCCCGACTGGAGGACGACTGCGCCGGCTTCCTGGAGGTGGGAGCAGGGCGGGGCTGGGCCGGAGGGGGCGGGGTGCAGGTGCAGGGCGGTCGATGCCGCGGGGTAGGGAGGCGCAGTGCCCGCGGTCCGAGTCTCTCTGAGCCCTGGGCCTGTGTCTCGGCAGGGGTGCCCTTGTCTCCAGGGTGCGCCCTGGGGCTTGGAGGTAGGGGGGTCTCCCTCCTGGGAGGGTCTCACCGCGGCCCCTTCCCTGCCCGCAACAGACCGAGATCGCGAGCTGCTTCAATAGGATCTTGCAGCTGGAGCAGGGGCGCTGGGCGGCCGCGGAGGCCCCCGACGTGCTGCAGGGCCTCTACCGCTCAGCGCTGTCCTCAGACGTTTGCATGGTGCGCCCCGAGGGAAGGACGTGTCTTTGGGCCTCTGGAGGTGGAGACTTATAAGACAGTCACAACCGCCTCTCCCCGTCGGACGGAGCCTGAGGCCCCACGTGGGGCGCGGTCGGAGGTCCTCGGGTCTCCTGGCCAGGCTGGGAGCGCGAAGCCACAGCTCCCAGCTTAGCGGGGGGTGGGGGGGTGGTGTGCGGAGCTGGGAGGACTGACCCCCAGGAAGTCGGGGCTCCTGGAAGTCGGAGCCTAGACTGGGAGGCAGAGCGGGGCAGGGTGGAGACGTCCCCGCGCCTCGAGGTGGGCGCTGGGGCATCGGGACCGAGGACTCAGACGCGCTCGCTCGCAGCTCGTGGCGGAGCACGCGAAGGCGGCCGGCGCCATCTCCACGAAGCTGGAGGCCACCACGTTGGGGATCTGCGCGCGGGCGCTGGGGCTCTTCCTGCCCAGGTGCGGGTGAATGCTGGGCCGGGATGTGGTGGGCGGGGTGGCCAGAGTGTGGACGCTGGTCGTCCCTGGGGAGGACCCACCCATCCCGTTTCCTCGGAATCCGAGATTCCGGACAACTGGGAGGGAGAAGCCTGGAGGGCGGACTCGGGGCCTTAGCAGCCAGGGAGTCTCCAACGCCCCTGCGTACCCCGCCCCCCCAGGTTCAAAAAGGCTTTTCTGGAGTCGGGGGCGGTGAGCGAGCCTAACCTGTGCGCAAGCGTCAATGCCTGCGAGGAGCTCAGGTGGGTTTGTCCCGCGGTGCCCGACGTGACCGGCAGGGGGCGCGCGAGCCCTGGGAACCGCGACGCCGACGCCGGCCCTGCGGCCCCAAGGCGCCGGTCCCCGGAGGCCTCCCGGAGGGGACCCGCCCTCCGTGCTCGTCCCCGCCCCGCCGTGGGGTCCTCCGTGGCCCCGGCAGAGCTGAGGCCCTAGCAGGGACGCGGGGAGCTTCAGGGCTGAGCGGAGGCCAAGGTTCCCGCCACCCTTGCCCGGCTCATCCGTGCCACCCAGGGCTCCGCTCTCTCCTCCCCTCCTCCCGCTCGGCCTTCTTCCTTTTTAGGGGCCCCCTCTCTTCTTGGAAGCTCTCCCTGCCACCCCCCGCCCCCCAGGGCCTTGCTGGCGCTGGGCCCGGGTTCCTCTCCCCTGTGGGCTGCCAGTGCCCTCAGCCCCAAGCCAAGGCATAGTGTCCCCCACCTGGAGACGCATCAGCTGCTGCTGATGGCGTGACATCGCGCGTACGGACAGGAATGCAGTGTGGAGGCTCGGAAAGGCATCGCCACTGGTCCGCGTCACACGGGCCGGACCTGGTGGATCTGGGGCTTGACACAGGGCGCTGGGAACCCAAAGCATGACCGTGATGAGTCACTGGCTCTCCAACACTCCTTTGTCCCTAGGCTGTGCCAGGCTGGGCCTGGGCACAGGGGACCCTGGGGTAGGCCATCTCTGGTCAAGCCCCTGGTAGAAATTTAGCCTGCCTTTCTGTGTCCTTGCCTTTCTGGAGAAGGAAATGGCAACCCACTCCAGTACTCGTGCCTGGAAAATCCCATGGAGGGAGGAGCCTGGCGAGCTCCAGTCCATGGGGTCACAGGGAGTTGGACACGGCTGAGTGACTTCCCTTTCTGCGTCCCTGGGCTGCAAACTGGGAGAGCCTAACCCTGTCTCCTCAATTGTGAAATGGGGACATTGTAATGTTTGGAGAGGCAGTTATGAGGCTCAAAGCGCTTCCCTGCGAGCTCAGATGGTAAAGAATCTGCCTGCAATGTAGGAGACCTGGGTTCAGTCCCCGGGTCGGGAAGATCCTCTGGAGAAGGGAATGGCAGCCCACTCCAGTATTCTGGCCTGGAGAATTCCACGGACAGAGGAGCCTGGTGGGCTACAGTCCGTGGGGTCACGAAGAGTCGGACACGACTGAGCGGCTATCACAAGCCTCTAAGGAGGGTCCTTGTGCCAGGAGCGTCTGTGCTGCGCTGTTCCATCACCAGGAGGGATGGAGGTCTGGCTCAGCGCTGCCGCAGGGGGGCTCTGCCATGCAGGGGGACCACGAACCCTCCCCTGGCCCACCCCTCTGTGCTCGGCTCCCGGGCCGAGTGCTGCCCCCTCACGTGACTGCTCCCAGGGCTTCTCCACTGTGCCGCCCCAGGGGGCTGCCCTTCACACTACAGTCTGAGTGAACGGAGCTTGGGTTGCCCACTTTGCCCCACCCCGGCCCTGCCCCCTCCCCAGGACTCACCTTCTGGCCAAGTTCCCAGAAAGCTTTGGAGAGCTGGAGAAGCCCCTGGTGGCTGCCACCTGCGCCTTTCAGAAGCGGCTCCTCCAGGGCTTGCAAGACGATGTGCAGGTGAGGGGGTGGGCCCTTCTCTCCCCACTTCCCTTGCCCAGCAGGTGCGCCCTGTGTCCTGGAGCCTGAGGACCCAAGTCACAGCACTCATTTCCCTAGGAGCGTGTCGGGCTGGTGTTTCGGGGGGCAGGTAGGGGACCCAGACATGTTCCCAGCTGAGCAAGAACAGTTGGGAAACAATTACCTTCTTCCTTCACTCTCCTTGGGCTCCTCTGGTGGCTAGATGGTAAGGAATCCACCTGTAATTGCCGGACGCCCAGGTTCGATCCCTGGGTGAGGAAGATCCCCTGGAGAAGGGAATGGCAACCCACTCTAGTGTACTTGCCTGGAGAATCCCATGGACGGAGGTACAGTCCATGCGGTCACAAAGAGTCAGACACGACTGAGCGACTAACGCTTTCAGTCTCCTCATCTCAGAGACCAACTCTGAGACTTTCTGAGGATGGCACCTCATGCAGCCCCTCAAGGCGCCTCCAGGACTCCCAACGCAAGGCCTGGCTAGAGGCTCAAAGTCCAACCGTGCCCACGGGGCCTCCCAGCATGGAGGAGGCAGTCTCAGGGAAAGGTCTAGAGCCAGATGGGGCTGTTCCCAAGATACCGTAGAGAAGGGGGTCAGCTCCCCAGACTTTCTTCCTGATGCCAGCTCGTCCTTTGGCCTGAATTGCCCCTGTCAGGAGCCCTGCCCTGGGAGCCCAGGGGAGGGTCTAGTGGGTGCTGGGGGTCAGCCCTCGGAAGACTGCCCACCGCTCTGCCCCCAGCCACTCTTCAGGGTCCTGTGCACCAAGGCCTGGCTGACCCAGGACCTGCTGAAGCCCCTCATGGACAAGGTGGTGGCCTTCTCCCGCCTCCTTGAGCACATGGCCCCACCCCTGGCCCAGGTATCCGGGGGTGGGGCGGGCGGTGGTGGGGGCGTGCCCAGGGCTCCTACCGGTGACCCTGACCCCCCCCCCCAGGAGACTCTGCAGGAGGTGCACCGCTACGTTGTCCGCGAGTACCTGGCGCAGGCGCTGAGACCCCACCAGCGGTTCCGGGGTGAGCACCGCCTGAGCGGCTCCAAGAAGATGAGGCTCGAGGCGCAGGCCATCAGCAACACCTTCCAGGGCTTGGTAGGAGCATCGCCTGACTGACCCCCGGGCGCTGGCCTTCTTGAGGGTTCTCCAGCCCGCTGAACCTCCAACAGCGCCCCCCTCATTCTGATTTCAGCTCGCCCCCTGTAAGATACCCCCCGGTGGGCGGGCTTTGGCAAGCGATTCTCCGCACTCTCCACGTGCCGGGGCAGGGCCAGGTGGGGAGGACACGTTGCATATATTTGTGTTGATTTGCATACACTTTGTGGAGGGTGTAGGGGAGGGATGAGGGTCGCAGCCCCGTCTGATGGGCGGGGACCGTGTCCGACCTCTCCTCCACTGCACGCCCAGCAGTGCGAGCTCAGGCACGTCCTCCCCACACAGACACCCCTCATCTGGGCCGCTGGTCCCCGACTCCCCGTCTGGTTTCAGGCAGGCCTTCCTTGAGGGGCCTGGGCTCACCCCCCTGAGCAGACACGGAAAGCCTCCCCTGCACCATGTTGTGGGGAGGGAAGAGGAACCCTGAGCCGGGGAACCCTAACCCTAACCCAGTCCGCGGGGTGGGAGGCGGTCCTGGTGGGGCCGAGGTAGTGGCTGCAGGGGGCTAAACGGGTCACCAACCGAGGGGCTGCAGGCGGGAGCGGGAAGGGGGCTGGGGTCGGGGGTGGCCCACCACGTCTCCGTCTCCGCAGGGCTCCGAAGCCACGTGGCTGGACCAAGCTATCCCGTGCGTGGCTGACATAATGGGCGAGACTCACAAGGACGACATCGGGCGGCACCTGGAGACGCTCATCAGAAGCTACCCTGACATCAGGTTCGTACCCGGGGCTGGTTCTGGGGCCGGGGACCGGGCCGCGTGCCTTCAGGAGAGTTCTTGCGGCTGCAGGTGGGCCAGCGAGCAGCCCGCGGGTGGGGGGAGCTGGTTCTGGGGACAGGGTACGGGACGGGGAGGGGGCCTCTGGGCGGGGCTTGGACCTGCGGGGGGGCCCTGATGGAATCGCATGCCCTTCCCCGGTGATCTGTTCTCACCGACCTCATTCAGTCTTGTGGTCCCTGGAGTCTGAAGGGAGCCAGAGCCCTTCCTCCAGTGAGTCTTAGGGGAAGGCACAGGCCCCCAGCTCTGGGAGCAAGCCCTCTCTGGAAGCCTGAGACCTGCCAGGAGGAAGAAGGCTTTGATCTTAGGGTGTGTGTTTGGGGGTTGCTGAGTCATCACACACGTGGAAATCCCAGCTGAATCTCTCCATGGCCTTGGAGATTCCAGGATGGGGAGGCTACAGAAAACCCCAGGCCTAGCCCCTTCCCGGCCCCCGGCCCCCAGTCCCTGGCCCCCTGCCCAGCCCCGCCCCACCAGAGAATCCTCTGATCCCTGCCCGCAGTGTCTGTTTGGCTTTGGCTCAGAGTAACTGCGCCAAGGTGGAAGGTTCCCCTTTGGGCTCCTCGGGGTTTTCCTGCACAGTCAGGCCAGCCCTCCCTCCCTCCCTCCAGGTGCCGCCGGTGCTTCCAGCTCCTTGGGGTGCTCGGGGCGGGAGACGCGGCACACACTGGGCCAAGTCTCCCACCCCACGTGCCTCTCTGCTTGCCGCTGGGCCGGGGCTCCCCAGCACGGTTCTCAGGGGAAGAGGCTCTGACTCCCCTGCCTGTCCCCGCTCCCAGCATTGCGGCATCGCGGCCCCGTGCAGCCTCCCTCTGTCCACTAGGTTTCCCGAACCTCTGCCTGGGCCTCAGAGGCCGTTCCCATCAGGCTTGCCTCTTCCCGTCTCCACCGGGCTTTGCACCCTTCAAGACCCAGTCACCCCCAAGGAATGCTGGGTGCCCTATCGCTTCCAGTCCGAGCCCCGGGGTCCTCCTCGCCCTGGGGTGCGGGGTGTCACTGGAACTGTTGAGTCTGCAGCGGGGGCCCGTGTGTCTCTGCAGGGGGGACCACGTGCTGGCCATCCTAGCACTGCGCCGTCTGGGCCACCGTCGGAACCAGCACTTCCTGCGCCACACCCAGGCCCTGCTGGGGGCTGCAGCCAAGGCCGGCGGCTCCGGGGCCACAGGGGGCCGCGCGCTTTTCGAGGAGATCGAGTTGTCCACCTCCATGGGCATGGTGATCACCTGCATCTAGTGCTGCCGGCCTGAGACGGGGCTGACCCCGGTGGATGGAGGGGCGGCCACCTTCCCCTGGGCACTGGGCCCCAAGCTGGGGGCCCGGGAGGTAGCCTCAGCTCTGCCCCCAGGCCCAAAACCCCGGGTCGTGGACTGTCCTGTCCATCGTCCTCCTTCTAATGGCCAGGAGGAGGAGCCCTGAGAGGCATTCCAGGCATTTGGAGGAGGGTTTGGTGCAGAAGTTCCCTTCGGTACTGCCCACCCAGGAAGGCCTCCCTGCCTAACTGTCCCACACCACCCCAATACGAAAGTGAAGAACAGAGTATTTATTTTTAAAATAAACATGAATGAAAATGGTATCTCTCTAAGGAGGGGCGGGGCCAAGTTGACTTCAGGCAGAAGGTCCGTGTCCCCATGCACCCAGGGGCCCGCCAGAAGTTCCGTGCCCTGGTTCCCCGGGGCCCCTGGCCTCACGTGCCAAGTGAGCCTCACCCCGCAGGGGTGGGCACTGCTCTGTCCTGTTCTAAAGAAGCCTGCGCCCTGGCAGATAAGGAAAGGCCAAAGCGTGTTCTACAGCTTGAGGTATTTGGGTTAGATGCGAGAGGGACTTCCCAGCAGTGAAAGCTGTGTGCTGCCGCAGGGCAAGTGTCAACCTGGAGTGTGTGGAGGGGTGGGCCCTGCAGGTGCCAGCTCTGGACGTGAGCCTGCAAGGAGCTTACTCCGGCGTGACCCCTGCAAACCTTCCTGTTCATCCTTCTCTCACGAACACGTGGCCCTGAAATTTGGCTCCAGCCTGCAGGCGAGGCTGCTAGGAAACCCCATTTGCACTGGCAACCTGGGGCTTGGCAGGAAAGCGGAGCACTGCGATGGGAGACTGCCAGGGAGGCGCTGAGGGTGGCCACACTGGGTGCCCCCCACCCTCCCCCCTGCTGGGATCCTGGGGGGGTCAGGAGCAAATGCCAGGCACAGCCTGGCTAGGGGCGGGGCAGGAAGGAGGAAGAGGAGAGGTTGGGGTTCCCCGGCCCCGGGAACAGGGGTGGGGTGGGGGCAGGGCATGTAGGTGCTGATGCTGGCAGGCAGCTCTAGGGTCAGTGGGGAAACTGAGGCCAGCACAGGATGCAGGTCAGCGCTGCTTCACACCAGGCCCCAGCACGGGTGACCTGAGGTCCCACAGCCGGCGGCGAGGGGTGGGGGCGGGCAGGTATCCAAGGGGCGCCTATTCCCCTCGGGAGCGGCAGGGGACTGACAGGCCAGCCTGACCCCATGAGTCAGCCCGGTGGCCAGCAGAGGTCGGGGTAGGGGCCCTGGTTTGGTCCTGGCCAGCTTCTCCACGGAGAGCCCCTGCCACCCCCGACACCTCTGAGTTCCAGGCCCCTCGGAGAGACCCCTCATGTAGCCCCAGCCCTGGCCCTGACCGACGGGCCTGGCCCTGCCTGAGCCCCCGGGCGGCAGGCGGAGGGCCCCGGCTGCAGGCGGAGGGCCCCGGGCTGGGTTTCTGAGCCAAGCTAGTCCCGTTCTATCTCTTGCTTTCCAGTCAGGAGACTGTAGGCGAGTTTGTTCACCTCTCTGCACCTCAGGTTTTACCAGCTGCAAAATGGGGGTGCTGTCTGTGCCCCCCAGGCCAAGAGGAGTGAAGCAAAGGCCTGCCATAAAGCCAGGTTTGGGGCCCCCGTGAGCCCCTGTTCCCACGGGCCTGGCATGAAAAAGCAGAAAAGACCCTGGGTGCGGGGGCGGGGGGCTCGTCAGTGACTCCTGAGGTGGGTGGGGCCTGCGAGTGGGGAACAGCCCCCGGGGAGGCGGGGAGGCGCAGGGGCTAAGCAGCCTCAGCGGGCAGGATGCGCCTGAGTGCCAGGCCCAGAGCCAGAAAGGCGGGGTGTTCCCACAGGACCCTCCGCGCCCGGCGGCTCTGTGTGCCCCGGCTGCGTTCCTGTGAGCCCAGCAGAGCGCGAGGGCTGGGTCGGCTTCCCGAGGCCGAGCTGGGGTGACTAGGAGGCCAGGCACAGCTCCTATGAGGGTGCAGCCAGGGGGCCGGAAGCTGCCGGGAGGGCTGAGGCCAGGGCACCGCGGCTGGCTCGGCTCCAGGGCCCTGGCCATTGGCCATCCTTGTCCCGGGCTTGGGGGGCTGTGCTCAGGACCCTGCCCACCACCAGGTCCCAGGAGGCCTCGCAAAGAGCCGGAGTGTTTCCCTGGCCATCCTATTGTCCGGGCCAAGCGTGGGGGGAGAGGGCTGGCTCTCTGAGCTGCCTCCGGACTTGAGGACCAGGTCCTTGATAAGGAAGCCTGTGTGCATGTGTGTGTGTGTGTTCACGTGTGTGTGTGTTCCTGGAATGTGCCAGCCCCTGTCAGCACCCGGGGGGGTGGGTGGGGGGCTCGCCCAGTGCCTGTTCCCCTATGCAGCAGGACATCCTGCGTGACCCCAGAGCTCGGGTCCCGGGCCCCACCTCTGCCTGGCCACCCCCTTCCCCCTGTGTGGCTCCCTGCTCGTCCCCCTTGGGCTCAGCTTGGCTTTGCCATTGCCCACATTTCCTGGGGCTCCTTTGTGGACAGAGGGTCATCTCTGGCCCTGAGCCTGTGGCTCCTTAATGAGGTTGGGGGTAGAGGGGGCACGGGCCAGCCTGCCCAAGGCAGGATGCTCAGTTTCAAGGACAGGAAACCCAACTTGTTGACCCAACATAGCCTAGGCGACAGGAGGGACCTGGGTGTCCCCCCTTGCTCCACCTGGACATGTTCCCTCTGTGGCCCTTTGCCCAGCCTGGGGCCAGCCCCGCTCAGGGGTGTTTGGGTCTCAGCCTGCTGTCTCCCGCAGCAGGTGACCCGGCCCGGTCCTCTCTGAGGCCGGGTCCCCTCCTCTGTGACACAGGAGATGCTGGGAGGCCATGCCTGGCAGGTGTGGAGCTTGGGGTAGGTGGGATCAGCCAGAGACCTGCAGCGGGGGTGCCGGGAGGGACAGCCGCCTGCCGCCTCCACGCCTGCACGGCCTCTCCTGCCTCCTTCCTGGTCTGCTGAACCCAGCCCCCTGGGCTTCATGGGGCCCCTCGCGGCTGGGATGCAGTCCTCACAGGGCCCCCGTCGCCGCCCCAGGGGAGCGGGGGCTGCAGGGTCCCTAGGGCCCTCTCCGCCCCTCCCCCACCTCGTCCTTTTCTACCTCAGAGTCCCTTCGGGACCTCCAGCAGATCAGAGGGTCCCCCTCCCACCAAGGTCAATGTCTGCCCACCGTCCATTTGCCCAGGGGGAGGAGCTGGGACTGGCCTGCCCTGGGCTAGATGGTGCTTCCCCAGCCGTCTCCCAGTGTGGAGTGTTGGGCGGCTGGCCTGTGCCAGGCAGGGTGATCAAAACTAATATAGATTAGTTGATTGCAGATCAATTGTAAACTGCAAATGAACTATACTTAAATTAAAAAAAAAAAGGATTAGGCTGTGGATTCAGACATCTCCAGGCTGGGAGGCCAGCTCTGCACCTTGCTAGCTGTGAGACGTTGGGCAGGTTACTCCACCTCGCTGGGCCCCACCTCCTGGTGTAACATTGGGAGTATTATGGGACAAAGTGCAAATGTGCAGGAGGACTGGCCTGCATGTTTGCACGCCCTCAGGATGGCAGTCATTGCTATTTATATGCACCCTCTCCCTGAAGCCCTCTCTGGCAGCTCCCTAAGTGAGTGTCTGCTCTGTTTCCAGAAAGGATTGAGGCCAAAAGGGTGAAGCAAAGTGTCTAAAGCCCCAGATGGGGGACTTCCCGGCAGTCCAGTGGTTAGGACTCTGCGCTTTCACTGCCAAGGGCTCAGGTTCCATCCCTCCTTGGGGGAACTGAGCCCCCACAAGCTGCTCTGTTCAGCCAAAAACAGAAACCACAGATGAAGGTGGTAGGACCCCAGGGACCAAGTGGTCTCCATGCCTGAGCCCCCACCATCGTGCCTGCCTTCTCCAAAGTGCAGAGGGCAGAGCTCCCCGGATGAGGAGGTGGTCCAGCACCCGGACTGGAGGAAGGGGAAGGCCTGGGGTGGTTTGGGGCAGCTTCCCTCCGCCCTCGGCCTTGGCCGGCCCTGCGCAGCACTGGGATTCCCACGACTCTTGCCACGTGACCTGCTCTGTCCCTGGTGGGACTTTATGTGGAGCAAGGCTTTTTCCCGGAAACTGTGCCGTGGAGGAGAAGAGCCCAGGTTGCCGGGTTGGGGCAGCCCCGGGTCTGAAGCAGGTCATCTTGCATCACCACCAAAAACTGCTGTGGAAAGCCAGGCCCTTTTAGGAACAAGCCCAGGCCATGGGCTGGCGTGGAGACTCCCTGGTGCCCCGGAGGCGGCGCCATCCTTAGCAGGCCACTGGGATTGGGGCCCCGGTGCCCAGCGGGCCCTGCTTTCTCCCATGTGGCCCCACCTCTAGCAACTCCAGCCCTTCCCCCTCAGGCCTCATTTTCACAGAAAGGAGCGTGGGCCCTGGCTTCCTCCCCAGAGGAAGGGAGGGCTATTAACAAGCAGACAGCTTGGTGGGGGCCTGAGGGGACACTGCCTGTCGGCAGCGTGCACCTGCCCTGATGGGGGCGCTCCTGGGAGGGGCTGGCCTGGGAGGGTGGCTCCTAGTCAGCTGACCTGACCATCCCGTGGTCGTCGGGGCGGTCAGGAGACTCGGGTGGAGGTCAGGTGCAGCTGTCAATGACCCTGAGCAAGTGACTTCCCCCTTGGGGGAAGCCGGGTGGCAGCAGAGATCCCAGCCTCAAGGCCTCAGCTTTTTGCGTCCATTTGTTTCCTCCAAGGCTTGGTTTCCTCACCTGTCAACAGAGGATCCGATGGCTCTGCCCAGCGCACTTCAGAAGCGAGCGGGACATCCCCGAGAAACTAGAGGCCCCAGCAAGGGTCCCGGGTCACCTGACCCTGCGAAGTGAAGGGAGAAGCAGCGTGCTAGCGGGGCCTGGGGCCGTGGGAAGTGCAAGTCCTCGCGCGGAGGGAAGCGGGCGGGGCCATGGGGAGCCCTGCCCCGGCCCTGCCCTCCCGCCCTGTCCTCGGGGGCGCCAGACCCAGCGACCCACAGCCCCGGTGTTCCAGTCCCGTCCCGCACGCACCGGGTTTTTTTGCGCCTGCTGATCCCTGTGGCAGGATGCGCCCCCCTCTTCCCCTCGCCCTGGGAGATCCGGGAGGGGGAATCGAGGGAGGGCGGTTCATCACACACCCCCGCGTTATACTCCCTGGCCCGCGTCAGCCCCTCCTGCTGGCTGCGCAGACAGATTGGGAAATAGTTCTTTTTTTCAAAGATGAAAAAGGAGTAGAGGGCAGTGAAAAAAAAAAAAAAAAAAACCTTCCATTTCTGCATCTAAGCTTCCTAACCCTGCAGACTGTCCTTCCTTGCATCTGACTTAAACGCATCAAGCTGTATTTCAGTTGATCCACGTTGTGTGTCTGCATACTCAGTCCTATCTGACTCTTTGCAACCCAATGGACTGGAGCCCGCCAGGCTCCTCTGTCCATGGGATTCTCCAGGCAAGAATCCTGGAGTGGCTTCTCATTTCCTCCTCCAGAGTATTATCCTGACTCAGGGAGCGAACCCTTGTCTCCTGAGTCTCCTGCACTGGCAAGTGGGTTCTTCACCACTGAGCCACCTGGGAAGCCCTGATCAACATGCTGGAGAAGATGGAGGGCAGGAGAAGGGGGTGACAGGATCAGATGGTTGTATGGCATTATTGACTCAACGGGCATGAGTTGGAGCGAATTCCAGGAGATAGTGAAGGACAGTCCGTGAAGGATAATGCTGCAGTCCGTGGGGTCACAAAGCGTTGGACACAACCGAACGACTGAACCACAGCAATATGCTTAGTGTGGGCTCCGAGCTCCACCACTGACCGCCACGTGACTGGGCCTATCTGTGCCTTATTTCTTCATCTGTGGAAAGGCGATCATTAAGGAGCACCCATTTCATCAGGTTGTCTAATGCAACCAGTTAACGCATGCAAAGCACTTAGGAGAGAGCCTGATGCCTGTGGAGGTCGACAAAAGTCAGCTGTCTACTCAAAAGAACCGAAAGCAGGGGCTGGGAGGGCTGGTTAAGTTCCCAGGCTCACAGCGGCATTATTCACAACAGCTAAGAGGTGGCAGCAATCCAGGCATCTTCGGACAGATGAAAAGATAAACAATGAAACACTATTCAAGCGTTGAAAGGAAGGACATCCTGACACATGCCGCAACATGGATGACCCTTGAGGATATTATGCGAAGTTATGTAAGCCAGTCACAAAAGGACAGATACTGTCCCTTCGATTCCACTTGTATGAGTTACTTTGAGTGGCCAAGTTTATAGAGATGGGAAGTAGAATGACGGATGCCAGGCTGCTGGGAGGCTGAGAAAGGGGAGGTCGTGTTTAATGAGTACGGAGTTTCAGTTTTGCAAGGTGAAAAAAATCCCGGAGATGGATGGTGGTGATGGTTGCATAGCAATATATAACTTAATGTCCCGCACTGTGGACTTACAATGGTCCAAGTGGAGCATTTGGTTTCGTGAATTTTACAACAACTAAAAAAAAAGTCACCTGTCATTTCCAAGCAGAGGGAAGGCATGTGTCCAGGGCCTCCCAAGTCCTGGGTTGCATGCAAGGAGCTGACCACAGCTCTGGGCCAGGTGTAGGGGCACTTGACCTCTGGGCTGGACTTGGGGGGTCTGCTGCCAGTCCACCTGTGCCTGCTGCCCTCCTGCCAGGTGGAACAGGCCTGTAGCCCAAGACCCCCCCCCCCACCCGGGGAGGTGGGTGTTGGGACAGCAGCTGACCAGGGACACTCCCAACTCGCATCTGATGCTCATTTCCTGCAGAGGGTGGAATTCTTGGCTGGCCTTTGGCTCCTTCTGGAAGTGTCTGGTCTCCTGAGGACTGTTTCCTCATCTGTCAAGAGGGGGTAAGAATAGCTCCTGCCCCCTGGGCCCACTGACAGTCACACCCCTTGTCTCTTCGTGCAGCCCTATTGTTAGACAGTTGCCCTTGAGCTGGGGGCTTCACAGATGTAACCCTTGACCCTCATGCCTGAACTCAGGGAAAGGGGAAGTGACTGGGGCAGCCACAGGAGGGTGAGGCAGCTTCTCCCAAGCCCCAGTTGCAGCCTGGAGTTCGGGTGAGGCCCCAGAGAGGGAGTGAGGGCATCATGGCAGCTGGGTAAGGGGGTGCCGAGCCTGCCTGGTGTGTTCTTCCTGCCCCTGCCCATCAGGGTCTGGGGCTCTGAGGGATGGTGGGTCTGTGAGCCTGACGCTGTCCCCTCCTACATGACCCAGAGCACTTTGGATTCTCCAGCAATTTCCCAATCTGGGGTTAGAAGAGGAGGCGGGCAGGGAGGACTGGGGATTGCACAATGAGGCCATGGCAGACAGCCATGGAGGCAATGGGCCAGGACCCCTTGGATCATGTCCTCATCATCCTCTCTGGCTGGATAAACTGGGGGGGGGTGGTCCTTTAGTCTCCCCATCTATGCACTGGGAGTAGCTGGAATGACCCTCCTAGTGAGGGAGCACTGTGACCGCTGGTTCAGATCTGAAAAATGTCACCCCTGAGGCCACGAGGAGAGAAGGGGTGGAGTCTGTCTTACTGCAGCCTCCTGAAGCCCCCTCTTCCCACAACAACCCCCCCCCCCCCCCTCCTCCCCCGCCCAGAGACAGGATCAATGTCCAAGCCCCAAACTGGCCCCCGGCCGCCTTTCCCAAGGAGGAAGAGGAAGTTCTCAGTGCCAAGGGGCACCCCCATCTCCCCCCTGCCTTGCCCACTTGGCCATGCCTCCCAGGCTGCAGAGCTCTGTGCCCAGTTTCCAGGGGGAGCAGGGAACCAGAGGGGAGGGGGAGGCGGGCACACAAAAGGGAGGGAGGAGCAGAAGCTCTGTTAAAGAGCAAAAGGAAGCCAGTGCCCAGACGGGAAATTCCTGAGCTGCGCGGTCGTTTTCAGAGGGCAGGAATTTCTAGGATGTGAAACAGGGAAGAGGTCCTCTTCCCCAGCTCCCCTCTGGCCCCTTGACTGACCCAGATAAATAGGCCTCAGATGGGAAACTGAGGCCCAGAAAGCAATGTGGCCTACTCAAGTCCATGCGGAGTGAGGACAAAGCTGGGCTGAGACTCAAGCCTGAGCTGTTGGGGTCCCCACCTGGTGCCTTTAGGAGCCTGGCCTGAACCAGCCTCGGTCTCACAAAGGGAAAGCGCTTCAGTAGGAGTCTTGCAGGCCTGGGTGTGGATTCGGACCCCATTTACTGCCTGTGTGACCTCGGGCAAGTCACTCACTTTTGTGAGCCATCTCCCCTCTTTCAGGAAGGCTGGGTGATGAGAATGCATGCCAGGCGCCAGCGCCGGTGCTCTGTCAAAGGCTGGCTGGCACCCGGTCCCTTAGGGAGCCTCCTCCACGGGGGCCGCCTCCCCAGGGGTGTGTGTGGCCACAGTGACCCCAGGATGTGGACACTCTCTCCGGAAGGGGTGACCCTCCGAGCGGTCAGCCTCAGTTAGGTGGGGCAGGCCCCAGCACCCCGCGGGAGGAAGGGGACTCCCCACAGTTGGGGTGAGCTGGGGTGCCTAGGGAGTCCTCTGAGCTGCCCGAGGCGCTGGCTCTGTGACGCGTGAAAGTGGTCCTGAGGGCACGGCCCCTTCCAGCCAGCCAATCAGAAGCTGTCGTCGGACAATGGGTCGGCACCGAACCCATCCTGTCCGCTGGGGGGTGCGGGTCTGGAGCCCCACTCAGGCCTGGTGACAGCCTGCCCCGACACCCCGCCAAGTGGGAGGGAGCGAGCCCTTCCAGGACCCCCCAGCTTGGCAGGCCTCGCCTCGCTCAGGGGGTGCGCGCGCGCGGCCCCGGACGCGGGGACCCGGGCAGCCCCCCACCCCCGTCACACTCGCTTGGCTTTGGCCTCAGCCCGCGGGTTTTCCGCGGGGCGGGCCGGGGCGGGCCGGCCCGACGGGGGCGGAGCCTGCGTCTATTTCAGGCGGCGCCCGGCTCTGCGGCGACAGCTCGGCCCGGACACAGTAAGTGACCTGCGCTCGCGGTGCGTCCGGTGCGTCGGTCCCCAAACTCTCCGCGCGGCTGCGTACCCGCCCCGACGCGACCAGAGTCTCCGGCCGGATCCCGCTAGGGAGCGGCTGGTGCGATGGAGGGAACCCCGCGCGGAGAACCCCAGGTCTTCCGCAGCCCCCCTTCTAGGGAAACTGAAGCCCTAGGCTGAGCGTCAGGGTGCAGAGGGTCCGGTTAGATGCTCCCCGCGGAGGGCTCTGCCCTGGGAAAGCCGGGAGGACGGGGCTGTGGGAAGGGGCCCCAGTGTCCCTTCCTTTGCAGTAGGAGGGGCCAGGGCGGCCCAGGGCGGGGTGGGGGGTGGCTGGCTGTGTGACTGAGGCCGAGTCCCTTCACCTGCCTGAGCCTGAATGCCCTCATGCGCAGGGACCAGGGAGGCTGGCGTGGACCTCAGCCCTGACCCGGGGGAGGAGAGTGAGGGTGTGTGTGCCTGCATAGAAACTGGGGGAGCTGGGAGGAACAGGGAGGTGCCCCAGGCTGTGGCCACACAGTCTGACTCGGAGCACGCCCCTTCCTGTCCAAGTGTGCCCAGCCACCAGCTTTGGCTTAAAGGAATGTCTCTCCTGCCCTCTTATGCTGTGTCCAGGCACCAGGGTTAGCCTGACAGACACTGGGACCCAAGACTCAGACCCTTCCTGGGGCCTGGCCAGGTGCCAGCATGTGGCTGTGTGCTTCCCTCACATCCTTCTTTCAGCAGCACTGTGAGGTGGGGCTCTCCTCCCCCTCATTGCACAGATGGGAAGACTGAGGTCTATGAAGGCAGGGTGGTGTCCGGTCTACACCCTAGCGGATGGTACAGCCAAGCCCACAATGGTCTGTCTTTCTGCTGCACCAGCTGCCTCAGAGTGAAAGCCTGGGCAGGGGCCAAAGGGGCTGCTGTGGACCTTGGAGGGGGAGATTTTACGCCCCAGAGGCAAGGAGGCGGCAATGCCGTGCGGGGACCTGCAGGAACCAGGTCTGAAGGCTGGGGGGAGCCTAGTATGCGTGGGGATGGAGGAGGCGGGGGCAGTGAGGGCAGAAGTGGGGCTGGTGGGTCCGCAGCTGCTCAGGAGGGCCCTCCCCCTCCCCCGGCAGCGGGGATAGGGGGTGGGGGGTGGGGGGGCAGAAAGGTGGGGCCTGGGCCCAGGGTGAGGTTGAGCAGCTCTTGCCAACCAGCCAGACCAGCTCCTGTGGGTGCTTGGCATGAAAGCGAGATGGATTGGGAGGGATGCTGGGGGAAGGGATAGGCAGGGCAGAAGTGCCCAGTGACCTCGCATCTGGGGACCCTTGCTTTGGGGCTCCCTGGAGGACCCTCAGCTTGGTTCTGGAGGGGAACTCGCAGTCCAGATGGCACCAGGAGGCAGCTGAGACCCAGCGGTGTATGACTCTGCCCCCAGCATCTGGTGAGGCTGTGGGAGGGGAGAAAGCCTGGCTTCCTGGCCACTCAGTGGCTCTGGTCAAGCTCGGGGCTTTGGGAGTTCCTGAGAGGATGGGCGAAGGTGGCTGGGCTAGTGGGAAGGCAGCAGGGGATGTGGAAAGTCTGACAGGCCTCACCCCACCTCACCCCCCCACCTCCTGCCACCTCAGTTTCCCTTTTTGGAGGGGTGGATCACCCTGTCTGCCTTGCAGGGCTGCTGCAGGGGCGAGTTGAAGTCGTGGTGTATGAGTCACGACTTGGTGTATTTACTCTTGGGTGGTGGGGCAGGCACTGTGGTTATGGGTCACCCCAGTTACCAAGGAGGCCCGTCCCCCTCTGCTCCCCTTTCCCAGCCCTGCCCTGCCCCCTCCTTTCGGGTCAGCCGCGTTCCCCTCCACCGGCCCTGGCCTGGCTTCCCCCACGGTCAAGGCGCTGGGGAGGGTGCTGCCTCTCTGGATGGTGAGCTGAGTTCCAAGCTGTTGACCATGGGGGCATTCTAAGCCTCTCTGAGCTAGTTATGCGAGATGAGGAAAACAACACCCTCCTGGAAGGCAGTGTGGAAGTGATGGGATGGGACTCAGGAAGGGCCCAGGAAATGAAAACTTCTGTGGCGGTTGCGTCACCCCACTTGGGGAGCAGGCAGGGTGCGGTGGAGCTGCGAAGCTCGAGTTTCCCGTCTGAGCTGCTGTGTGACCTCAGACGGGCCTGTGCGTCGTGGGGCCCCTTGCCCCCCCGACCTGGGAACGGGCGTGAGGGGGCACTGCGGTCTCCGTGGACCTGAGCCCCACGGCCTTAACTGGGGTCTGGCCCTGCCTGCCTCATGGGCCCAGCAGGAGCTCATCGCGTTCCTCTGGGACCCCAAGCCACACGAGTCAAGAGCAGAACAGAGCAGCACGGAGGATGGGGCTGGGGCCGGATTGCTGCCTCTGCCCGGCCTTAGTGCCCGTGACTGTTCTGGACCTCGGTTCTTGCCCTGTGCCATGGGCCAGCAGCCCGAGCTCTGCCCCCTCCCCCAGGGTCCCCGGCAAGCCTGTGGCCCCCCTCCCTGCCCAGAGGATGGGCTGACAAGGAAGGATTTGCCAAAACGAAGTCCCCTTCTGTCTGGAGATTCTGGGAGGGCCTGCGGGTGCTGCGGAACTGGCGTCCAGGGGGAAAGTAGAGTTGTTGGTCCCATCTGGGCCAGGAGACAGCCAGGGCCCTGGCAGTCATACTGGTGAAAACACATCAACCTGGCTGTGTGCTTGGGCTGGGGAGCCAGGGGCCAGTCCCCCCGCGACCACTGACCCTCTCATTCCCTCCACTTGTCAACCCACAGGCCTGAGTTGGGGTGATGCTGAAGATGCTGACCTTCTTCCAAGGACTCCCAGGCCAGCAGCCTGTGTCCGGGGCCCCGGACTTCCCCAGAAGCCCCCAGACGTTGCCCTCTACCTCAGAGGCAGAGTCCGAGGCCTCCATGTCGGAGGCCTCCTCCGAGGACCTGGTGCCACCCCTGGAGGCCGAGGTGGCCCCGGACAGGGGCGAGGAAGAGGCCGGCAAGAAGAAGAAGAAGTCGAAAGGCCTGGCCACCATGTTCAGCGTCTTCACCAAAGGGAGGAAGAAGAAGAGTCAGCCCAGCTCAGCAGAGACTGAGGGCGAGCCTGAGTGCAGTCCGCGGCCGCCTGGCCAGCCGCCCACAGGTATGCGGGGGCCCCCTCCCTAGGTGGGCAGGGCCTGGGCAGGACCAGGGCTCATTGCGGTGCATGCCCCGCTCAGCCGGGACAGAGGGGCAGGCACGTGGGCGTCGAGGGGCCTCCCCTCCCTGCTTTAGCCTGCCGCCCCTGATCTCAGGATCTGAGCCTGGTGTCCCCCACCCGGCTGGGACCCCCCGCATCTTTCGGGGGGTCTCGGCCCACGGGAGGTGACCGGGGCGGCGGCCGGCGGGTCTCAGAGCCCCGGGCCGCGCTGACGCCGCGTTCTGGCCGCAGCGGAGGAGCTCAAGGCCGACCTGGAGCGCGGGCGGCTGGAGGCGGCGGGGCCGCTGCTGGCGCTGGAGTTGGAGCTGCACGAGGCGGCGGCGGCGGGCCGCGCGAGCGAGGAGGAGCTGGTGCGGCGCCAGAGCAAGGTGGAGGCGCTGTACGCGCTGCTGCGCGACCAGGTGCTCGGGCCGCTGCGCCGGCCGCTGCAGGCGGCGCCCGAGCGGCTGCGCCAGGCGCTGGCCGTGCTGGCCGAGCAGGAGCGCCAGGACCGCGAG
>CM035284.1:63398291-63460919 GCA_020226075.1 Hydropotes inermis
TGGCGGGACGGCGTGGCGCAGGCGGCCGCGGAGCGCCTGGGCGGGCGGCCGGCCGCGGACGCCGAGGGCCGCACGGAGGCCGAGCGCGCCTTCCTGCACATGGGCCGCACCATGAAGGAGGACCTGGAGGCCGTGGTGCAGCGCCTCAAGCCGCTCTTCCCCGCCGACTTCCACGTGGTGGCCGCCTACGCCGAGAGCTACCATGCGCACTTCGCGGCCCAGCTGGCCGCCCTGACGCAGTTCGAGCTGTGCCCGCGCGACACCTACATGCTGCTGGTCTGGGTGCAAAACCTCTACCCCAAGTGAGCACGGGCGCGGGGTGCCGGGAGGGGCCCCAGGAGGGCAGGGCCTGGGTGTCAGCAAGTGCAGGGAGTCCGCCGCTGGGAGAATGGCCCAGGCAGGCCTGGAATCAAAGGGGCAGGGCGCCTTTGCCCTGGGAATCCTCAGTCCCTCCGGCCTCAGCCGCATCCCACAGCTGGGGAAACTGAGGCACAGAGAACGGGGCAAGGGCCTCATCTTTGGTTCCTGAGTTTCCAGTCTGGGTTAGGGTGTGAAGCCGACCATGAGCCAGAGTCAGGAAGGGCTGTGGCCTTGAGCGGGGGCCCTGACCCCGCCTGGATCAGCCCAGGAAGCCAGCTTGGAGGAGGAGGTGCAGGATCCTACCTGTCGCAGGAGGCAGAGTCCCTGCTCTGGGGCCGCTGACAGTCTAACAGAAGTAAGGGAGTCAGGCAAGGGGGGGGGGAGCGAGTACAGGTGGGGTGGTGTTCCCGACAAAGGGAGCCGCCCTGCAGTGCCCAAGGCTGGGCCGGGAGGCCTTCTGGGGGTCGTGTGGAGCGCTCAGTGTTCAGTGCCCAGCAGCCCGAGGGAGCAATCCTAGGCAGGACGGGGGCACTGGGCTTGTTGGGGACACAACCCTGTTGTGCAGGGTCTTCCCCAGTGAGCCCATGGCAGAGCTGAGTTCTGGCCACCAAGGCCTGGAGCTCTCAGTTTGGGAGGCGCTGGTGCTGCCATGGAGAATCCCCAGTACCAACTGGATTCAGATCCGGGCATCCCCTGATACACCCGGATCTCATGCATCCCTGAGCATGTTTCTGCTAGTATCTTGGCTTTCTCTGCCCAGAGAAGCTGGCTAAGAAAATCTGGAGACAGAGGCAAGAACATAGCAGGCTCCTGTCTCCAGAACTGTGTCCTGCTTCCATGAGGAACCTAGGGGATTATATAGCTGGGGGCTCACAGTCGGGTTGGAAATGAACAGAGGCGTTACAATCTTGGGTGCTTCTCGCACCGTTTCAAAAGCAGTCATCAGGCTGGCGTTGGGAGCCTGGTAATTTGGGTCTGGCAGTCTGGTGGCCCACTTGTTGGGTCCATTGTCTTTTGTGGACTGTACTGAGGCTTTCTGTAATGCAAAAGGAGAGAAAAACTCTAAGGGGTGGTTTGCAGAGAGGGTGCTGTGAAGTTGAGCCCCAGGTACAGAATGTTTTGAGGGTGCTGTAAGTGCAGCATGTAGTTCTCAAATCAGGTTTCATCTTTTGATAAAGAAACTCAGTTACAGACTGCAGATCAGGAACAGGTAAAGAACTCAAGGGAAAAACAACAGCAACACCTTTTTTCTTTTTTCCCTTATTCTACTTCAACAAGCATGTCAGTCATTCGTACAAGCTGGGTGGGGAGAGGCTGAAACTGCAGTGTGGATCTGCTCAGGGGTTCTGGTAGGGGCTGGCCCGGCCTGTAGCACAAAGCCTGCAAGAAGGCTGGAGGTGTTGACCATGTGAGCTATGTCTGAGGCTCTCAGGGACGTCAGGGGTCTCAGTTGGTGCTGGTGGGTCAGCCTCCAGCGGGGGCCGGAGGAAGGACCAGGTGGGAGTGGTTGGGTGAGGAGGCAGGGAAGGCAGGGAAGCTGGCACAGGCGAGGGGATGCCGGAGAGTCCCGGCAGCTGAGCCGGTTCCTTCTTGTTGGTCCTGACTCACCAGGAAGTGCCAGGCCTGTCCCCTCTGCCCCTCCACCTTCCCGTCTGTGACCTCGGGGGCTTTAACCTGGGGCACCCCGGCATCAGTGCAGTGGGAGGCTGAGCCCTGAGCCGGGGAGACCAGGGTGGCTCCGTGGAGGCCCATGTGGCCAGAAGTCTGGGGAGCAGAGGGACACAGTGTATCCAGGCTGGGGCGGGGAGGGCGGGTGGCGGGCGGCAGAAAGGCCTATTCTTGAGCCTCCCGGCAGACGAAGGCCCTGAGGAAGTCCCCAGGGGGCTCTGGGACCCAACAGAAGTGCCACAAGGATGGGTGGATATGCCTCTGCCCAGGGTGAGCTCAGGGAGGGGCAGATAGCCCTCCTGCTGGGACTGGTCCTCCTCTGGGGGCAGCAGGGCCAGTCTGGGGTGGGGGGGAGGTGGGGCAGGGCTGGTCGGATCCAGGGTGGGAGCGCGGTGGGGGATGGTGGGAAGGAGACAGATGGTGAGAAGGGGAGGGGGAGCCCTTGGAGCAGGGAGATCAGACAGAAAATGTGGTTCTGCCCGCCGCCGCCGGGGGAGGAGAGGGACTGTTGGAAGCAAGACTGGGAGCCCGGGAGGAGAGTCCTGCGGTGTGCCAGGCGGGAGATGGGGGCTGGGCCGTGGGGTGCCTCTGGCGGGGTGGCTCGAGGCTGATGGGTTTTGGGAGCATAACTTGGAGTAAGAGTGGACATGGGTGAGAGAGTGAACAGAGGCAGGGTGATCCCTGGATCACCTGGATCGCCTGGATCGAACTGAGATGGAGAGGCAGGGGTGGGAGGCGCTGGAGGGAAGGTGACCGAGCTGTGTGCAGGGCTGTGGCCAGGGCAGGGGGGATGGTGCTGGTTTTCCTCACGCCAGCCCCTCTGCCTGCAGCGACATCCTCAACAGCCCCAAGCTGGCTCCCGAGCTGCAGGGAGTCAGACTCGGGACCCTCCTGCCCCCGACGCAGATCCGGCTGCTGGAGGCCACGTTCCTCTCCAACGAGGTGGTGAGTCCAGGGCCAGTGCCGAGCGGGGCCAAGGTGGGGGCAGGAAGGAAGCGGGTGGGAGCGGGGAGTCTTGGGCAGACAGGATGCAGGCAGGGAGCCTGGCAGGGACGCCCACGTGGGCTTCACACTACCCTGAGTGTGCCCCTCCACCCCCCCAAGGCCAGCGTGAGGGAGCTGATGGCCCGAGCTCTGGAGCTGGAATCAAACCGCTGGACCCAGGATGTGGCCCCACAGAGGCTGGACGCCCGCTGCCACAGTGAGCTGGCCATCGACATCATCCAGGTAGCGCCCGCTGCCCCACCCACACCGGCCACGTCCCTGTGGTCAGACGCACCCGCCGCTGAGCCCAGACCCCCTTGCTCCATGTCTCACCCACCCCTGCCCCTGACCTAGCCCTAGACCAGGCGGGCTTCTGCTCATTCTCACCCCCCACCCCTGCAGATCATCTCCCAGGGCCATGCCAAGGCCGAGAGCATCACCCTGGACCTGGGCACACAGATAAAGCCCTTGCTGTTGGTTGAGCTGGCCACGTTCCTCAGGAGGTGAGTGATGGGCATGCATGCCCAGAGTGGGGCTGGCGGCTGAGGGGTCCCTGCCACCCCCTCTCTCAGAGCCCCAGCCCCTCCCTTGGACCCCAGGGGGGGATCTTAGCTAGACCAGCGCCCCCTCCCGGCCCCTAGGATGTCTGTTATTATGAGCAGGAGTCCTTGTCCCCCTGCACCACCCACTTGGGCGCTGAGAGCCTCAGGTCATCTGACCACCCTTCCCCGCCCCCCCCCCCCCCTGCTCAGCAAAGCCCCCGGAAGAGCAGCCTCCAACTACAAAGATGCCCCCCGAGGCCCTGGCCTCCCCTTCAGGTGATGCCCCTGGTCTGCGCCCCCAGAGTTCTCTTGGCTGCCCGCCTCCCCACCTCTGCCTGCAGCTCTAAAGGAGCTTGGGGGAAGGTGTGGGCGCTGCAGAGCCAGGCAGGCGTTCTCTCCAGGAGCCCTGCAGGGGCCCTGGCCCTGGTGGGCCGAGCGTGTGAAGCCAGTTACGGGATCCGCCCTGTGCCGTGGGGAGCCCACGTGTGGCTGGCCGGTCGGGCAGGCTGCCGGAGGCTGCTATTGTCCCAGTGTTTATGCTGCAGCTACGGGTGCCCTTTCTCTTTCACCAGCTATCAGCGCGCCTTTGATGAATTTCTGGAGAGATGCAGACAGCTGCGAAATTACAGGGCCAATGTCATCGCTAACATCAACAACTGCCTGTCTTTCCGGTAAGGGCGCTGGGCAGTGGGGGGAATCACTGCAGCTGCCTGCCTGTGTTGTTGAGGGGGGCTGGGAAGCCAGTGGGGGGGGAAAGGGGGTTGCAGGGGGGGGGGGAGGTGCCTGGGATGGAGGAGGGAAGAGGAGCCGCTTAGGCAGAGATGTTGAATCAAAATGAGCAGGGTGGAAAGGAAATGCCCAGTGCTTACAGCGGCAACAGCAGACACGCATCCAGTGCTGGTGGGTCAGGCGCTCACGCAAAGGATTTCATTTATCCTGTTAGCGACCCTGTTAAGTAGACACAGTGATTGTGTCCGTTGAGCCCGTGGGCACCCTGAGCTATGGAGAGGCTGAGCCATTTGTCCTGGTTAGAACCGGGTGTGGTGTTAGGTGTGTGTTAGGTGGGAAGGCCGGGTCCTGCCTAGGGAGCCTGGATGGAGTGCCTTGGTCTTGCTCCCGCCGGGACTGGGGAGCCAGGGAAGGTTCTAGAGCAATGGTTTAGGGAGATTCGCCTCTCTGGCTCTGGGGCTGCAGTCTGGGCGGGGCCGGCGTGACCTCCCCGACTCCGTGCTTTGCAGGATGTCCGCGGAGCAGAGGTGGCAGACACCACCAGACCTCCAGAGCTCCCTGCTGAGCCCCCTGAACGAGCTCAAGAGCCGGGGCTTTGATGTCCTGCTGCAGAGCCTGTTTGGGGGCCTGAAGGTAGTGCAGCCTCCTGCCGGCTGAATCTCCTGCTGGAGGGGCTGGGGGAGGGCCTGGGAGGCGGCACGGTGAAGGCGCAGCACGGGGCAGCTGCAGGGAGGCTGGCGGCCCCCGCGATGGGGCCATGGCCCGCCCTTGATGTCACCCCCGCTTCAGCATGGGGCTTGGCCTCAGAGGGCCGCTTAGGGCCCTGGGGTGCGGAAGAGAAGCCTCAGCGCCCATCCCCGGTTTGGACTCCACCTAGTCCTCAAGTTTGCCTGTACGTTTCCCCTGACGCCCCCAGACCCTCCTGCCCGCACCCTGCCTCCCAGCCGGGACGCTCAGAGCCTCTGGCGGCTCCCGCCACATCTGCGGGGGCCAGGGCATCCCCAGAAACCCTTAGTGCCTGTACCGCAGGAGGAGACGGGGGTCCTAGGGGAGGAACGGGGGGCACTCCCTGCCTGCCCCCCACCGTGGGAGCCTGCCTTGTCCCCAGTGCCCTGCGGCTGCGGGCGGCCAGGCGGTGACCCTGGATGACTCGGCAGGGTCATCATCATCATAGGCCCAGCCAAGCACACGGCTTTGTTTATGCAGGAATTTATTTATTTAAGGAGGGAGGCGGTGGAGAAGGCCTCAGGGAAGGCAGATGGCAGTCCCAGCTGGTCAGCCTTGGAGAAGGGGACGCAGACCCGGCCTCCACTTCCTGCTGGAGCGCCAGAGGAGTCCTTAATACAACCCGACCGCTGTCCCGACCCCTGTCCGGCCCGTGTGTGTCTGTGCGTGCATGTCTACTGGGCTGGCCCTTCCTCTGCCGGGCGTGGCCACACAGCCTGCCTCTCTGCTTTCCCAGCCGCTATTCAAGAGGTTCACACAGACCCGCTGGGCCGCCCCCCAGCAGACCCTGGAGGAAATCATCTCCGCCGTGGCCGAGAGGATGCCCGAGTTCTCAGAGCTGCAGGACTGCTTCCGGGAGGTGAGGGGGTGCTGGGCTGCCGGTGGGGCACGCGCGGGCAGATGTGTGTGTGCGCACACCCTGATGCGCCTTTCTGTTCCCTGGCGCCCTCCCCTCCCTGGACCCTGGCCTTCAGGGAGGTGCTGGGTTCCCATGGCCCTGCCCGCTCGCCCACCCAGGAGCTGCTGGAGGAGGTCCACCTGCACCTGGTGAAGGAGTACATCGCCCGCCTCTGCAAGCGGCGCCTGGTCCTCAAGACGGCGGAGCAGCAGCTCCAGCTGGCGGGGCATGTACAGGCCAACGCCCAGCTCATCCAGCAGTTCTGCACCCAGAACGTGAGCACCCCCACCCCCAGCCTCCCAGGGCGGGGGGCTGCCCTCCTGCCCCAAGCTCTTCAGGGGCTTGGACAGCCCCTCTGGGCCTCTCCCAACCTGATCAGGCCCGACCTGAGCCTCTCTGGGCCCCCGGGCGCGCTTCCGGGCAGGGCCAGCCTCTCTCAACGAAGCCTGTGCCCGCAGGGCTCCCCGGCCACCTGGCTGCACCATGCCCTCCCCACGCTCGCCGAGATCATTCGCCTGCAAGACCCCAGTGCCATCAAGATCGAGGTGGCCACCTACGCCACCTGGTACCCCGACTTCAGGTGAGAACTGGGGCCTCCGAGCACCCGGGGAAGGCAGCGGGCCTATGGTTCCCCGCTGCAGCCAGAGCCTGGGGGGCAGAGGGCAGATGCTGGCCACTGTGCCCAGATCCTTACAGCGGCTGTTCACTCAGTCCTTGCTGCTGCCTGGTGGGGCTGACACTGTTCATCCCTGTCGTCCAGATGGCACCTGGGGAGTGTGAGGAATGTGGCCAGGCTAACGCGGCTGGTCAGTGGTAGAGCCGAGACAAAGCCAGGCAGTCCGGATCCACACCGCATGCTCTGAGCCTGTCTTTCAGAGGGGGATCTGAGAGCAGAGACACCAGGGGCCTGCTGGAGGCCATGGCACGTCCGTGGTGAAGCTGGGGCCCACTGGTCAGCCTAGGGGTCCTCAGAGGCTTGACCTGTGCCCTGGTTCCTGGGGCCTCTGTTCTAGAGTGGAGGCTCAGCCCCTGACTGCCAGGGTGATCTGGTGAGCCAGGGCAGTGGTCTCAGTGGGTTGAGTCCTCTGGTGTGGTCGCCCTGTCCCAGCACAGCCTGGTCCAGCCGCTGGCTGGTCTACGCCACGTATTCAGCCACTCACCCACTTACACACTCACCCTTCTATCTGCCCACTCATACAGGCACCTACTTACCCATCTGGATGCGCATCTAGCTATCCATCCATCTGATCACCCACTCATCTACCCATCTGTCCGTCCTTCGATCTATCCATCCATCCACCCGTCTAGTCATCCATCTGCCCACCTATCCATCTGTCTATTCATGGATCCTTGTATCCACCCATCCCACCGACAGTTATCAGATGGTCCCCTACTAGGTACCGGGCTCTGTTTTAGGCCCTAGGACACAAGGAGGTACAGGACAGAACAGGCCTCCTGACAGACAGACAGTCAGATGAGGGTTAGCAGTGATGAGGTCATCCGGCGAAGGAGTACTATCTGCAAGTCTTAAAGACTGTTTAACCAAGGTTGTGAATGGCGGGAGGTGCTGACTTTAGAGCTGGAAAATCCTCTCTGGGGAGGTGACTTTTTTAAAAATTTTATTGTCTACATTTGGCTCTGCTGGGTCTTTGTGGCTGCATGGGCTTTTCTCTAGTTGCAGCAAGTGGAGGCTGCTCTCGAGTTGCAGAGTGCGGGCTTCTCATGGTAGTAACTTCTCTTATTGCAGAGCGCGGCCTTTAGGGCTTGAGGGCTTCAGTAATTGTGGTTCCTGGGCCCTTGAGCACAGGCTCAATAGCTGTGGCCCACGGGCTTAGTTGCTTGGTGGTGTTTGGGATCTTCCCAGATCAGCGGTCGCACCTGTGTCTCCTGCACTGGCAGGCAGCTTCTTGATGGGGAGGTGACATGTAAGCTAAGTGCTAAAGGGGTGAGAAGGAGCTGGTTACCTCAAGGGCATGGGGACGAGCGTTCCAGGAAGAATAGCCAGTGCAGAGGCCGGACCTTGGCACCCTCTGGAGCCACACTGCGGCCGGTGCTGCCCGAGCACAGTGGTTTCAGTAGAGCGGGGCACCCTCGTGGGCAGGGGGGTTGGCTGCTGGGCCCTGTGGCTCCGGCCAGGAGTCTGGGGAGCTGGGAAGGGGTGTGAGCAGGGGTGTTGGCGCACGGGCCAGAATGACGGGACCCTCTCTTTGCCAGCAAGGGCCACCTGAGTGCCATCCTGGCCATCAAGGGGAACCTGTCCAGCAGTGACGCCAAGAGCATCCGGAGCATTCTGGACATCAACACGGGAGCGCACGAGCCCTCCAAGGCCCTATTTTCACTTATAAAGGTTGGTTAGCTTTTCCTGCGGCCTGACCTCCTTAGGAGCACCTGGCGAGCATGGGACACCACTCCATTTGGGGGCCGTCAGACCAGCACCAGCGTCACAGCCCCACGTGGCCCCTCCCGGGGGTCCTGCCTTCTGCTGCTGCTGCTGCCGCCCAGGCCTGACCGCACTGTGGGCCCCTGGGCCGCTGGAACTGGACAGTCCGTGGCATGTTGACCCCTCCTGTAGGGGCAGGAGCCGTGGGGGGATCTCTGGATCACAGTGGAGCTTGCACAGCCTGAAGGAGGGGTCAGGAGGGTGTGTGGCTCAGGGACCCAGCTCTGGGATCACCACCTGTCTGCGGGCTCCTGCCATGCCTGCCCGAGGACCGCCCTGCTCAGGCTGGGTCTCTGGCCTCCCCAGCTCCTGCCTGGGGCCCGAGCCTCACCCCTCCTGCCTCCTCTGGTTCAGGGCTACGTCGAGCCAGGCTCAGCCTGTGAGTGAAACAGAAGGAAGAACTGGAGGAGGAAAAAGGGAATGATGAACTCTTATCTGGGAAGGGGTTGGGGGGACAGGAAAAGGGCCTGTGGGATGACAAGACAAGAGGGGGCAAAGCCAGTATCCGAGCCCCTGACCCCCTCTCTGACTCCCCTTGGGTGTCCCCTGAGGATGGGCCCAGGAGGCCCAGGACCTGCTGGGTTTTCCCGAGCTCTGCCTCCCCCGACAAGGAGCAGGCCAGGGGCTCTGCCTTCCCCAACAAGGGGCAGGCCCAGGGACGCCTCTGTGGGTTCTCCCTTGGAAGTCAGGCTGAGGTCGGGGCAGGGCCATCTTGATCTCTGACCCCTTGGCCTCTGGGTGAGTTCCCTGTTGCCGCTCTAACAAACTTCCACAGCCTGGGAGCCTAAAATGCAAACTTGCCTTTCAGTCTGGAGGTCAGCAGCCTGACATGGGTCTGGTGGCCTGAGCCGGGTTCCTCTGGAAGTTCTGGCGGGGAAGTTCCTTGCCTTTTCCACATTTTAGAGGCCAGCCTCCCATACTTCTTGGCTTGTGGCCCGCTTCCATCTCCAGAACCAGCAACGGCCAGTCAAATCCTTTTCGCGTCTCAGCACTCCCCTCCTACCTGCCTCTTCTGGTTTAAGGTCCCTGGTGGTGACCTTTAACCCACCAGACAATGACCTTTGACCTACACAGGCAGTCCAGGATCCTCTTCTGATGCTCAGGCCAGCTGATTATGAATTCCACCTGACAACCTTAATTCCGCTGCTGTGGAAACTAACGTGGTCACAGGCCCAGGGATTAGGATGTGGGCGTCTTTATGGGATAGACGTCATTTTGCCCACCACAGCCTTCACCCATCCCCCGCCCTGCGGGTGCCTCATCCTACCCAGGAAGGCACAGGTTCAGTCACCCCCCTCGGCCTGGGGCGGCTGAGACGCAGGCGTGACCCCGCCCCGCCTGTGCCTGTGGGAACGGCCCCCTGTGACCCGGGCTGCAGGCGGCTCTCTTGGACTTGTGGCCCTCTTTCCCAGGTACTGTGGCCAGAAACTGGCCCGTGTAAATGGCGCACGGAGGCCTTTGTGCATTTGTAGAAGTTTGCATGTCTGGTGTTATTATTATTTTTTGATAGTATGCTTTTGTATGTTTTTTTAAGAACAAACTCTTGGTTTTTATAGCTTAATATAAAGCTGATTTCACAAGTGACTGTGGAGTGATTTCTCTTGGGAGAGGCTTTCTCAGCCTCTTGGGGTCTGGCAGACTCTGTCCCCGGCGCCTCCTGCCCACCTCTCACCTGTGAGCGTGACCTTTGGGAGGGTGTGCTGTGGGCAGTTTCCTCACGTGGGCAGTTTCCTCACCTGGCAGTTTCCACCACCCTCACCTGGGTGGTGATCACGAACCTGTCAGACCTCCCGCACAGTCCTCTACAGAGGAGGGGGACGGCAGGGCCTCCAGACGGCATTTCACCTCCGTGCATCGGGCCCAGTGGGAACTGGCTCTCGTATTCCTGGAACTGACCTTGAAGGTCCCAGCTGTGATCGCAGCTGGCCCCAGCTCTCCTCCACACCACCATCCTGGCCTTGGATTTGGAGAAGGGCAGAGTCCCTGGGAGGCAAAGGGGAGCCTTGGTGAACTCATTCCACAGAGCTGGAGGCGGGTGGGGGGGCGGGGGAGGGATGACTAAGCCGAGGGTGGGCGGAGTCTGGGGTCCAGCTGGAAGGGCCTGGACATCAGCGGCTGGAGCCGGAGGGAAGGCCCTTTCGGATGAGATGCGGGTGGGATGGACCCACTGATCGTGAGGAGAACCCAGGGGAGGGGGAAGGACAGAATGCCCCAGGCTGGGCTCTGAGTGTGGTCCCAAGTGTGGGCCCTGGGCAGGTTGGAGCCTCGGGGTAGGGGTTTGGCCAGCGGGTTTCCACCGAGTTCCCCCTGCAGAGCATGGGAGGAGGGGGCAGGAGGGAAGGGGGAGCTCATGGAAGCTGAGGACCAGATGGAAAGTTTCTGATCCAGGCAGATATTCAGGGACCAAAGAGAATGGATTTGGGCCCAAAAATGCAAATGCAGAGTGTGCTGAGATGCACCGCTTCCTCCCCCCGCCCCAGCCTCCCTGCAGCAGGGTGGGCCAGGGTCCAAGGAGAATAGAGGTGGGCAGAGGCAGGGCCCTGGGGTCGGGGAGCAGGCCAGGTGGACTCCATGCTGGCACTGTGGGGGGCGGCTTGGCGGTCCATGCAGGAGGGAGACGCTAAGGTCCCACGGGGTTAGCAGCTCAGGCCCCTCCACCAAGGGCTCTGCATCAGTAGCTTCCCGGTCACAGAAGGAAAATTCCTTTATAGGGCAGGATTCGCCCCAGAGGCGAGGAGTGGGTTGCTGGGCAGAGGGGACAGAGGGCAGGTCCTGGGTGTGGGCCCCCAGGCCCCGGCCCCCATCCAGGCTCCTGTGACCTGGGAGGGAGGCCACGGTTGGCAGTGGGACAAGCATGGATGGGACCCTCCAGCCCTGCCCTGTCCCTGCAAGGGGGCGGTGAGGAGGGCGGGCCCGGCTCTCCCTGAAGGGCTCACATCCCTGGGAGGCCCGGAAGGAACAGGGAGCAAGTTAATAAACAGTCCAAGTTCAAGTGCAGGGCAGATGGCGTGGGGTGATGCAGCAGTTCAGGGGGTGGAGCAGTCCCACTGTGGCCCTGGGCAGCACTCACTGGGGGGCAGGGACCATGGCTGGGAGGGGTAGTGCCGGAAGGGAAACAGCCTAGGGCCTGGGAAGGGCTCAGATTGTAGGGAAAGAGAGAGCTCAAGGCAGGGTTGGCCGAGAGTGGGGAATCAAGCAAGACCCCCGACGTGGCAGGGTGGAGCCAAGGGGGGCTTGGTTGGGGCTGGGCGTTGGGGTTCACTCACTCCAGCTATAAAGGGGGGAGCACTAGGGACTTTGAAGAGGCAGTTTGCTGGGATCTGTGACTCGGAAAGAACTCCCTGGCTGCTGTAGGGAGAGCAGGGGGCTGCAGGGAGGCCAGGAAGCCCTCGAGGAGTGCCAGGGTGCCCGGGAAGAGGCCTGGTCTTCGAGGGCTGAGATGGGAGGTGAGGCTGGCCCAGGGCAGGGAGGCAGGGGAAGAGTCATCCCCATCCCGACGGGGACCGCGGGGCCTCCTCGCAGCCAGGGGAGTCCTGGGGCGGGGGGGGGGGAGCCTGGGGTTTCTAGTTTGAAAGACGCGCAGGAAGGGCGGGTGGTTCATCAGGCTGCCCAAACCTCACGGAACTTCCCTGGTGGTCCAGTGGTTAAGACTCAGAGCTTCCACTGCGGGGTCACGGGTTTGGTCCCTGGTTGGGGAACTAGGATCCTGCACGCCACGTGGCATGGTCAAAAAATTAAAAATAAAAAAATAATAGACTGCCCAAACCCCAAGTGTGTGGGTGACAACAGTGTCTGGTGAGGCCGACAGTCCCCAGGAGCCGAGTGTGATTTCACAGCCCCCACAGAGGCCACTAAGCATGATCAGTAAAACCCACTAAGATTCCTGGGAACCATTCTGCTTCTAGGAATGAATCTCATCAACTCTCTACCATCCATGAGAAACGACGCAGGAACCAGGACAGTCACTTCCATTGTAGTAGCAGAGCATTGGGAACTCCCTGAGTGTCCATCAGTAGACACAAGGGAAATTATTGCAGTGGTCCAGACAATGAAGTACTATGTGGCCGTGAAAGAGAATGAGGATGTTGTCTTGGTTCTGATTTGAAAATTGTCCCAACATAAAATGTTGAGAAAAATAACCAAAGAAACACAATGTGGAAGAGTTGATGGTGTGCAGCCATGGGATAAACAAACGTAGGAATAAACAGACATTTGTGTTTGCCTGAAGCTCCAAGACTTTGGCCACCTGATACAAAGAGCCACCTCATTAGAAAAGACCCTGATGCTGGAAAAGATTGAGGGCATGAGGAGAAGTGGGGGACAGAGGATGAGATGGTTGGATGGCATCACTGGCTCAATGGACATGAGTTTGACCACACTCTGGGAGATAGTGAAGGACAGGGAAGCCTGGCGTGCTGCAGTCAGATACGACTTAGCGACTGAACAACAATGTATATGCATTAAGGCAGCCTGGAAGAGCATTCAAGGGACCAAGCACAGTTGCTGGTTGAGTGTGTGTGCGCGTGGGTGGGGGAGAGAGGAGGGGTGGGGAGGAGAAGGGGGGGGAGGCAGAGGTTGGGGAGGGGATATTTCACTGTGTGTCCAGCTTTAATTTTTCCAGTTATTGAGCCATGTGAATGTGTTACACATTTTATAATCTAACATCTCATTGAGATGCTGGAGGTTCCAGGAGGAGATGAGACTTGTCAGTCTCGAGTGTGAGGTGGTCCAGCGATGCTGAGACCCTGGAAGTGATTTTGTCAGCGGCCTGAGATTTTCTCTAACCAAGTTCAGTGCTCAGGGGCCAGCCTGCAGTCACAGAGTGGGCTTCAAAGGAGAACATGCTTCCCTGGTGGCTCGGTGGTAAAGAATCTGCCTGCAATGCAAGAGACCTGGGTTTGGTTCCCAGGTGGGGAAGTTCTCCTGGAGAAGGGAAAGGCAACCCACTCCAGTATCCTAGCCTGAAGAATTCCCTGGACAGAGGAGCCTGGCAGGCTACAGGCCATGGAGTCGTAAAGAGTCGGACACAACTGAGCGACTTTCTTTCGTGGTTCGGGTCTTTCGATCACACAGTGGGTGAGCAGAGCTGAGATGTGAGGGTACCCCCACGAGAGGTTAGAAGAGTAAACTGGGGTCTCAGAGGGCGGGAGGGCTGGGGGATGTGAGAGAGGAGGGGCTGGGTCAAAGGATGGGGCCCCAGGGGACTGGGGTGCAGGCACAGGGGTGGGGCTGGGGGGGGAGGGGGAGGGGCTGGGCTGCAGGCACACGGGGTGGGGTGCCCTCGAGCATCCATTCTCCTGGTCAGCTCTGGACTCCACCGTCTCTCCTCTGCTCGAGGTATGCCCTCTGAACATCCTTCCGTGACATTGGCACAGGCTGTAGCTAAGCACCTTTACGCTCTCAGTATCATTCAGGGTCCAGTCGAGAGGTGGAGACCACACAGTGATTGGGAGGGGGGCCGCTTAGGGACGGCAGCAAGGGATCAGAGTGCAGGGGTGGCTACTGAGGATGGAGAAGATGCGGCACAGGCGGAGCGGAGGCGCTGAGGGTTGAGCAGTGCCCCAAGGAAGGAGCGATTCTGGAAGAGCCCCCTCGTCCTGCCCCGACCCCTGCACAGGCACTGGGCCTGAATTCAGGCCTCAGTGGGGAGGCTGCAGCCCCAGCGAAGTTCAGTGAGGCACTCCACCTGCAGAACCTGCTGGAAAGGCAGGCCCTGGGATGCCACAGGAGCCAACGCACTGGTAGGTGCTCTGCTCAGAGCCAGCTGCAAAGCCTCCTGGGAGGTGGCGGGGGCAGGGGTCCGGGGCGAGATGTGCCAGGTGGCAGCCAACAGGCAGATGTGACCCAGACGACCCCCTTCCTGCTTCATGGCCCCTCTGGCACCCACTACTGATGAAGCTTGGCCCTCTGCGAGGGAGAAAATTCCAGAATCCCCATATGGGGCAGTGACAGAGGAGTTTGGAGCTCGGGGACATAGACCGATGACAGGTGATTGGCTTCCAGATGCACCTCCTGCACATGAACGTTTTCACTTGGCGCCATCCACCCAGCCTTCCCGCAAGTGGCGGTACTCACTCTTCCCCAGAAAGAGGACGTGCTGCCCCAAGCCCCCTCATCTCTTTGCCGGCTGTGCTGACGGCTTCCCACACTCAGTCACGGCGCCCTGGATGCTCTGTAACCTGCAGTCTGAGCTGTAGAGTTAACCTCCCACAGACTGCACGTACAATCAGAAGGTCAAGGAGAGACAAGAGGGAAAGAGTTTGCAAAGCAAACACATTAAACTAGCAAAGACTTGGAGAAGGAAGTGGCAACCCACTCCAGTGTTCTTGCCTGGAGATTCCCAGGGACAGAGGAGCCTGGTGGGCTGCCGTCTGCAGGGTCGCACAGAGTCGGACACGACTGAAGTGACTTAGCAGCAGCAGCAAAGACTCTTGGGCGAAGCTCCCACAGTCCTAGTTTCTGTAACAGCTGGGAAGCCATGTCTGCAGGCTCCTTCTCCCGTTACCCATTCTTCTTTCCTTACTCAGCCTGGATTTCCCCCACCCGCAGCCAGAGCCTCAGCTGGCGGGCTGGCTGGAGAACATGTACATGATGAAATGACCTGAAGGAAGGTCCCCAAGGGGTCTGAGTCCCGGCTCCACTGTCACTGCTGTGGTTGATGTGGTTTTCCACTAGCCCTCCCTGCCGGTCATGGAAATTGTCGGAAGAGCTGCAGAGAATGCCCTGCTCTGCAGACCGGCCCTCCCATCCTCGCTGCAAAGTGGCCGCACCGTGTCCCCTCAGGAACAGAATCAGTCACACCAGCCATAGAGCAATCCTTTGCCGGCCTTTTGCATAATAAACCCCAAAGGGCCAGGTGGTGGTACTGTCTTTCGTGTTAATAAAGCTGCTGGGCGCCCTGTGACTGCAGTATTCCCCATGGAGGACTGAGACCCTCAAGTCAGCAGAGCTCAAGGTTGGGTGTGAGAGAGGGTCCGCCGCAGCTACACTCCCTGGTCCTGGACCTGTGCATTTTGAGTGTTTATTTATTTATCTGGCTGCACCCGTCCTTAGTGGTGGCATGCAGGACCTAGTGCCTCGACCAGGGATGGAACCCTGCCTCCTGCGTGGGGAGCTCAGAGTCTTAGCCACTGGACCACCAGGGGGGTCCCTGGACCCATGAATTTTGCCATGGCAGAAACAGACCCATGTAACTGTCTCTGACCCAAACCCACGTGGAAGCCCGTGAAGCCGAGAGAGCCTCGTCCTTCCTGGATGTCGTCTCCCATCTGGCACCACAACCGAATCTTCCCTAGGTCACTCAGCGCCTCCGTCAGGCCGGTCACGTCCAGGTGACCAGGCGTGCGGTGAGACCAGTGAAGTCCATGGCCGGGAGCCCAGGCCGCTGCACCCCCTTGGCTGTGACACGAAGTCCTTGTCTGAAAAGCCGTGCAGCTTGGAGAACCACGATGGCAGATAAGGCATTTTGTGAGTCTGTGAATCGCGGAGCTGATGGAAGCTATGGTCAAGGAAGCCAAGCCACATCTCTGTCCAGAATGCATCTATTCCAGGAGGGTGAATCATGGCCCCTGTGTGATGGGAGAGGGCCAGTGTAAGCCTCCTGCTGCCAGGCAGCCAGCTTCTGTCCCTGGGGAATGGTGCCACCAAGCGCCAAGTGCTGACCTCTGCCACTGCCGAGCTAAGGCCCTGGGCAGTTGCCAGAGCTGCCTGGGACGAGGAAGTCTGTGTTGTTGACCCCAAGCAGAGCCTGCATCCCTGTCACTGTAGCTGTGTCGTTCATGGGGCCATAGAGAAACCACTGGGGCGGCCAGAGGAAGAGGTGCAATTGTGTCCCCCTCCCTGCCTCATATTGAAGTCACGACGCCCAGTAACCGAGAAAGTGACCTCATTTGGAGACACGATCTTTACAGAGGCAATCAGCTAAAATAAGGTCATTAGGGTGGGTCCTAGTCCAATGTGACTGCTGATCTTATATCAGTAGAAAGGTGAGGGACTTTTCCGACGGTCCAGAGGTTGAGAATATGCCTTCCAGTGCAGGGGACGTGGGTTCGATCCCTGGACCGGGAGCTAGGATCCCACATGCTGTGGAGCAACTAAGCCCTACACAGTGCAACTAAGACCCAGCACAGCCAACAATAAATTAATTAGCGTATATGTTTTAAGAGAGATTTGGAAACATACACACAGACACGGAGAACACCATGTGAAGATGAAAGCAGAGACGGGGGCGATGCTCCTACAAGCCAGGGAACACCAAAGATCCCCAGAGAGCCTCCAGAAGTGAGGCAAGAAGCATGAACAGGTTTCTTGTCAGCACTCAGACGGAAGCACCCTGACAACTCAGTCTTAGACTTCTAGCTTCCAGAACTGTGAGACACATATGTCTGTTGTTCACCCAGTTTGTGGTACTTGGTTAAGAAAATGCAAGCAAACTGTAACAGAGGCTGAAAACAACTACACAGACCTTAGTCCTCTCACCTGATTAACGAATCCCTTCCGAAGTGGATGCCCTTTGAGAAGATTTCATAGGGTGCACGGGTCTCTGTCTGCACCCACTTGGAGAGGTGGTCCATCGACACACTTCTTCTCCAGCTTTCTTGTCACCAGACTCCCAATTCTGTTTGGTGTCCTCCAGCCAAACTTAGCAACTGTCTAAATCAGCATAAATCCGTCTCTCTGGCCACCTCTCACTCTCCACATAGTAGCCAGATGTGTTGCTCCAAGCCCTGCACCCTGGGTGGATGCTCCTTCACCAGCGTCCTTCAGGGTCACTACTGAGTGGGGCTGCCGTTCAGTTGTCTACTTCCAGGTAGAACCAGCATATCGACAGACCCCTCAGACAATCAGGCTTGAGTTTTTCTTACTCAATAGCCCAAGAGGCCATAAGCATAGGCTGAGAGAAGGGAGGCGAGGCAATGCAACAGGAATTGGCGTTGGAGTCACTTTCTACTCTTATTATTGGGTTGGCCAAAAAGTTCATTTGTAACATCTTCCAGGAAAACCCAACGAACTTTTTGGCCAATCCAATGCTTGTGCCTCCTGGGCCTGCCTGAGCTTGAAGTCTTTCATTCAGACCATGTGATGATGGAAAAGCTAGACACATCTAACCTTCTGGCTAAGTGGGTCTAACAACACTGAGCTCATAATGGGAAACTCGTCCTGAGTGGTCACTGGGTGTCCATGGATGGGGATTCAATCTCCACTGAATCCCAAATGCAAACCAGGAGCAGTTTCTCAGAAGGAAAATAGTCAGCTGAAGAAGAGAGCAGAGGATTGCTCAAGATATCTGGCTGTGCTTTACCTACTGATGTTCTCATGGATATTTTGAGCATCACTGGATCTGCCAGATTATAGGTGGTAATCTATACAAGAGGTAGAGCAGCTTGTGTGTGGAAGAGTGGCCTCAACCTGCAGCGCCTTTCCTTGCTCTGGTCTCTTGAAACTGGCTACCATACAGGGAACTCTGTAGATGGGTCATCTCACAGCACACCAAGATGTGTTGCTTCCAAAGACTAAAAAGACCTACCAGGAATTTGCCTCTTCTTTTTTCATGAAAGTGAAAAGTGAAAGTCACTTAGTCATGTCTGACTCTTTGCAACCCCATAGATTATACAGTCCATGGAATTCTCTAGGCCAGAACTCCAGGGGATCTTCCCAATCCAGGCATTGAACCCAGGTCTCCCGCATTCTTTACCAGCTGAGCCACAAGGGAAGCCCTTTTTTCATGGTAGGTGGTAAAACATACAGCAATTTGCCTTTCATCTTAGAGGGAATGTTTTAAAACTCTCCAGACCAAATAATTCCCAGAAATTTAAAATCACAGGCCCCTAAATTTTTTTTGGAGAGGAGGGGTTATTACCCATCCTATTATTCACATGTATCTTATTAAGGTATCTGACTGCTAAGTCACTTCAGTCATGTCCGACCCTGTGCAACCCCATCCCTGGGATTCTCCAGCCAAGAACACTGGAGTGGGTTGCCATTTCCTTCTTCAATGCATAAAAGTGAAAAGTGAAAGTGAAGTCGCTCAGTCATGTCTGACTTCGCGACCCCATGGACTGCAGCCTACCGGGCTCCTCCGTCCACGGGATTTTCCAGGCAAGAGCACTGGAGTGGGGTGCCATTGCCTTCTCCGAAGGTATCTGAAGCACTTCCTATTTCCTGTTGTTTATCAGATCTAATCAGCATGATGTCATCAATGTGTTCGACCAGTTGTAATGTTCAGTTGAATAAGATCTATTCACAGAGAATGAAAATAGAATGGTGATTGTGAGGGGCTGGGATGAGGAGGGAATGGGGAGTTATTATTTAATGGGTACTGAGTTTCAGTTTTGCAAAAGGAAAAAAAATTCTCAAGACAGTTGGTGGTGATGGTTGCATAACAGCATAAATGTACTTAGTGCTACAGAACTGTATGCTTAAAATTGGTTAAAAAGGGAAGTTTTATGTTATGCATATATTACCACAATTTAAAAAATAATTTCCTTCTGCAAAAAGTAAGCCAAGCATAGATTAAAATAGAATATTTCTGTGTTTTTGTTCAACTGTATTTTAAAAAGTCAGTGTGTTAAGACCTTGAAACTAGTAGAGAGGCCAAAAGATTAGCAGCATGGCATTCCCCTGAATATTTTTAGAAATGCAGAATGCCTGCCTTAGGTTTTCTGGATTAGAATTCATAAAGGAAGAATTCCTAGGTGACTCATATGCAAATTGAATGTTTTCCCCAGCTTTTAAAAAAGCACCGGTTACAAATAATAAGAAAGATAGCAGAGATCTCTGTGGAATATATTGTGGCAGAGAGCAGGAGAATTTACATAGTTAAGAGGCAACATTGTTAAGGTATACTGTTGGCCCTGCCAGGTAAAAGCAAACTGTTTCTGATGGTCCTTGATAATTAGTACAGAGAAGAGGACAAATGCCTAGTGCCAGGGCCGTTTTGATTTGCCCCAGTAAACCTACTACATCTGGGACAGCAGATGCAAGTGGAGTCACCGCCTGATCACATTTATCACAGTTCAGAGTCATTCTCCAAGATCCATTCAACATCTGCACTGGCTAAGCTGGCTAGTTAGGTGTATGGGAATGTAATATGCATTCCCATTCTTGCTTCTTTCAGGTCTTCAATGGTGGCATTAATCTCTGCAATTGCCCAGCGACACCATCAGGGGTAGGACTAGGATAAAACAGTGAAGCACCAGGACACAGAATTTAAAGAGGTGCTCATCTCAGGATCATGCAAATACCAAGCCCGCAGATAAAATTTGTGCCCTAGGCGCCTCACTCCTAAAGTGATACTCACTCCCAGGGTTACATGAGAAAAGTCTTGGGAATTAAGACATGCACCCACCACTGGTGTGACTGTAACTTAGCACAAAATTTCTCAAAGACATTTGAGTATTTATTTTTAAAAATGTAATTCCAAGGTTTCAAAATTATCTTATAATTCCTCACCAAATTTGTTCTGTCCTGTGAAATTTTTAAGTTTCAATTTATATTTTTACCAGGTCAGCAATGTAACTATTGTTCAAAAAAGTCAAGTAACAGTTCTAAGTTCATAATTAAAAAGTCAGTTCTCTGCCCCCTGCTACCCACCACCTTCCCCGGCCCCTCACCACAGGCAGCCCCTTTCACTCTACCCATGAATTCTGGTCCTCCTCCTTGATTTTTAGTTTTAAGTGTTCTCCACTGAGTTGCTATCATATAGGTCTTAAACAATTCTTTTCAAATTTGTTACTAGGCTTTCCATGGTTTTACCAATATTGTGAATCAGACCTTTTCCTATAAAAATTATCTTATAAGGTCCTGGGCATAAAGTGTTAATCTAATGAGTTTTGTACAGACATTTATTTTCTAATCAATGAACTTAATCAGATTGTATTATTTGTTCTAAAGGGCTTTTAGTCTCTTTGATTTTCTGAGTGAACAATACTGTCATTTGGGGACATTATACATGTATATGTGCATTGGCTAATCTCTGTACAAAATATACCTTGGAGAAGATTCTGGGAAGATGATAGGATAAAAAGAACAAGAACTCTGTCTCCCCACCTAGACAACAATCACATGGACAGAGTCTTTCTGACATAATTATTTTGGAACTCTGGAGTGTGTTGAAGGTTTGCAAGTTCTAGGGGAATATTTGGTTGATAAATTTTGGTTGGTGATTAGTTTTGGCCAATTTCAGCTCTTAGCACAGTAACAGCTACCCATCCTCCTCTCCCGGCCATTCGGCAGCTAGCTATTTACATGTTCTTGGAGCAGCCTGCACATAGCATGTGAGAGCTTAGGTGGCCAAAAAGGACTCTGCCCTCCAAATCTTGGGAACCTGTGTTCTCATCACTGACTGCTGTGTCTGATCACAGAGGTGCAGACAAAGAGGTGGCAGCCATTGTTGTTGCATACCTGCCCCCACTAGCTGAAGTGACTTGCAGAGGACTTAAAGAGCCATTGCCCTTCCCACCTTCATTTTTTTGCTTTTTCCCCTTTTCAGAGCCTGAACTGCATAGTTGGGGGAAATTCAGAACTGACAGCATGTACCCAGGAAAGACTCAGAAAGATATTATATTCACACCTCAGGCTAATGCTCTGCACAGAGATAGCCTGCAACAATAAAAATAAAAATAATTTAAAAAAAAAAAAAAACCAGAAAACTTTGGGGAAGCAGGAAAATCTGATTTCCAGAGTTACTACATTATGAAATGGAAATGCCCACTGTACAACCAAAAAAATCACAAGACAGAGAAAGAAACAGGAACATATGGCCTATTCACAGGAGGAAAGTAAGACAACAGAAACTACCCCTGTAAAAGATCTGAGAGCAGACAAACTAGATCAAGGCTTTAAAACAATTATCTTAAAGAAGCTCAAAGAAAGGAAGATGTGAAGAAAGTCAAAAAAACAACATGGGGACAAAATGAAAATATCAGTAAAGAGAAAACCTAAAAAGAACTCCCTCCTCCCCAAAATTCTGGAGCTGAAAAGTACAATTTGTTGTTGTTCAGTTGCTAAGTCATGTCTGACTCTTTGCAACTCCATGGACTGCAGCACGCCAGGCTTCCCTGTCCTTCACCATCTCCCGGAGCTTGCTCAAACTCATGTCCAAGGAGTCAGTGATGCCATCCAACCATCTCATCCTGTCATTCCCTTCTCCTCCTGCCTTCAGTCTTTCCCAGCAGCACGGTCTTCTCCAGTGAGTTGGCTCTTCACATCAAGTGGTTGAAGTATTGGAGCTTCAGCTTCAGCACCAGTCCTTCCAATGAATATTCAGGGTTGATTTCCTTAGGATTGTCTAGTTTGATCCTGCTGTCCAAGGGACTCTCAAGAGTCTTCTCTAGCACCACAATTTAAAAACATCAATTCTTTGGCACCCAGCCTTCTTCACAGTCCACTTCTCACATCTGTGCATGACTATTGGAAAAACCATAGCTTTAACTATACGCAACTTGTCTGCACAGTGATGTCTCTGGTTTTTAATACACTGTCTAGGTTTGCATAGCTCTCTTTCCAAGGAGCAAGTGTCTTTTAATTTCACGGCTTCAGTCACTATCTGCAGGGATTTTGGAGCCCAAGAAAAGAAAATCTGTCACTGCTTCTACTTTTTCCCCTTCTATTTAGCCATGAAGTGATGGGACCAAATGCCATAATTTTTTTTTTTTTAATGTTGAGTATCAAGCCAGCTTTTTCACTCTCCTGAAAACAGCAAGAGAAAAGTAAATCATCACATCATCACGCACAAGGGATTTTCAATAAGATCATCAGCAGATTTCTCATCAGAAGTTTTGGAGGCCATGGGACTTCCCTGGTGGTCCTGTGACTAAGACTGCATTCCCAATGCAGGGGCTCAGGTTCAATCCATAGTCAGGGAACTAGATCCCACAACTAAGGACCCCACATGCCGCAACTAAGACATGGCACAGCCAAATAGATATAAAAAGTTCTGTGAGCCAGAAGACATGGGCCAATATATTCAAACGCTAAAATTAAAAAACCTGTCAGCCAAGAATCGTATATCCAGCAAAACTGTCCTTAAAAGTGAGAGAGAAATGAACATGTGCATGTGTGCTAAGTTGCTTTAGCTGTGTCTGACTCTTTGTGACTCCATGGACTGTAGTCCACCAGACTTCTCTGTCCATGGGATTACTCAGGCAAGAATACTGGAGTGGGTTGTCATGGCCTCCTCCAAAGGATCTTCCTGACTCAGGGATCAAAGCTGCTGCTTTTATGTCTCCTGCATTGGCAGGCAGATTCTTTACCACTAGCACCACCTGGGAAGACCAGGAATGAGCATGTTCCCAATAAACAAAATTGAAAGGCTCCATGATTACTAGACCTGACCTGCAAGAAATGCTCAAAGGAGTCATCCTGCAAGAAATGCTCAAAGATGAAATGAAAGGGCATTAGATGGTAACTTGAAGCCACATGGAGAAATAAAGATCTCAATAAAGGTAAATACATGAGCAATTATAAAAGTAATATTATTGTAAGAATGGTTTGTATCTGTACCTTTGCTTGTTTTCTAACTAATTAACTGATGGATACATTAAAAACAAACAAACAAACAAACAAAAAAACCTGTTTCTAGTGTAAAGCTAGTATTGCTATAACTTTGGTTTGGAACTCCAAATCTTGTTTTCCATGAAATTTAGGAGAATAATGCATTTAAAAGAATTAACAGTTTATATTTTTGGGAAGACAAATGTAGCGTAAATACATAACATGAAGCTTTTGATTGCAATGTAAGTGCTGAAGCATCCATTTCAGAAGACATCTATTTTAAATAAACATATTACCAGCTGTATGAAACAGCTACTATCAAAACAACAAGTTAAGGAACTAGGCCTCCCACATTCAAGAAGTTCCCTTTTTGGAACACTGTGGGAAACCTAGAAATCTGACAGCTTGGAAGAAAACTAAACCCTGAGTCCTGCTCTCATGTTTCAGTGACGAGTGACCCATAAAACCCCAGACACCGTCTTTGGACCACAACAATGGCAAGGCCCCACGTTCTCTGTCTCACTCTCTCTTTCTCTCCCACAACCTGTGTGGTCCTCGGTGTGCTATGCACCCTCCAGGACCTGTGAGTAATACAGCTTGTTCCTCAAAGTTCCCTGATATGTTTTTGCTGAAGTGTGTCCTACAATCATACAAGAAACACAAGGCCAGCGCAGTCTCAACACTGGTCCTGGAGGCAGAAGGCCCGTGGTGATCACTCTAAGACAGTCCCCAGCCAGTGCCTCGGATGCTCCTAGCCAAGAGCACCCCGTTCACAGGGCAGGACAGACACGAAACAACATTGAATGATGTAATTTTGTGATATTGACCATGAAAGAATACTTGTAAGGGATCAGAGCTCTGTATGTTATTAAGGTTGAGCTGGTATAAATTTAAGTTTGGGTGTTAAAACTTTAGGATGTTAAGTGTAATCCCCATGGGGACCACAAAGAAACCAGCTATATAATATACACGAAAGGGAATGAGAAAAGATTGTAAACATTTCATTATATAAAAAAAAAAAAAAAACCCAATCATAAAAGAAGACAGTAGTGCAGGAAATGAAGGACAAACAAGCTATGAGACATATAGAAAGTTCTTAAGGGTTTACCTAACCTAGGAGGTGTACAGTGAAAACTGCCAAACATTGTTGAAAGAAGTTAAAGAAGAAACAAATAAGTGGCAACACATCCCATGTTCATGGATTGGAAAACTTAATATTGTTAAGATAGGACTACTATCCAAAGTGATCTACAGAGTCAATGCTATGCCCATCAAAATCCCAAATTCTGCAAACTAATGACACTTGTAGAATATGCAGAAATAGAAAAGCCCGTTCTAAAAATCGCATGAACTCTTAAGGTACCCTAAACAGCCAAAATAATCTTGAAAAAGAACAAAACTGAGAACTCACACATCCTGATTTCAAAGTTTCCTACAAAGCTACAGTCTTGCAGCTGTGGCTCTGGCATAAAGACAGACATAGGTCAGTGGAATAAAATGGAGAGCGGAGATACAAGCCCTCTGTGGGGAAATTAGAAAGTTAGGGGCAGTCATGCTCTCTCGCCCGCGCTCTCACGCCCTCGGTAAACAGTGACTTTGCACGGTTATGTAACAGCCGCGCTCACTCACAGCACCATGCATGCGCGTCGTGAGGTACTCGCTGGCTCGCAGGCTCTTTTGTGCGGTACGCCTGTGTGAATTTCACCGTGAAGGCCCTGGCTGCTGCTGCGTTGGGGCTACACCGGAGCGACACCGTGGCTGTGTTATGTGAGCCTGTGTTGTGGCTACGTTATGGTTAAGCTACGGCTGCTGCACCAGCCAGGAGAGAGGCTGTGTTACGGCTGCCGTGCCAGCCGGGAGAGGATAGACGTTCCTAGGGTTCCTCCAGCCTCCTTGCAGCCTCTTTGCTTGAGCCTCGCCTACGCCGGGTTCAGCGAACAGCGCAGACAGTGTGAACAGCAAAACAATTGGCATCATGAACAGGAGCAGCGATACATCCTCATACACAGTGAGGCCAAATAATTTTTAATGAGAGAGCCAAGACCATTCAACAAGGAAAGGGCGGTCTTTTCAACAAATGGTGCTCAGAAAACTGGATACTCACATGCAGCAGAATGAAATTATACCCTTACCTAACACTGTTTACAAAGATTAACTAAAAATAGATCAAGACCTAAATGAGGGACCTGAAACTATACATTTGTTAGAAGGATGCACAGGTCAAAAGCTTCACAGTACTGGACTTGGTAATGATTTCTTGGCATATTACCAAAGGCATACGTAATGAAATTAGAAAGAGACAAGTTGGACTTCATGAAAAATTTAAAATTTGTCTCTTCAAAGGACACTATCCACAGAGTAAAAGTACTACCCATAGAATGGGAGAGAATATTTGGAAACCATATATCTGGTGGAAAGGGAAAGTGTTGGTCACTCAGTCATGTCCAGCTCTTTTCGACCCCATGGACCTTATAACCTGCCAGGCTCCTCTGTCCACGGAATTCTCCAGGCAAGAATACTGAAGTGGGTAGCCATCCCCTTCTCCAGGGGATCTTCCCCACCCAGGGACTGAACTCGGGTGTCCTGCATTGCAAGGGATTATTATCCAGGATATGTAAAGAATTTGTAAAACTCAACAATAATAGAAATAACCCCCCCCACACACACACACAACCTGGTTCAAAAATGGGCAACAGACTTAGACATCTCTCCAAAGAAGATATATAAATAGCCAATAAGCACATGAAAAGATGCTCAAATATCACTAATCCTCAGTGATAATGCAAATCAGAACTACAATGAGATATCAACCTCATACCCACTAGGATGGCTACTATCAAAAAATCAAAAAACAGCTGGTGAGGTGGGCACTGTGGGTGGGAATGTAAATGTACTGGGGAAAACATATGGTGGTCCTCAAAATTTTTTAAAAGGACTGCCCTATGATCCATTATTCTACTTCTGGGTATATACTCTCAAGTGAGGAGGAACTCACAGAGACGTTCTCACACTCGTGTTCACAGCAGCAGTATTCACAGTAGAGAAAGCGTGGAAGCAACCCAAGCGTCCGCTGATGGACATGGATAAGCAAAGCGTAGCATACCCATACAACAGGATTAAAATTGAATTCAAGGGGGTTCCATTGAATTAAAGTAAAATTAATTATTCAGTCTTAAAAAGGAAGGAAATTCTGACACATGCTACAAAACAGATGAACCTTGAGGATATCATGCTAAGGGAAAGAAGCCAGTCACAAAAAAACAAATATTATATGACTCCACTTAGATGAAGTACTTAGAGTATTCAAAAATCATCGAGTCAGGAAGAGTAATGGTGGTTGCCGTGGGCTGGGGGTCAAAGGAGAGAATGGGGAGCTATTGTTTAGTATAAAGTGCCAGTTTTACAAGATGAAAAGAGTTACAGGAAAGGATGGTGATGATGCTTGCACAGAAATGTGAGCATATGTATCTAATACCACAGTAACCTTAAAATGGCTAAGATGGTAAATTTTATGTTATGTGCATTTTGCCACACACATGAAATACACGCACACCTTATAGGATGCGTGCATGGCATGTGTATACCCTGCTGGCACACAACCTCATTGTTGGGGATGACCTGCCTGGGCACAACCTGAGTCTGGCAGGCAGGTGAAGATCAGAACATCCTCATGACTACTGAAAAAGCTGATGGGGAGGATGTGGCTTTCAGTTCAGGCAGTGGGCTGTCCGACACTGACCACCACTCCTGGACACACAGACGCCCCTGGACGTGGGCAGTGGTGCTTCGCTCCGGGCAGATTCCCCACTTGGAGACAGAAGGAGACAGTGGAACAAAATTAACAAACAAGAGAGAGAAAGAGGCTTAATACCACCACCCAACTGCCAGCCAGGGAAGTGCTTCCTCCTTCTCCCCAAGCAGGGGACAGGGCAGGGAAAGAGAGGCCTGGTCAGGGTCAGAGCTCTCATGATGAAGAGGCATGCAGGCCACCCACTGCTCTGCACACACACTTTCCCCTTTATGTCGTATCCAGGGGTAATTTCTGCACCAGAACTAAGAAAGCTTCCTCATTCTCTTTCACGGCTGCATATTACTCCATTGTTCAACTCACTGGATTACTTCCCTGGTGTCTACTGATGGACATTTAGGGAGTTTCCAGTGTTTTGCTACTAAAATTGAAGAGACTATCCTGGTACCTGTGTCCTTTTCCATGGATGTTAAAATTCATTCCTAGAAGCAGGCTGGCTGGTTCAGTTGTGCACTTGTGACCTTGACTGATATTGTCACAGGGCCCTGCGCAGAGGGCGTGAAATTACATTGGCAAAGCAGGAGGGGAAGCTCCTGGTCGTTGTCAGCCTCACTGACGGGAAATGGTAGCTGATCTTGCTAAGGAGTCTGTCCTCGCCCAGGGGTGGTGAGCAGGGTGGCCGAGGGGAGCGATTACAAAAGATATGAAGAAGCTTTTAGTGGTGCTGGATATGTTATCTTTATTGCCATGACAGTTTCATGAGGATGTATACATATGAAAGATCACTAAACTGTAAACTTCAAATATGTGCAGTTTGTTACATGTCAGTTACATCTCAATAAAGACCCCTTTTAAAAAGCAAGAAAACATGCTCATTTGGAGTGTTTGTGTCCCATCAGACTGTCCAAAAATAAACCAGATAATTGCCTCCAGTTCCAGCAAAATTGTGAGGAAACTGGCTCCCTATTGGCGGAAGAATCAATTGGCCTTAGTCTTCTTGGAATTAATTACTGCGGTATCCACTAAAAAGTTTTTCTTTTCTTTGATGAAGAGAAATTATGTGTGCTCCTTATCCAGCTGTTATTAATTAAGATCTTATTCATTTATTTCTCTTTTTTGGCTCAGTAAAATGGAGCTCCATACATCTGATTTTTGCTTCTAAGGCCAACTAGTTAATTTCCAGAGTCCGGCCTTAAAAACGAAAGAGTATATAGTTAACAAAAGGAAGCTGAGAAAGAGTTAAAGATGTCAACTTTCCCCCGAAATCATGGAGGGAAAGATATGATTCTGAATTTTAAAACTTAATGGAAGACTTTCATTTGATAAACTGTTGAATTCAGACCTCTTACACATGTTTAAGTCTTGATTTCTGGTATAAAATGGGACTTGTCGGAATATTTATACTGTCACCAACTTCTCATTTCTCAGTTACAATGAATCTATTATTTAAACAGAAGGATGTTAGAATGTTTCTAAGACTTTAGAATTTGTTGCCATGACTCATGAGAACAACTTTGGGTAGAAAACTGAAGGCTGATTGCTGACCTTACCTGGTAACTTTGTGTAATCACATTTCTGGATTCCGAAACAATGTTAAGTACCTAGGAGATTTCTCAGACAAACAGTAGACTGTTTGCCTCTGCTAAACTTCTTATCTTAAAAAAGAGATTAAGAGTCTTATCTTACCCTCAACAAGATCTTTGAGGTAACGATTCTACTTCTGGAAAATGTATATATCAGAAATAATATACACAAGGATTCTTACTGTAGGATAAACTGGAAAATCCCAAAATATCCAGCAAGAGAGAAAGAGGAAAATAATTACATGACAGTGTGGCCATTTTGTAGAAAATGAGCCTCGGTCCAGTGGGTAGGATTCCCTGCTTCCACTACTTGGGGCCTGGGTTCGATCACTGATCAGGAAACTAAGATCCTGCAAGCTGCGAAATGAGCCGGGTCCACTTCCACTCGTTGAAGAAAACATCCATGACCTGACATTAAGTGACAGATGCTTGTTTGCAGCGCAGTATCTATGGCAGGATTGCTGCGTGAATACAGATGTGATTGGACGCCTGGGGAGGGGTTAGAGGAACAGATGGGCTGAGGGGGGAGTGAGCACTGTCCAGTCTGTCCTTCACATGATCCTTTATTTTTTTTATTATTATAAAGTCTTCATTGCCACAGGCAGGCTTTTCTCTAGTTGCAGCGAGCGGGGCTGCTCTCTGGTCGCGGCGTGTGGGCTCCTCATTGCCCTGACTTCTCTCCTTGCTGAGCATAGGCTCCAGGCTTGCGGGCTTCAGGAGTCATGGTGCAGGGGCTTAGCTGCCCCACAGCACGTGGGATCCTCCCAGACCAGGAATCCAGCCCATGTCTCCCATTGGCAAATTTTTTAAAACAAAAATAATATTTTGGACAAACATAGCTGGGATAGGAGTTTGTTTAGCAAGTGTCCAGGGCTTCCCTGGTGGCCCAGATGGTAAAGAATCCGCCTGCAATGCCAGAGACCTGGGTTCGATCCCTGGGTTGGGAAGATCCCCTAGAGAAGGGATCAGCTGCCTACTCCAGTATTCTTGCCTGCTGAATTCCATGGACAGAGGAGCCTGGTGGGCTATAGTCCATGGGGTCGCAAAAAGCTGGATATGACTGAGTAACTTTCATATATATGTGTCATGTCTGTAGTGCTTGAGTCTGTTGGGATTCTGTATGATTTTAAATTTATTATTTGCTATTTTATTCAACTTGAACATTTTCTACAGCGAAATACTTTTGAAACTAGAAAATGTTTTTTTTTGTTCTTCTGGAGTAGGAAATGGCAGCCCATTCCAGTATTCTTGCCTGGGAAATCCCATGGACAGAGGAGACTGGCAGACTACAGTCCACGGGGTCGCAGAGTCAGCCAAAACTGAGAGACTAACACTTTCACTTTCAAGTCTACTTAACAGAGGAAAGGATGCCTAAGGTTTTACTCAAAAATGAGACTCATCACACTGGCGTGTTGTGTGAGGGCAGAGGCCGGAGCCGGAACTCCCCCCAGAGCGATGGGCCAATGCCTCTTCCAGTTATTCCAGGAGAGTGGATCCAGGTGGAGCATTGAGGGGCTGGGAGGCCTAGGCGGGGGGACAGGGGGCCAGGGTGCCCCTAGAGCTTGGCCGGACCCCAGGGCCGCGGCTTCCCAGAGTGCAGCCCGGAGCAGTGGGAGGGGACCTGGTTTGGGCCCCCAGAACAGACAGGAAATCTCACTCCTCTCTGCCCGGCCTGGGCCCTGGGCTGGGGATTGGGGTTAAGAGCCACCCCCTGAAGGAGGAGCCCAGGCCGGGGGGCTGCCACGCTCCCCCCGGGGTGTGGGGCCAGGGGAGTGTTTGCCAGGAAGCTGTCCTTGGGGCCACAGGCTGAGAGGACTTGGTCAGCAGAGGGGCTCCTGGACCCTGCGGGCAGCCGCGTCTCGCCCCCAGGGGAGTCGCTGCCTCTGGCCCTCAAGCCTCTCTCCGAGTGCAGTTAGCAGCCCTGCCCACGGCACTCTACCAACCGGGAGCCCCGATTTTTCCCCAAAGGGACCCAGGGACTCTTCCCGAATGTGTAGCAAGGGCCAAGAGGGCCTTCCAGAGGACTCAGGGCGCTCGGGCTGGGGGGAGGCGGGCCAGCTGGGCTGCGGGTGTCTGCAGAGGGAGGGGGCTGCGAGGCCCAGGCCAGCCCCTCCCCTTCGCGTTGTGAGGAGGGGGCATCAGCGGGCAGGGCCACCCCTGGGGACACCGTGGAGAAAGGACGGGGTGGGGGAGCCCGCTGGGCCCCCCTTGGTTGTCCCCCCGACATGCCTTCCCCACCGCCCAGCGGCAGCAACACCCTGTGAGTCCCCGGCTGCCGTCACTCTGAGCCCTTCCAGGAGCCGCCGCGGCGACATCTGGTGACAGCGGCCCACCCCACGCCCACTCTGCCCCCATGACCCCCACCTCAGGTCCCTGGCCCTGGGCACCAGGGCGCCAAGTCCCGCTGCCCAGCCTCTGCTGGGCGCCGCGTGCGGCCCAGGGGCGGCTGGCCACCCTGGCTCCTCTGAAGCCCCAAGCTCCCGGTGACACCCCGGGAAAGGTGGGCCAGCCTCGCGGCCAGAGAGCTGCAGAGAGGGGGCCCCAGCAGGCAGTGGCCCCTGAGACCCCCCGGGACGTGGGACTCGGCTTCACAGGCTGGGTGTCCGCGGATGCCACGTGTCAGTCAATGGGGACCAGGACTGGAGAGAAGGCCCTGGGGGGTGGAGGGGGATCCCCTAGAGCAGAAGCGCCTTGATGAGTAGGGCTCCCTGAGGGAGAGGACAGCAGCCCGCCTGGGCTCCGCAGGAGGCTCCCTGGGACTTCGGACTCCAGCCAGGAGCCGGGAGCTGGGAGCTCCTCTTCCAGCGAACTGGCTGTGCCCCCTCGTGGTGGCAACTAGGGATGGACCGCTCCCAGGCTCATGCCTGCTTAGGCCCTCCGCTGGCCGCCTTGCTTTCTTTTTTTCTCTCTCTCTTTTTAAATTTTTAATTGGAGGATAGTTGCTCTGCAAGGTTGTCTGGTGTCCGCCCTGTAACAATGTGAATCAGCTCTAAGTGTACGCGTGTCCCCTCCCCCCGGAGCATCCCTCCCACCCCTCCCCATCTCCTCCAGGTCGTCACAGCACCGGGCTGAGTGCCCTGCGTTATGCAGCAACTTCCCACTGGCGATCTGTTTCACACGTGCCACTCTCAGTCCGTCCCACCCGCTCCTTCCTCCGCCACGTCCACAGGTCTGTTCCCTACGTCTGTGTCTCTTCTCCTGAAGTGGAGAAAAGGGAACCCTCTTGCACTGTTGGTGGGAATATAAATGGATACAGTCACTGTGGACAACAGTATGGAGATTCCTTAAGAAACTAGGAATAAAATTACCATATGACTCAGCAATCCCACTACTGGGCATATACCGTGAAAAAAACATAAATAAAAAAGACACGTGTACCCCCATTGTTCATTGCAGCATTATTTACAACTTGCAGGACCTGGAAGCTACCTATATGTCCACTGACAGATGAGTGGTAAAAGAAGTTGTGCTGCATATAAACAATGGAATGTTACTCAGCCATAAAAAGGAACAAATTTGAGTTAGCTGTACTGAGATGGACGAACCAAGAGTTTGTCATATGGAGTGAAGTAAGTCAGAAAGAGAAAAACAAATATTGTATATTAACGCACATATATATGGAACCTGGGTAAATGGTACTCATGAGTCTTCGTTATTTCTTGCTTTGACTCCCTGAATCGGAAAACAGTTACTGAAAGAAAAGACCACAGCTTTAAATATTCTATCCAATAAAACTTTTAAAATGAAAATAAATACCTGAAGTATGGCTTACGCTGGGTTTTCTAGGAAACAGCCGGATGCAAAGATGGAGGCGGCATGATGCTTCTTCATGGGAGATGCCGACTGGGTGGAAAGGAGGTGGGGATGGAGGAGGGCCAGGGGGTGAGCACAGCGTGAAGCGATGCATCGCACCCAGGGGCCACCTCCCAGCAAGCCCAAAGGGACATGTCGACACTTGGCAGGCGAGTCTGCTTGGCTGGTGGGACGGCTTTGGATAGAGTGGAAGGAGGGGTAATCCTCAGCCCTTCATGAGAGGGAAGAGGGGAGACGCTGCCTAGACACCTTCAGTTTCCGTTTGGCTGAAGTTTGCCCGACGAGATGTTCACTTTCTCACCCTTCTTAGCTTCTTCATTCGGCCTCCGGTGGGCAGTCAGGGTGCAGACTTGGGGTGGGGGGCTTCCCCCAGAGGAGTGGACAGAAGACCAGCCTTGCAGCTGTGTGTCACCAGGTCTACGGAGTGGCAGCCCGGGAGGGGAGCCCAGCTTCTCCAGGGCACATGACTGTTCTGTCCCAGGTGCCAGAACAATTCAGATCCGAGTTGACACAGCTGGGAGTAGAGATGGTCGGGAGGTGGGCCCCACTGAGGCGACCCGAGGGCTGTGTGACATTCGTGTCCACGACTGTCTTCCCCTTGCTCTCCTGGGTCTATTAGTCTCCTTGCATGTTATAATATGGGGCTCATTTTTCCCCTTTTTCTATTTTTTTTTCAAAGTTAATTCATTTATTTTTGGTTGTGCTGGGTCTTTGTTGCTGCACGTGGACTTTCTCTATTTGCAGCGAGGGGAGGCTGCCCTCACTATGGGGGCTCCCCTTGTTGCTCCCCTAGAGCAGGGCTCTAGCATGTGACTTCAGGAGTTGCAGCACATGAGTTCAGTAGTTGTGGCCCACGGGCTTTGTGGTCTCACGGCACGTGGGATCTTCCCAGACCAGGGATCGAACCTGAATCCCCTGCATTGGCAGGCAGATTCTTAACCCCTGGCCCACCAGGGAAGTCCCTCCCCCTTTTCAACAACAACAGAACGGTGTCATTCCAATCAATCACAGACTCCTTCTCAAGATGATGGCCCACAGCTATCTCTTGGAAGCCAGGAGGCTTCCACAGCTCAGGGAATCCCCAAGTTGCAGACAATCCCCTCCCCGTCCCCATTGTGTAGGAGCTTCTCGTGGTAAAGAGGCTCTGGTACCTTTTCAAATTTGGCCCAATGTCATGAGGAGCTCGATGCTAATTTGTGGAAACTATCAATGATAATTAGTAGCCAAGTGGTAACTGGTGAAACCTGCCTGTGTCCCAGGCTTCAGTGTTCTTTCCTGGGAGAGATCCCTGGGAACTCTAACTTGCCACAGCTCTAGGGACAAGGTACAACCATTCTGCAAGGGGGTCACTGGCCCCAGGGCCATAATTTTTCTGCCAGTTGGTCATCAGGAACTCCCTGGAGGCCTCAGGTGGAAAGAGAAGAGGTGGTGGATCTGTTGGTGGAATTTACTCCTGTCTTCTGCACTGGCTTGCTAAGTCACTTCAGTCATGTCTGACTCTGTGTGGCCTTATGGACTACAGCCCACCAGGCTCCTCTGTCCGTGGGATTCTCCAGACAAGAATAGTGCAGTGAGGTGCCATGTGCACTCCTAAGGGGATCTTCCCGACCCAGGGATCGAACCAGTGCCTTTTATGTCTCTTGGATTGGCAGGCAGGTTCTTTACCACCAGCACCACCTGGGAAGCCCCTGGCTTGAGCCTGATTCAAAAGTAGCACTTTCATTACATGACAGGTGGCCTCCTGGGCCTGCCTCCCATGGCTCTCTTATGACTCAGTGGGTCAGATGACAGTTCATGACAGGGAGCTCTTCTGCACAGTCCTTGTGGCCATGACCCTCCGCTGTCAGCCGGCCAGGGCTGACAACTTCCAGAAGCTGTTGTGTAAGTGCTCGGGAGGCATGGACCCGCCTCATGCTCTGGGGGGCTTTGCCGCAGCTCTTAACCAGAGAATCCAAATAGCATTCAAACCCAATCCTGACGCTTTTATTTCCACTGTATATGCTGGGTCTTGTGGCTCAAAAAGAATCCTGAATGTACCCACAAAGCCTGCTTTTGCTCTGGGTCCTAGTCAAAGCCAGAAGTCTACGGCCACACCAGCCTGAATGCATCCGATCTCGTCTAGTCAAAGCTGGAAGTCTCTGGACCACTCAGTGAGTGGCTACAGTATCTGTTGTCTCCAAAATACAGACAGCCCCTGACCCACCTGTCCCTCTTCCTCAGCGGTGGAGACACAGCAGCCTTCCCTCCCCTTCTCTTCCCTTAGAGGGTGTTTTGGCATGCTCAGACCCCTGGACCTGACCAGCTTGGCTCGTGTGCCAGTCCACCGAGTAGTCTTTACTCACCCTTATCTGGCACATAGAAGACCCACTAGAATATCCAAAGTACCTGCCTCTTCGTGTTTAACAGATGCAATTAGCATGGTGTCATAAACATTCTAGTGAATTAGCATGTGCGTGCATGCTTAGTTGCTAAGTTGTGTCTGACTCTGTGTGACCCCATGGACTGTAGCCCGCCAGGCTCGTCTGTCCGTGGGATTTTCCAGGCAAGAACACTGGAATGGGCTGCCATTTCCTTCTCCAGGAACTAGCATGACATCATGCAAACTATCAAGAGGATTAGATCTCTCCTGACCATGGAACAGAGGGCAGCAGAGTTATTAATAACACGGAGCTGAGGCGAGATTAGGAGGGGTATTGATTTCCTCGGCACATAGAGTTGAATTGCTTTTGCTTTTCTGTCTTCGTAAATATTGAGACTAAACCACTCACTGAAATCAATAGCTGTATATCACATTCCAGAGAGTTGGTCAGTCTGTTTCAGCTAAAAAATAATCATGCCCAGCACATCAGCTATAATTGGAACTACACCTGTCTAAGTTCACATTAGTCCACCATCATCTGCCATGATCCGTCTAGGTTACGTGTCATGTAAATGCCAGACAGGTGAATCAAATGAATGTTTTGGAGAGACCACCATCCATGCATCTTTTAAGTTTTTGGTGGTGGTGCTTTTACTTGACTCTTCCCACCACATAGGCCTATAAACCATCAGTTCAGTCACTCAGTCATGTCCGACTCTTTGTGACCCCATGTACTGCAGCATGCCAGGCCTCCCTGTCCATCACCAACTCCCAGAGGTTACTCAAACTCAAGTCCGTTAAGTCGGTGATGCCATCAAACCATCTCATCCTCTGTCGTGCCCTTCTCCTCCTGCCTTCAACCTCTCCCAGCATCAGGGTCTTTTCCAATGAGTCAGCTCTTTGAATCAGGTGGCCAAAGTATTGGAGTTGCATCTTCAGCAATCTGTGCACCATAGGTTACAAAATTATTGAAAAAGTAAATCACAACAAACAAGCAGTTTTCAAGCCTCTGTTGGTGATATGTTGGCTAATATCACCTTGGCCAAAGCAAGTCACATGTCCAAGCCTGAAATCAAGGAGCAGAGAGACTCTGCTTTTTGAAAAGAGGAGCATGGAAGACTTTGTGGTCATTAAAAAAAAAAACCACCACCTAAATAGCAGCTACTACAGGACTTCCCTGGTGGTCCAGCTGGTTGAAACTCCGTACTTCCTGTGCAGGGGGCACAGGTTTGGTCCCTGGTTGGAGAACTAAGACCATACATGCCACAGGGCATGGCCAAAAATAAAATAAAGCACTTTTTAAAAATTCTGCCCAGCTGGCTCAGCAGTAAAGAATCTGCCTGCCAGGCATAAACCACAGGAGACACGGGTTCTATCCCTGGGTCAGGAAGATCCCCCGGAGAAGGGCATGGCAACCCACCCCATATTGTTACCTAAAGAATCCCATGGACATGGGAGCCTGTAGGGTTACAGTCCCCTCACACTATATGCCTCTTCCCCAGACCTCCTCATCACTCGTCTTCTAGTCTTGCCCCTTTCTTATCCCCAACCAGCAGCCCACCATTCACCACCGCCCAGGGGTCGGTACATCCTTACCGCAGACCTCTCCCTTTCCACTCCAGCCTTGCCTGCTGGGAGAACTTCACCTCACCACTGTCTGTCCCTTGGGGACAGGCCTGAGTACGATGATCTACCAAAGATGTGAAGAGAGCTAAAACCAGTAGGTGAGATTGCTGAGGAACAGAATCTTGGCCAATGCGATGTGTGTGGGCTCCCCGGGGGGCGGCCCATCCCCGAGCGGGTGGCTCCCTGGTCCCCCGGAGCCGATCCTGGATGGCCACCCACTCCCTGCCCTGGCACCCGGTGGCCGAGATAACACGAGTGTCTTCCTCAACTTGACTGAGCTTCAGCCGTCTCAAGGGGGGCAGAGAAAGGGTGCACACTGACAAGACTTCTGGAGCAAATACTCTAAGGGGAAGGAGGTCATGGGTCTCTCTACAGGCCTGTCGCTGTCGTGTCTCGTTACCTCCAAGCGGATCAACAGGGCTAACCTAGTGTATGCATGCGCGCATGCTCAGAAGTGTCCGACTCGGCGCAAACCCCTGGACTGTAGCCCACCAGGCTCCTCTGCCCATGGAATCCTCCAGGCAAGAACACTGGGGCGGGTCGCCATGCCCTTCTCCAGGGGATCTTCCCGACCCAGGGATCAAACCTGTGTCTCTGGCACTGGAGGCAGGTTCTTTACCGTCTGAGCCACCAGGAAAGCCCAGATAAACAGGGTCAGCTTTGAAAGCAGCCCAGCAGGGAAACTTCGTCTCTGGGAGCAAATCACTTCCTGAGCAAAGGGCCCGAGGCACCTGAACTGCAGGAAGAGGACTCTGGGAATGGAGCTGGAGGGTAGTGAGACTGCCAGGGGGCGGGGCGGGGGATGTTCACAGATGGATAGAAATGAATGGCTCACACGGAGCCATTCACCCGGGACTCCAGTTCGGTGCCTGGCAAGGACACAGTCAACATTTACCGCTGGGAGGGCGGCCTGAAGCCTGTGACAAGGGCCTTCAGTAAGGAGGTGGAGAGCCGGGGCCTCCTTGGCAAAGGACTGAGGGAGGCGAGCTGAACGCCCTGAGGGATGGGCTGCAAGGTGAGGCTGGAGAGCTCCCACCAGACCCGTGTCCTGGAGAAGGCTCTGCGTCAGGCAGTGAGCTGGGCGGGCTCGGCGCCTGTTAGAGCCTGGGGACGGCTGTCGTCTGCAGACCGCGGTTGGCAGGAGAGGCTGCCCTGGGTTCACCACCGGAGACAGGATGGACATGATCACTGAGATGAAGAGCAGGCCACGCCCGCAGTCAGGGTGCGGTGGGGCCCATGGTGATGGCCAGGAGAGTGCCGTGCCCGGGATGAGGTAGCATTTTGGACAGTAACAGCTTCCGGAGCCAGTAAGCAGAAGGCTGATGGTAACTGGCTCATCCATGGAAAAGTCACGGTCCCTCACAAGCTCTGGATGTAGGACAGTTGACAGGTCCAAAGGTGGCAGATGGACACAGATCTAGGGCCCATGACCAGGGGCCCTGGGTTCCCTGCCCAGCAGTATATGGTGAGCTGTCCTCCGAAGGGCAGGGGCAGGGGGCAGGTCCAGACTTTGACAACAGGGCGTCCAGAGCTTGTCCTGCGGCTCAGTCCTGGAGGAAACGCCCCCACAAGGCCAGCTCCAGGGGGCTCTGGAGCATGGGCCCACACCCCTTCCTGAGAGGCTGACGGGCCATCTCCCCGGTGCCAGACATACACTCACCCTGGGCCAGAGCTGTACCGGCCCTTAGGGCTTGTCAACCTAAAGAAACACACGGCTTGAAAGTTGCGAGTGAAGTTTTATTTGAGGCAAAATGAGGACTGCAGCCTGGGAGACAGCACCTCAGAGAGCTCTGAGAGGCTGCTCCACAGAGATGGGGGAAGGCCAGGATACATGTGATTCTGGTGAAGGGGGATACATGCCATGGCACGTGTATTTTCCCAGAAAGTCTCTACTGGTCTCATGAAGCCTTGAGCATCACACAGAACAGTGGTCACCATGGAGGACTTCAGTGCTTTTCCAATTATGGGGAGATACAAGAACTGGGCTCATAAAAGCGGCTCTGGAAAATATCTGACTATTTGAAGACCTGTCCTGGTAGTTCCCCTGACCCCAGCAGAGTGCCACAGTTCCGCTCTGCACCCTGAACTCCTTCATGGGGTGTTGAAGGTCAGCAGGTACAGCAGTGCATGACTTAGTCCTTGGAGAGGCAGACGGTGGGGCTTAGTTGCCAAGCTGTGTCCAGCTCTTTGTGACCCCACGGACTGTAGCCTGCCAGGATCATCTGTCCATGGGATTTTCCAGGCAAGAATACTGGAGTCGATTTTTCACTTCCCCGGGGCATCTTCCTGACCCAGGGATCGAACCCAGCTCTGCCCTATTGCAGGTGGATTCTCTGCCCACTGAACCACCTTGGCAAATGCCAGTTTGCAGTTGACAGGCTGGAACTGTTAAGAGGAAGGTATGAAAGTGCCCATATCCCTGCTCAAGGCAGAACTTTCCCAGATGTCAATGGGAATAGGTGTCACTTTAAAAGCTTTGTTTGAGGTGCCAACAGCACCCAGGGCTGAAGCTCTGTGTATCCTTCACCCAGGCTGGCCACTGCCTCAAGATCGTGGGTCAGTCCTTATTGCCTTATTTATGCTGGGAAAACTGTATCTTGTTTACAGGCAGAATTCTCATCACCGTGGCATTGAGCATAACATCATAGCATGTGTTTACTAGTTATTCAGATTTCTCTGGACCGCCAGGAAAGTCCCAGAAGTATGACTCTCATTACCAAATATTTGAGGATTGTTTTTTTCAAGAGATCTTCCTATTATTGCTTACTAATTTAATTCCACTGTGGTTATAAAACATACTTTGTGACTTAAATATTTGTATGACTAAAATTTTTTGACACTTTTTTTTTCCAGTGGTTTAACCATTTTATTTATTTATTTTTTATTAGTTGGAGTCTAATTTCTTTACAATATTGTAGTGGTTTTTGTCATACATTGACATGAATCAGCCATGGATATACAGGTATTCCCCATCCCGATCCCCCCTCCCACCTCCCTCTCCGCCCGATCCCTATGGGTCTTCCCAGTGCACCAGGTCCAAGCACTTGTCTCATGCATGCAACCTGGGCTGGTGATCTGTTTCACCCTAGATAATATACATGTTTCGATGCTGTTCTCTTGAAACATCCCACCCTCACCTTCTCCCACAGAGTCCAAAAGTCTGTTCTGTACATCTGTGTCTCTTTTTCTGTTTTGCATATAGGGTTATCATTACCATCTTTCTAAATTCCATATATATGTGTTAGTATACTGTAATGGTCTTTATCTTTCCAGCTTACTTCACTCTGTATAATGGGCTCCAGTTTCATCCATCTCATTAGAACTGATTCAAATGAATTCTTTTTAATGGTGTATATGTACCACAGCTTCCTTATCCATTCGTTTGCTGATGGGCATCTAGGTTGCTTCCATGTCCTGGCTATTATAAACAGTGCTGCAATGAACATTGGGGTGCACGTGTCTCTTTCAGATATGGTTTCCTCAGTGTGTATGCCCAGTGGGATTGCTGGGTCATATGGAACTTCTATTTCCAGTTTTTTTCAGAAATCTCCACACTGTTTTCCATAGTGGCTGTACTAGTTTGCATTCCCACCAACAGTGTAAGAGGGTTCCCTTTTCTCCACACCCTCTCCAGCATTTATTGCTTGTAGACTTTTGGATAGCAGCCATCCTGACTGGCGTGTAATGGTACCTCATTGTGGTTTTGATTTGCATTTCTCTGATAATGAGTGATGTTGAGCATCTTTTCATGTGTTTTTTAGCCATCTGTATGTCTTCCTTGGAGAAATGTCTGTTTAGTTCTTTGGCCCATTTTTTGATTGGGTCATTTATTTTTCTGGAGTTGAGCTGAAGGAGTTGCTTGTATATTTTTGAGATTAATCCTTTGTCTGTTGCTTCGTTTGCTATTATTTTCTCCCAGTCTGAGGGCTGTCTTTTCACCTTGCTTATAGTTTCCTTTGCTGTGCAAAAGCTTTTAAGTTCATTAGGTCCCATTTGTTTATTTTTGCTTTTGTTTCTAATATTCTGGGATGTGGGTCATAGAGGATCCTGCTGTGATTTATGTCAGAGAGTGTTTTGCCTATGTTCTCCTCTAGGAGTTTTATAGTTTCTGGTCTTACATTTAGATCTTTAATCCATTTTGAGTTTATTTTTGTGTATGGTGTTAGAGAGTGTTCTAGTTTCATTCTTTTACAAGTGGTTGACCAGTTTTCCCAGCACCACTTGTTAAAGAGGTTGTCTTTTTTCCATTGTATATCCTTGCCTCCTTTGTCGAAGATAAGGTGACCATAGGTTCGTGGATTTATCTCCGGGCTTTCTATTCTGTTCCATTGATCTATATTTCTGTCTTTGTGCCAGTACCATACTGTCTTGATGACTGTGGCTTTGTAGTATAGTCTGAAGTCAGGCAGGTTGATTCCTCCAGTTCCATTCTTCTTTCTCAAGATTACTTTGGCTATTCGAGGTTTTTTGTATTTCCATACAAATTGTGAAGTTATCTGTTCTAGTTCTGTGAAAAATACCGTTGGTAGCTTGATAGGGATTGCATTGAATCTATAGATTGCTTTGGGTAGTATAGCCATTTTGACAATATTGATTCTTCCAATCTATGAACACGGTATATTTCTCCATCTGTTTGTGTCCTCTTTGATTTCTTTCATCGGTGTTTTATAGTTTTCTATGCATAGGTCTTTTGTTTCTTTAGGTAGATATACTCCTAATTATGTTATTCTTTTTGTTGCAGTGGTGAATGGTATTGTTTCCTTAATTTCTCTTTCTGTTTTCTCATTGTTAGTGTATAGGAATGCAAGGAATTTCTGTGTGTTAATTTTATATCCTGCAACTTTACTATATTCATTGATTAGCTCTAGCAATTTTCTGGCAGATTGACACTTGTTTTATGGCCCCGAATATGATCTCTCTTGGCAAATGTTCCGTGTGCCTTTACCAATAAGGTGTGTCCTGCTGTTGTTGGTTATGAAGTTCTATAAATGTCAAATCTGTGAGTAGTGTTAGTCGTGTCTTCCATTTCCTTCCTGAATGTCTGTGTCCTTGTACTGAAAGAGGGGTGTTGGGATGTCCTGCTGTAAGTGTGAATTCATCTATCTCTCTCAACAGCCCCATCAGTTTTGGCTTCATTTATGCGATATTTTGCGGCTCGCTGACAGGTGCATGTATGTTCAGAATTGTCATGTTCTCTGGTAGACTCCTTTGTCCTCTGTCTCTGATAATATTCTTTTCTCTGAAATCTATCTTGTCCAATGTTGTAGGAGTCACACTGGTTTTCTTTTGATTGGATGTGGCTTATCTTTCTCCCTCCTATTATTTTTAAGCTGCTGTGTCTTTACATTTAAAGTGGGTTTCTTGTAGGTAGCACACTGCTGGGTCTTGTTTTTTTAAACCAATTCCCTAATTTCTACCTTTTATACAGGAGTGTAGACCATTGGGTTTTTTTCTTTTAAATATATAGTTGCTTGACACTGCTGTGTCAATGTCTCCTGTACGGCAAAGTGAATCAGCCATAGATACACAAACATTCCCTCTGTTTTGGATTTCCTTCCCTTCTAGGTCACCGCTGAGCGCTGAGTAGATTCCCCTGGGCTTTACAGTTGGCTCTCATTGTTATCAACTTTTGGGTTTTTTTTTTTTTTCACTTTTTAAATGTTTTCATTAGTTATTTAATTTTGTTGGTGTTCGGTCACTAAGTCGAGTTCAACTCTTTGCGACCCCATGGACCGCAGCACGCCAGACTTCCCCGTTCTTCAGTGCCTCCCAGAGCTTGCTCAAACTCATGAGTCGGTGCTGCCATCCAGCCATCTCATCCTCTGTCGTCCCCTTCTCCTCCTGCTCCCACACCCTGAGTATTGTAAATAGTGCTTCAGTGAACACTTGGGTGGGCATATATCTTTGACAATTGAGTTTTACGTGACAACATCGTTATCTACTAATCCTTTCAACTGTATTATTTATGGGCCCATTTTGATGGCTGCTTTTTCTCCTCCTTATGGTTTTATTTTTCTAGTTCTTGTGTGCCTGATACTTTCCGATGGGAAATCAGACCATGTGAAGTTCACCTTTTGGTGCTGGATATTTCTGTGTCCTGCAAATATTCTTGGTATTTGCTCTGGTTGCAGTTGGGTTACTTGGAAACAGTCTGACCCTTTTGGGATTTGTATTTAAGCTCTGTTAGGTGGGGTCCAGGTCTTCCCTGGTAGCTCAGATGGTAAAAAATCCACCTGCAATGCAGGAGACACCGGTTCCATCCCTGGATCGGGAAGATCCCCTGGAGAAGGGAATGGCAACCCACTCCAGTATTCTAGCCTGGGAAATCCCTTGGACAGAGGAGCCTGGCTGGCTACAGGCCAGGGGTCACAAGGAGTCAGACCGACTGAGCGACTAACGTTTTCACTTTTCACAGGTGGGGTCCAAGAAGCATTTGGTCCGGGGTAATTTCCCTGCTTCTGAGCTGAGGCATGCCTACTCTGGCTGATGGTACAAACGACTACTCCCCGCCTTGTGTGAGCACCAGTTGCTGCTGTTTCCAGTCCTCGTGGTGGCTCTTTCCCAGCCTGGGGTAGATCACCAGCCCCTCAGCCCGCACACCCCGTATCCTGACCCGGCAAGTGCTCACTGGTGCTCAGCCGACACTGCAGGCAGACCTCTGCAGAAGTCTGCCCTGCGGGTCGGGTCCTTGCATCTTGTCCTGGAAATACTCCAGACAGTACTCCCTTGTACAGCAGAGGGCGCACCTCCCTCGTTTTCTGTGGTCCTTGACGGCGTGATGCCCAGGGTCAAAAGCTGTTTTCTGCTAGCTTTGCTGAGGTTTTCCGGGGTTTAGGTCAGAGCACAAACCTGGTCCTTGCTCTTCCATCTTAAATAAGATCAGATGTCCTCTTGCCTGTTTTTTTTTTTTTTCCCCTGAAGGATTTATTTACTGGTTTTATTGCTTTTTGGCGGCTCTGGATCTTCGTTGCTGGGCGGGCTTTCTCTAGCTGCAGCAAGCCCGGCTTCTCTCCAGGCGCGGTGCTCTGGCTTCTCATCGCAGTGGTTGCTCTTGTCGCAGAGCAGGGGCTCTAGGCCCTTGGGCTTCAGTGGCTGTGGGATCAGCAGCGAGGCTTGTGGATTCTACAGAGTGGGCTCAAGAGTTGTGGTGCACAGTCTTAGTTGCTCCAAGGCAAATCTTCCCAGAACATGGGAATCTTCCCAGAACATGGGAATCTTCCCAGAACATGGATGGAACTCGTGTGGCCCACATTGGCAGGTGAATTCTGAACTCCTGCATCACCAAAGAAGCCAGCCTGTTTTTAAATAGAGTCTGGGAGTCTATCTTATTTTTTTTTTTTTTAATTCTAGTTCACTTACAACATTGTGTTAATTTCTGCTATATAGCAAAGTAATTCAGATACACACACACAGTGTGTGTGTGTAGGAGAAGACTCTTGAGAGTCCCTTGGACAGTAAGGAGATCAACCCAGTCAGTCCTAAAGGAAATCAGCCCTGAATATTCACTGGAAGGACTGATGCTGAAGCTGAAGCTCCAATACTTTGGCCACCTGGTTTCAGTCTGTGGGCCCTCTGATGCCCTCTCTTAGCACGTACCATCTTAAAACTAACCTTTTCCAGTCCTGTGGCCACTGCTGAGTTTTTGTACAAGGGTTCCCTTTTCTCCATAGCCTCTCTACCATCTGTTATTTGTAGACTTTAATAGTGGCCAATCTAACGGGCATGAGAAGCTACTTCATTGTAGTTTCAATTTGCTTTTCTCTAATAGCTAGCAATGTTGAACATCTGTATGTCTTCTTTGGGGAAATGTTTATTTAGTTCTGCCCATTTTTCAATTCGGTTGTTTGGTTTTTGTCATTGTTGAGTTGTATGAGCTGTTTATGTATTTTGGAAATTAAGCCCTTGTTGGCTGCGTCATTTTCAAATATTTTCTCCCAGTCTGTAGATTGTCTTTTTGTTTTGTTTACAGTTTCCTTTGCTGTGCAAAAGCTTGCAAATTTCTTAGGTTCCATTTGCTTATTTTGCTTTTCTTTCTATTGGCTTGAAGACTGACCTAAGAAAACATTGTACAATTTATCTCAGAGAATGTTTTGTCTATGTTGTTTTCTAGGAGTTTTATGGTGTCTTGTCTTACGTTTAAGTCTTTAAGCCACTTTGAGTTTATTTTTTTGTGTAGTATGAGGGCATGTTCTAACTTTACTGATTTATATGCAACTGTCCAACTTTCCCAGCACCACTTGCTAAAGAGACAGTCTTTTTCTCCATTGTATATTTTTGCCTCCTTAGTTGAAGATCAATTGATCAGAGGTGTCTGGATTTATTTCTGGGCTCTCTATTCTCTTCCATTTATCCATATGTCTGTTTTTGTGCCAATACCATGCCATTTTGATTACTGTAGCTTTGTAGTATCGTCTGAAGTCTGGGAGAGTTATGCCTCCTACTTTGTTCTTTTTCCTCAGGATTGCTTTGGCAATTCTGGGTCTTTAATGATTCCATATAAATTCTAGGATTATTTGTTCTAGTTCTGTAAAAAATGTCATGGGTAATTTGATAGGTATCAACAATAGGTTTTGAGTAGCATGGTCATTTTAACTATATTAATTCTTCCAACCCAATAGCATGGGATATCTTTCCATTCTTTGAGTCATCTTCAGTTTCCTTTATTAATATTTTATAGTTCTCAGCATATAAGCCTTTCACCTCCTTGGTCAGGTTTATTCCTAAGTTCTTTGTCTTTGGTGCAATTTTAAAAGGTATTGGGAACCTGTCTTTTAAAATTTGAATTGAGTCTGTTCAACTCTTAACTGGCAGAAATTACTGATGACTTCTACTTCAAAAGGAAGATGAGACAGTGAAAAGTTTTCTTTCTAACCAGTTTTTCAAGTTTTCAGAGCTAAAAACAAAACAAAACAAAAACCAGACACTAAGAGGTGGAACTCTTCACCACCAACTGAATTCCACCGCTTGCACATGTCACAAGGTGTGTGGCCACGGCCTGGAGATTTGCAAAGACAACTTCTGCCTGAAGTCAGGCTCTCTTCCTTCCTCCTGGGTGCCAGGAGCATGGGAGACCTGAAGAAATGACTCAGTGGTTCTGCGTTCACCCTCAGCCCCTGGAAACACCCCGGGGCTGCTCATTGCTGCAGGGGCCCAGTGCTGGGCTATGCTCCAGAACCCCAGGGGCTTCTCCAGGGCCCAGAACTAGGCCCAGGCAGCCACTGAATCAGGTGGCTGGGCTCGGTGAGGCTGGGGCGGTTGGCACCCTGGCCCTGCCCACAAGGATTCTGATGACTCACGTGGCCTAGAAGGATAAGTCCTTGATGCCAGATGATGAAACAGACCTCCTCACGGGCCGCTCCCTTGGACCTGCCTCCTGGGCTGCTGTGAGCTTCTCCAGCTACAGCTTTGTCCAGAGACCTTGTTGACTCATGAGTTCCCGAGGCCTGAAACCTGGGCTCCTGGCTTACTGGGGAATTGTGGGGAAGGGTCTCCACGTCTCATCCAGCTGGGGCTGTGCTAGTGCAACCAGAGGACAAGGCTTTAAGTGCATTCGTGAAATTCTGCAGACTCACAAGCAGTGGAGCATGGACAGTGGAGCTGCTGGCATCTGCAGAGAGAAAGGGCAGGTTTGGGGCTGGGAGGCCCCAGTGACCATGCACAGGGGGACTCCCCCCACCCCCAGGCTCCTCTGCCAAAGGGCCTCCATCCAGACCCAGCATACAGGCACCACGGCAAGACCCGTGCCACGTGCCATCCCAGAATCCAGGGGGGTTGGGGTCCCTAAGAAGTTTCCTGAGGGAAACATTTAGAACTTTTGGATGAATTATTAACAAAAGTCCTTTAATTCTTAATCGGGATCCTTAAAGAGAAAAGTGCTTTGGCCAAAAATGGAAAAGACTGACAATCAGCGTGCTGGGTAGCACTGCGGCCACGGGCCTGGGGCTGCTTGCTCGTCCGGGACACCAAGCCCTTTCCGTTTCAACGGCCGCGAGAGATGGGCGAGGCTAGCACTGAGACTCGAGACCAGCAAGGACTGGACTCTCGGTGGGAGGGTAGGCTGAGGCGGGGAACTCCATCTGAGGGTGGCATGGAAGACACGTGTCCTGGCCCGAGCCCTGAATGCTTAGGAAGTCTCCTCTGTAACTCGGACCCAGGGCCAGCTTCAAGGCAGCTTGCGATTCAAGCTAAAGCCGCATGCCTTGTCTTGGAAACTCAAGCTGAGGATCCAACAGAGGCGTGAGCAGTTTCAACGTGGGCTTCTGATTACAGGAGGAGCTGACTTTATGAAAACGTTTCCAGCTATACATTTAGGATTCTGATTAATCTTCCATATATATCATATTTCCGCTTACTAATAAAATCTTACTTTAACATCGGTAGGGTCTGGCTCTCCTTAGAAACTGTCACATCCTTGGATGCTGTTAGGGACTGAGGAACAGGTCGTTCCGCTGAAGACTCTGTTTCCTCTGGGATAGCCGCCAGCATGTTGAGACCCCAGGAGCAGGAATTGCCCAGTGCTTGGAGCTGACAACAGGGAGAAAAACGCCAGCCACCACCAACAGCTGGGGAGTCTCCTCTTTTAAAAGCTCCCATCACCCCCACCTTGCTTCATGGGGACATCTGGTCCAGATCCTAAAAGTCAACTCAGAACTGTTACTGATCAAATCACTGGAAAACAAGCCTTCGGTCAGCCTTGGTCTATCCGGTGAGTGCTTTTTTTTAATTGAAGTGTAGTTCATTTACAAAGTTGTGTTAGTTTAGGTGTACAGCAGTGATTCAGATATATAGGTATTTAGATATATTTATTTATTTATTTATTTAATATATATTTAGATTTGTTTCCATTATAGATTATTACAAAATGTTGAATATAGTTCCCTGAGCTATATGGTAGGACCTTGTTGTTCATCTATTTTATATATATATATATAGTAGTGTGTCTGCTAATCCTAAACTCCTAACTTATCCCTCCCATATACCTTTCCCCTTTGGTAACCAAAAGTTTGTTTGCTATGTGTGTGGGTCTATTTATGTTTTGTAAATAAGTTCATTTGTATCCCCTTTTTTTTTAGATTCCAAAGAATCTATCTATATATCACATATATCACATCTTCTTTGAGGAATTAGTCACTGGAATGCTCATGGACTCCAGGTAAAAACACAATGGTGATTTTAAACTGCTAAAAAAAAGGCAAACTATTGGAAACTACTTAGATGTGGAATTCATAAAATGACTAAAGAACTATTACACTCTCAAGGAGAGTGAAATAAGTTTAAAACTATGTTATAGAAATATTTCTCCAACTCTGGGGTGGACCAGGTAACCGAAGAGAACAAAGCCATGGGCTACAGCTCCATGTTACTGGTGATCCAGGCAATTCTGAGGCACTGGACCTTAGAGACCACTCCCCAAACTGGCCAGGGGTCTGGGAGAGAGTATGGAAGCTCACGTCTTTTCCCCATATCTTTGTTGTTGTTCAGTCGCTAAGTCATGTCTGACTCTTTGTGACCCCAAGGTCTGCAGCACGCCAGGGTTCCTTGTCCTTCACCATCTCCAAGAGTTTGCTCAAACTCATGTCCATTGAGTCCATGATGCATCCAACCATCTCATCCTCTGTGGTCCCCTTCTCCTCCTGCCTTCAATCTTTCTCAGCATCAGGGTCTTTTCCAATGAGTCAGCTCTTCGCATCAGGTAGCCATAGTATTGGAGCTTCAGCTTCAGCATCAGTCCTTCCAATGAATATTCAGGACTGATTTCCTTTAGGATGGACTGGTTGGATCTCCTTGCAGTCCAAGGGATTCCCAAGAGTCTTCTCCAACACCACAGATCAAAAGCATCAATTCTTTGGCGCTCAGCCTTCTTTATGGTCCAACTCTCACATACACACATGACTACTGAAAAAAACCCTGGCTTTGACTAGATGGGCCTTTGTCTGCTGAGTAATGTCTCTGCTTTTTAAAATGCTGTCTGTCTATGTTTGTCATAGCTTTTCTTCTAAGGAGCAAGTGTCTTTTAATTTCATGACTGCAGGTACCATTTGCAGTTTGATTCAGCCCTTGTAGAGCCTTTCATTTTCCTGTTCCACTTGAGGCTGTGTCTTCTCTAGGCCTGCTGCTTAGCTGCCATCCTGGGATTTCTCTTCATTCCTTACGGGAATTCTTCCTGTGTCTCTTCCTCTGTTGAATGGGAGTTCTGGGACCCCATGTCCTATGTTCTGGTGGCTTCCCTGGAAAGAGAGAAATTTTTTTGAGAACTAAACTGAAGATGCCTTTTCTTCCTTCATATTTGAATGGCAGTTTACCTGGGTATTGAATTCTAGGCTAAAAGTCATTTTCCCACAGAAGTTTGAAAGCCGGACTTGGATGTCTGCTGGTTGTTGGTGCAAGGGGAAGCCAGAGACCACTGTGATCCCCACAGCTTGGTGAGATTTGTTCATCCCCAGTGCTCCTTGGGTGGAACACTGGTGGGGGTTCTTGGGTCCTTCAGCTCTGCAAAACTTTCCTGTATTATTTCTTTATGAGCTCTGATTTCTTTATTGTAGCCTTTTTGATCCTTGTTATTCATATGTTGGATCTTCTGGAGTTTTCTGTTAATTTCCTTTCTCCTACTATTTTCTAGTTGTTGACCTTTTATCCTTCTTTTTCTGGGAGAGATCTTCAACTTTATCTTCTAGTCCGTACATTGCGTTTTTCTTTCCATCATCATATCTTTCATTTCTAAGTGTTTTTGCCCCTAGTATTCCTTTTTTATAACATCTTGTTTTTGTTTCCATTTCTCTTTGTTGTTGTCATTCAGCCACTAAGTCGTGTCCAACTCTTTGCAATCCCATGGACTGCAGCATACCAGGCTTCCCTGTCCTTCACTGTCTCCCAGAGCTTGCTCAGACTCATGTCCACTGAGTCAGTGATGCCATCCAACCGTCTCATCTTCTGTTGCCCCCTTCTCTTTTCCTCAATCTTTCCTAGCATCAGGGTCTTTTCCAACGAGTCAGCTGGAAAAGGTGACCAAAGTATTAGAGCTTGCATCAGGTGGCCCAAGTATTGGAGCTTCAGCTTAAGCATCAGTCCTTCCAATAAATATTCAGGGTTGATTTCCTTTAAGATTGATTGACTGGTTTGTTTTCCTTGCAGTCTAAGGGACTCTCAAGAGTCTTCTCCAGCACCACAGTTCAGAAGCAGCTTTCATGACTACTGGGAAAACCATAGCTTTGACTAGACAGACCTTTGTTGGGAAAGTGATGTCTCTGCTTTTTAATATACTATCTAGGTTTGTCATAGCTTTTCTTACAAGGAGCAAATGTCTTCATTTCATGGCTGTAGTTACAGTCTGCAGTGATTTTGGAGCCCAAGAAAACAAAGTCTGCCACTGTTTCCATTATTTATTTGCTGTGAAGTGATAGGACCAGATGCCGTGATCTTAGTTTTTTGAATGTTGAGTTTTAAGCCAGCTTTTTTACTTTCCTCTTTCACCCTCATCAAGAGGTTCTTTAGTTCCTTTTCACTTTCTGCAACTGGGGTGCATATGCTGTTGTCTATTAGGTTGAAATAATGAAGTCATCCCGACTCATTCCTTCACTGACTTCTCTGAGTCTTGCCTCATCTGTTTTGTTCATCTTTCTTCTTAAATCCTCATTCTGGGCCCAGTTTCTTTTTTCCTAAAGTGCATACTTCAGTCACAGTCTGTTACTAACACTTTAAATTTTTGTTTCTCTGAAAATATTTTCACTTTATTCTCATTTTTGAATGGTAGTTTAACAGAGTATAGAATTCCATGAGCCCTTCATGCCTTGGAGGGCCAGTAGACCTTGGCAAGCACAGTGGGCGACAGTGGAGGCCTCAGCAGGGGAGTTGAGGGGCTGACTGCAGGGCACACACTGGCCTGCTAGGGACACTGCTGAGGCCTGGAGGTCACAGCAGAGAGCGAGGCCCAGGTGGACCGGGTGTGCACTCAGATCCAGCTGGAGGCAGAGACTAACCTGCGTTGGAAGCTACAGTGAGGTCCTGTGCCACAACTTGAATGTCCCCAGATGGGGGCCTTGGTACTGGCTGGGTAGAGGACTGGCCTGTGCCAATGCCTTGGCCTCCAAGATCATGGGCAGAGAACAGGGGTGCTCATTTGCTGCCATCAATGTGAAATCTGTTCCCTATCAATCAGCCTGTTAGCTTTCTAAGATTTTCATAAGGGCCTAAATGCAAGGGATAATGTTTAAAAATATAAATTATTTTCTTAATCACATTCTATATTTGTAATGAGTAAATGTTCCAAATTTTTGAGCTCAGAATTACCAGATTAATGTCTTTAGCCTACTGGCTCAGATGGTAAAGAATCTACTTGCAATACAGGAGACCTGGGTTTGATCCCTGGGTTGGGAAGATCCCCTGGAGAAGAGAATGACAACCCACTCCAGTATTCTTGCTAGAGAATCCCATGGACAGAGAAGCCTGGCGGGCTACAGTCCATGGTGTTGCAGAGAGTTGGACACAACTGAGCGACTAACAAACAAAGAAAGTAAAAACAGAGACTAATTGAGCCTCAAAGTAGTGGTTACTTCTCTACAAATTTTCTCCCTGTCTGGCATATTCATGCTTTGACACTTCGCTTCCTGGTGGGGGAGGCACCGTAGGACACGGCTGCATAGATGAGATAACATGCAGAACATACTCTGAGAGTTATAGTCAATGTTTTCACTGAAGTTCCACATATTTGAAAGCTTGTTTGCAGCCCTGAACTGCAGCTGTGGCCCTCTCTGTATCGCTCCAAATATAGTTATGATCTCCGTAGAAATGCCTGGAGAAGGCTCCCGCATTGCAGGGATATTAATTGTGTACCCAGACCCAAGAACTGAGCTCTGTCTGCCAGTTTTGTAATTTTTAGTCTCAGGAGACACCTGCATCAGCAAATTGAGCACAAATAAAGTGATTTGATTTTACATTTGTCTGAATGAATTTTATTTTAAGGCTATGTCAACAAATTGTTAGCACATTTACTTTTTAACTTCTTTCCCAAGAATTCTGTTCAGAGGAAGGGCAAAATCTATGTAACGAGAAACCGTTAGGGAAATTAAAACGGAGGTAGTCTTGTTTAGGCTTTAAAGTAGGGGAGGAACTTCTCTCATGGTCCAATGGCTAAGACTCTGCGCTCCCAACGCAAGTTGCCTGGGTTTGATCCCCAGTCAGGGAACTAGACCCCACATGCTACAACTAAGACTTGGTGAAGCAAAGTAAATTAAAAATAGTGATAAACAAATAAATATTTGTTTTTAAAAGATGTAGGGAAGCAGGCCTCTGACCCACTTTAGACTTTGCCTGGACGCTGCCTGGACTACATTTCTGCCTGCAAGCACACCACTTGTTACCAGCAAGTCAAGCAGCACCTTAGATAAGAAGGAAGTGGGATCTCTTAAGTTCCTGAGGGCCTGGCCAGCCCCCAGGGTCTAAGAAATCCTATGACTCACTAGGTAAAACAAACAGCATTGTAAAAGTTAAAGGAAAGAACAGAGCTGCATTTTTGTCCTGCAAACTGATGATGATATCCCATTCGTGGCCTGAGAATATAAGGAAGAGCCCCCAAAATGTCGATTGGAAGCTTCACCGGTGGGCTGGACACACCACCCAGAATCCTTTCCCAGTTGGGACTACAGATTGCTGTTAATGAGGGACTTCCCAGCGCTGTTAAGTCTGGATGTAGGTCGTTGGCCCAATTTAGTGAGGTATATGCTGTTACTTCTACTGTTTCTATTTCTTTTCCTTTAATGACTGTATATTGAGATTAAATCAAATAGTCTTCTGTAAAAAATGTGTTTTCTTTTGTTAATGAACCCTTCAACCCCAAAACAAAGTAAAAACTTCAAAACAAATGAAACCAAAATTTTCAAATATATTTTAAAAGGTATTAGCTGATCCCTCTATTCAATCTGAGCTTTTGAATATCTTAAAAGTAGCATCAGCTTTGGAACAGAAAACCTATCAAACCTAAGTCCTTTTTTAGATTCTGTTTTTTCATAGTGGTATACGGGGAAACTCTTTTCTCAAAGTTTTTACCTTTTGCAGTGTTAGGGAGGATTTCTTTTTAGCTTGTTTTAAAAAGCTGCCCTTTGTGCTGATTTGTGGCTTCTCTACTTCATCAGCTGTAGGGATCACATGCTTCGAAATAAAATAAACCCCAAACAAATCTCACAACAGTAGTTTGATCTGTAACAATTATATAACTTTGTCAAGAACAACTCTATTAAAAGTGATCATGGCTTTATTCTTTTTTTTTTTTTTTTTTACTCAAAGACTTGCTTTATTATAGTACACATGGGATGCAACTGATGGGAGTGGGTGCATGTTGTGGGCAACCACTGCCCTGATTAGCATCGGATGCCCATCCCGATGGCCATGAATGTGCTAAAGGTGCCGCCACTCTACATCATGGCTTTTCCAATGCCGCATTCCGATCCTGAGACAGGAAAAGGTGCCGAAGAGCGCCCCCACCGCCATGCCCATGGCGCAACCCATCACGAAGCCCATCTTCACGCGGTCGAAGCAGCTTGGCTGGGACTGTTCATAGGGACCCACGGCTACTGGCATCTGCGGGGTTCGACGGTTAGGGAAGTGCGGGCCTAGCCGCCAGCCCCCATGTTATTCTTTTAAAATATATTTATTTACTTATTTGGCTGCACCCACTCTTAGGTTCAGGGGCTCTTTAGTTGCGGCATGTGGGCTCTAGTACCCTGACCAGGAGTGGAATCCAGGTTTCCAGCACTGGGAGCAGCTGAGTCTTAGCTACTGGACCACTAGGGAAGTCCCTCATAAATAAGGTGATGGTTTTTATCTCACTACCTGCCTCAAAAACAAGACCAAAGAGCTCAGCTCTCAACCCCACGCAGGGCGGACTCTGAGGTTCCTTGGTGTCGTCTCCCTCCCAGGGGTTGGACTCTTGTTTTGAAGCCTTGGAAACCAAAAGGCTCACTGCCCTCCTCCCGTGAGAGTGGGTGGGCCTCCCTCCCCACTCCCCGGCGGTGTCACCTTACACCGAGAGTAACGACGTCCTCCAGTGGGCACGCCCCTCCCTCCAAGTCACCCAGGACGCACCGAAGTCGCCGCCCTGAGAGGCTCCTTCCCTGCCACCCACGTGCGTCTTCGTCCCAGAGCTGTCCCCTCCGCCGCCGCAGCACAAACGCCCGGCGGGGACCAGTGTCCAGGGGCCCCTGGTAACCCGCCGGACCCCTGCCTCCCGGCCCACGGCCGCCGGGTCTTCCTGCGTCCAGGCCTCCCAGCACAGCAGACCGCGATCTACGAACAAGTACCAAGTTTCCATATAAGTGGATTCTGCGCAGCCTCGCCCGGGTCCGGCGCAGGCGGGTCAGCAGCCTGGTGGGAGGCGTGGCCACCCGGGCGGGGGCGGGGTTATCGACGGGATGTGAACACCCCGAAAGGAGGCGTGGTTATTGATGGGGCGTGGGCATCGGGAGGGAGGCGTGGTCGTTTGTGGGCGTGGTCGTCCGGGAGGGAGGCGTGGCCAGCCCGTAGGGCCGTGGGGCCCGCCTCCACCCGCAGGAATGCACCGCCCCCGCCGCCCCGCCCCCGGCCGCCTACCCTTGCCCCAGGTCTCCCAGTCCGACTCGGTGGCGTCCTCCCCCGCGGTCTGCGGCCATCCCTGGAATGCAGGCGGGCCTCATTAACTAGCCGAGTGTGACTTCACTACACGCACGTGTAACAGGACCTCGGGGAAGCTGCGCTCTGGTGTCCACGCCCCAGGAAGCCCGACCTCTCGGGTTGAGGTTCCAGGAAGGCGCCAGAGGCCCGTCCGGGAGGCCGGGGGTTCACTCACCCAGGCCGGGGATGGGATCTGAAGGGATCGCTCCCCGCCCCCCGTCGTGGGCTTCCTCAGCGCGCCAGTGCCGTCCCTCCCCGAGATGCCCTCCGACGACTCGGGGGCCTTTATGCCTTTGGGACTGAGCATCTGCCCGCATCTCACCAGAGGCCATGACAAGGGACCCCCACACTGCCCGCCCGGCCCCCCGCCCCCGACAGGTCAGGGCGGGCCCACCTTTCCCAGGGAGCCCCAGGAACCCCTCTGCTGCCTTTGATACTTGGCTCGTGCTTTCGAACCCCAGTCAGAGTCCCAGACTCAGACCACAGGGGGGTTCCGGCTCCTCCCTCCGCCAGTCTGTAGTGGGGAGCCAGTGGGGCTAAACACAAAAGTACGGTTTTCTTTGAGAGAGAGAAAGAAAGAGAAATCTGGAAATGGGCCGCACAGCTGCTTGAGGCCACACTGGGGGAGTTGCTGCGGCTGCCTGCCTCCACTTCCTCCCTCCCAGGTCTGCTAGGAAATTGGAGTCAGCCAACTGTGATCTTCCAGGAGGTTTGAAGGGGGAAAGGGGGCGGAGGCCATGTCCTTGCTGCTCTCTGCTCTTCTCTGCTGACAAGCAAGATGGAGAAGGGGTGAGCAGGTTCTGATGCCTCCTTCCAGCTGCCTGGGTGGTGGCAGGCAGGGACGGCAGGGACAGCAGCCGCAGGAGCATCTATTTTGGCTGCCACAGCCCGGGGTGGCAGCTCTGGATGTCTGGCAGACTCCTGACTCTGGAGGCAGAGCCAGAGGGTGGAACCCCACCCCCACGTCTGGAAGTGGTTCTCAGAGGCCCAGTCCAGAGAGCCTTGTGTCTGCTGTCAGCCTCGCTTAGATTATCTGCAGTGGTTCTGCTCCCTGCACCCTGATGGCCACAAGCTTGGCTGCCACAGATGATGTGGCCTTATCACCACAGGTGTGGGTGGTGTGGTGATGGGTGGTGTGGCTGCCCTCCACCTAAAGACCACAGAGCACGCCTATCACCAAACAAGTTGGCCTTTCTCTGGGCACTTCTCTGGCAGATCGGAGGTTAGGACTCCGCACTTCCCCTGCAGGGTGCACGGGTTCAATCCCTGGTCTGGGAACTAGTAATAAGATCCGATATGCTGTGAGGCACAACCAGAAAAGAAAAGTTGACTTTACTCCGCAGTTGCAGTAAGGGGAACACACACCTGGGGGCCATGAAGTTCCTCGGTTGGTATGGCCTTACATGAGGCGGTTTTGTTGTTGTTCAGTCGCTCGGTCATGTCAGGCTGTTTGCAACCCCATGGGCTGCAGCACACCAGGCTTCCCTGTCCTTCCCTGTCTCCCGGAGTTTGCTCAAACTCATGTCCATTGAGTTGATGTGAGTGAGTGTGAGTCCATTGGGTGGTGTCATCCAACCATCTCATCCTCTGTCGTCCCCTTCTCCTCCTGCCTTCAGTCTTTCCAAGCATCAGGGCATTTTCCAATGAGTCCATTCTTCACATCAGGCGGCCAAAGTATTGGAGCTTCAGCTTCAGCACAGCTTCAGCTGGTTATGGGCTTGTATGACGTGCTTTCGGTGAAAGTTGAATCGGAAGCAGGGCTTTGCTCTGGATTAGATGCTGTGGGGAAGTGGGGGAGATTACATGCTTGAATATCATAACAACTCACCTCCGAGAAGGGGAGCCTGTGCTTGGTAAAGAAACATTCATCACTCACAGTAACAAAGAGTGGAGAGTGTTTGATCATTTTTTGTGGCTTTGAAAGTATTCACTTTTGTCTGTGTTTGGACCTGATTACAGAGACTCTTGTTTTTGTCTTGACCCACACCGCTCACGGTCTGTGAACTTGTTTCTGCTCAGCGGGAGGCCACCGCAGTGCCGCTGCGAGGGCCAGGCCGGCACGCGGGCGGTAAGTGCGCGTCTCTGCGGGCTGGGAAGCTGGTGACCCTGTGCTGCCACCGCAGGACGTTTGGTCAAATCGTTGTCCTCGGTGCCTTTAAAGGTAGACCACGTGCCTCAGGAGTCTGTCAACATCTGCTCATAGGCTGTGTCTCTTACCTCCTCCGGCTGCCTGGTCTCCCACCCACAGTCCAGACCTGTGGCCTCGTGGGGAGGGCGTTATGACTAGTTGATTGAAGAGGAAAAACCTCGCTCCTGGTTTACAGATGGTCCAGAAGTGGATGGCTGCAGCCCTACAGCCCCACCTAGAGGTGGCCCTAAAGGAGAGTGTTGAAGGAAAAGCCTCCCTGTGGTCTTCACTTCAAGCATTCAAGCACTGGGTTGTTAACCACTTTGCCTGGACTGCAAGATGGCTAGAAGTATGGCTCTACATTTGATTAATGGACAGTTGCTAATGGGTTGGGCTGGACCATCAAAGAGTTGGAAAAAACAAGATTGGAAGACTGGTAATGGGGTGACCTGGGGAAGAGAAATGAGGCTGGACCTCCCTCGAGTGTGAAGGTACTTTACCGCATGTGAATACCCACCCTCACGCACCTCTGCAGAGGAGGCTGTCGAGAATCAGTTGGGCAAGACAGTCTGTCCCGTGCCTTTCAGCCACTTTAGCCATTCCCCCAAGTGCTTGTTCAGTGGGCCCATGCACGAGGCTACTAATGGGCCCCACATCATGGACTTTGCCTCAAAACATCTGATCTGGCTTCATCACCATCGAGGATCTAACCTGCCTACAGCAGAGACCAACACTGAGCCCCTATGATGATGTCATCTTCCAAGGGAACACTCCTCACTTGGTGAAAAGTCCATGACATTAGATTTCTTCCGTTGTGGAAGGAGCAAGCTGTTTGCCGTCCCTGGGGCAGACGTTTATTCTGGCTTTGCCTTCCCTGCCTCTAATGCTTCTGCCAGCACCACCATCACAGATCTGCAGGATGCCTTGTAGACCTTCCTGGTACCCCGCAGAACATTTCTATGACCAGAGGATTGATTTTACAGCAGGAGAAACAAAGTAATAGGCCATGCCCATGGAGTGCAATGGTCCTATTTCTATTCGCTCACCCGCAAGTAGCTGGCCTGATGGGAAGGTGGGACAGCCTCTGAAGATAAGGGCAGCACCAGCTGGGAGACTGTGCTCGGAGAGGATGGGGCTCCATCTTACGGCTTCTGGCATATTCTTTAATCAGGGGCTCATATTTGGTGCTGTTTTCCCCAAAGTCAGAATACAGGAGTTTGGGAGCCGAGGGGTGGTGGAGGAGCTTACTCTAACTGTTGTACCCAGAGACCAAGTGGGTTCTTTGAGATGCCTCTGGGTATTTCTGTTCCAGTAGTAAAAGGTTATCATAAAGCGGTGTCAACCAAAAAGTGGCAGAAACCTGCTGAGCGCTCGAATCCTTTGGGAGTGAATGCTTGGGTCTTTCTACTGGGTAAAGAATTCTAATCAGCCAAGGTCCGGGCTGAGAGGAAGGAAACCATGAAATGGATAGGGAATAGAGGATAAAAATCATACTCAAAGTTGCTGGGACAGTAGATCTCTAATGTTCTTATCACAACAACAACAAAAATCATCATCATGGGAGCTGAAGGATGTGTTATCTAACTGAAATGTGTTAATCATTTTGTATTGATAATATATATGTGTATCAAACCATCACATTGTACACCATTAATGTTTACACAATGTTACAGTGTACAGCATTACACAATGTTCTGTGTCAAATATATCTCAATAAAACGGGGGGTGGGGGTGGAATCAACTATGTTGTCAATGAAATACTAACGAAGAGAATTTAACAACACATAAAAAGTCTTATACACCGTGTACAAGAGGAATTTATTCCTGGAATGCATGAAGGGTTCAACATACAAAAATTAATCCATGTGGGACTTCCCTGGTGGTCTAGTGGTTAAGACTCCACCCTTCTAACACAGGGGGTGTAGGTTCATTCCCTGGTTGGGGAACTAAGATCCCACATGCCCAGGGCAACAAAGACCCAGTGTAGACAAAATTTAAAAAAAAATAAAATCAATGTATATACCACATTTAATTGATGCCAAAAAAATAATTTGACAAGATTCAAACCCTTTCACAAAAGAAAACACTCAACAAACTAGAAATAGAAGGAAATTACCTAAATGTAATAGACACTGAATATATAAAAGCCCGCAATGAACATTATACTCAGAGATGAAAAGGCTGAAAACTTTTCCTCTAAGATCAGGAACAGGGCAGAGATGTCTGCCTTCACCACTTCTATTCAACATTGTACTGGAATCCTAGCCAGAGCAATTAGGGCAAGTAAAACAAATAAAAGGCACCCAAATTGGAAAGGAAGAAGTTGAATATCTCTGCTTATATGATCTTATGTGGAGAAACCGGTAAAGATTCCACAAAAGAAAAGCAACTCAAAACTGTTAGAAGTGGTAAATTCAACAAAGGGGCAGGATACAAAGTCAACGAACAGAAATCAGTTGTATTTCTATACACTAACAATGAACAATCCAAAAAGGAAATTAAGAAAGCAATTCCATTTACAATACCATCAGAAAGAGTAAAGTACTAGAAACAAACTTAACCAAGGAGGTGAAAAGACTTGTACAATGAAGATGACAATCTATTGCTAAAAAATTAAAAGACAAATAAATGGATTCCATGTGTATGACTGGAAGACCTCATATCATTAACATATCAATACTACACAAAGCCATTCATAGATTCAATTCAATCCCTATAAAAATTCCAATGACATCTTTTCAGAAATAGAAAACTTATTGTAAAATTCATATGGAGTGCCAAGGGATCCCAGACAGCCAAAGCAACCTGGAAAAATAATAAATCTGGAAGACAAACTTCCTGGTTTCAAAACTGCTACAATACTTTAGTAACCAGAACAGTACAGTACCCGCATAAAAGACAAAATATAGACCAAAGGTATAGACTAGTCATAAACCTATGTTTTCATATGTCAGAACTTGGAAACTTTGAATTTGGCAGTTATTTCTTTTTTTTTGGCAGTGATTTCTTTGAAATGATGCCAAAGTCACAGACAACAAAAGAAAAGCTAGACAACTGGATTTCATGAAAAAATTTGAATTTTGTGCATCAAAATACATTATCAACAGAGTAAAAGGACAACCCACAGAATGAGAAATAATATTTGCAAATCACATACCTGACACAAAATTAACATCCAGAATATCTAGAGACCTCCTAAAATTTAACAATGGAAAAATAACCTGATTCAAAAATGGGCAAAGAGGGACTTCCCTGGTGGTCTAATGGCTAGGATTCCTGACTCCCAGTGCAGGGGGCAAGGGTTTGATCCCTGGTTGGGAACTAAGATCCCGCACGCAACATGGCACGGCTGAAATATAGAAGAAAAAAATCTCCAAAAGAATTCTCAGCATCAGCAGTTCCCTGGTGGTCCAGAGGTTAGGGCTTGGCACTTTCACTGCTGAGGGCCCAGGTTCGATCCCTGGTTAGGGAAGTGAGATCTGCAAAAACAAAAAACTTACATCACCCTCAATCTGAATAACACAAACTGAAACCAACACATCGGCAAGAAAAAGATCTGCCCCAAGTGGCAGGGCGCTTGGAGACTCAGAAGCGCTCACCCTTCTTGTGGGTGAGTGACGGTTCTGTCCTCTTTGGAAACCAGCTTCGCACTCTCCAGTTATACTGAGCGGGCACAGTCTACACCCAGTCTTTCGTGAAGGGCTGGAGATCTGAGCACCCCTTTCCGGATGGCAAGTCAGGTGGCCACAGCGTCACGGTCCCTCAGCTGGGCACAGGGCTTCCGGTACCACAGCACCCTGGCGAGGGGTCATGTCGGCCACTTGCTTACTCACCGGGGCCAGAGGGGCTGCAGGCAACTGGTAAGGAACAGAAATAAATTAGAAAGTAGAAATACGGGAAGAGAAAGAAAATCAGGGTGTGGGTCTTTAGTTGTGTGTGTGCGTGCATATACACCCGGAAAGCTGCTTCATACTCACTCCTGCGGTCACTTGAGCTCATCACATGGGCCCGGTCATTCGTGTTGACTGGTCATAACCGGTCAGTTAGGAACGCCCCTGGCCTCCAAGCCGGACACCTGGATCTGAGTGGTAGTCTGAGACGAGTCTAGTAATTTAAAGAAAGAAATGACTGTTTGTGAATTTTTTTCCTGAATCAGGCCTGACATCCAGAGGGCCTGGGATCCAGGGACACAAAACCTCCCCAGAGGCCTCAGCATAAGCAAGTGGAGTCAGAAAGGCAGGGCGAAGGAGTCGTTCACTTCCAGTCCTGGGGGCCCAGCTCTCAGGGGTGGGTGGGGACTGCTGTCCACCTTCCCACTCTCCCGGCTCCCCACGGCTGCCCCCGCCACCCCGGGCTTTCTCTGTGCAGCCCACATCTGGTCAGGGAAGGGTCTTGGGTTTTCACCTCTGCTTCGGCAGGAGGAGGGGGCAGCGTCAGATCAAGCTGAGGCCAGGAGAGGCTTCCTGACTGCCCACCCCTCCCCCTCCCTGTGTCCGAACCGTCCCCTTGGAGAAATGATGGTTCCGGAAGAGGGTGAGAGGTAACACTGCCTGGAGCAGTGACCCCAGGAGAGAGGGTCATGGGCGAGCCGCGGGCTAGCTGGGTTTCAAGACTCGAAAGGAAGCGCCCAGCCACCCCATCCCCAATGTCCAGGGGAAAGAGAAAGTAGAAGACAGGTGAGGGCCCGGCCTAGCCGCCTCCTCCGGGAAAACTAGTTCTCAGGCACTGTGAGGTTCTAAAATATTTTTGTGTGCCTTAAAATCCAGCCTTCTGGTCAAATATCATATACAATGTAAATATAACACCCAGAGCCTAGGATAACCGCCACTCTCTAACTTTCCTTTAATGGAGTTATTTTAGACCACAGGTGCAGAACTTTATTTTTTTCTTAGATGTTCAAATGGCTGTGGGCTTCCCTGGGGGCTCAACTGGTAAAGAATCCGCCCGTGGGCGATTCCCTAATGTGGGAGACCTGGGCTCAATCCCTAAGTTGGGAAGATACCCTGAAGAAGGGAACAGTTACCCACTCCAGTATTCTGGCCAGGAGAATTCCATGGACTGTATAGTCCATGGGATCACAGAGTTGGACACGACTGAGCGACTTTCACTTCAAATGGCTAAGCTAGTTTCCTAAATTTTAAAAATTTGTTGCAGTGGGGGAGGTAAAATTGCTAACTTGGGCAAATAAACACAAGTAACTCATATCAAAGACCAATTTTTAAAATTAAGCCAGTGCAAGAAAGATCTCTACTGTTACATGAAAACTATGCAAAAAGATTCTTCATGTTTTGTTTCTATTTCACTACTGGTGTTAAACTAGGCAGGTATTCAGACAACATATCTGACTCTGGCCAGAGACAAGAAAAAAAAACTTGCAGTCGAAAGGACTTCTGCAGAAAGAGAAGGATGTGGGCCCATTTTCACTCTAGTAACTAACTTGTCCTGGAAAATAACTGAAAACCAAAGATATGGTGTACGGAAACTTTAGGAGCTGTAGCTTAAGTTCTAGAAAGACAAATATCAAAAACTATCGACTTCTAAAGTCATTTTATTTTCACTTTATCAACACATATATATTCACAGATCGACAGATGTAGAAATCAACTAGATGTCAATTACAAAACTGAAGGTTTTGAGCTGAGCTATCTCTGCCCCAGTACACAGTTGATTTTTCCCCTCCCAGAGTATACAGTATCCCTTTCAAACCATGGCTATGTATGTCATAACTATATTTAGAAGTACGCAGAGAGGAAAATACTACTGCAATTCAAGGCTGTAAATGAGAGGGAAACACATCAGAGCCTCATGGAATGGAAAGCTGAAACTTCAGTTCATGTTCCTCAATCAATATCAAACGTCAGATGACACTGGAAGGTGTTAATTATCACCCAAACAAAAATCCTGTAACGAATTCCACTGAAGAAAAGGGTAGCCTTTCTTCACAAAGGAGGTAAAAATTGATTTTTGGTTTCTCCTCCCAGCACTGTCAGAAGTAAATACAGTTGCAAAGTTCTTGACAAATATTTAAGAAGTTCTGTGGACAGTCTGAGGCACGGATTTGAGTCAATATATAGAAGTAACCACTTGTTTACAGCTGAATAACTTTCTTTAAAAACGCAGAGGAGCAAAGGGAGCTTCAGAAATCACGAAAAGCGATGAATACAGGCGAGAGGCACCGCCGCGCGTCAGCCGATGAACCTTTCCGACGGCCACGTCTCCTGCGCGTGGGTGGGGACCGCGGGAACCACTTCCTCCGGCGGGGCCAGGGCCTCCATCTCCCGCACCACCTGCGTGAACACCTGGTCCACCATCAGTTTGCTCTTGGCCGTGACCTCCAGGAACGGGCACCGCCACTCGCGGGCCAGCGCGCGGCCCTGCGCCGTCAGCACCTGGCGCTGGGCATCCAGGTCGGCCTTGGTGCCCACGAGCACCAGCGGCACGGCCTTGGGCCCCCGCAGCCGGCCCATGCGCTCGCGCAGCGGCCGCACCGCCTCGAACGAGGCCTCGCTGCAGACGCTGTAGAGCACCACGAAGCCGTCGCTGTTCTTGATGTACAGGTCCTTGAGGGTGACCAGGTGCTCGGCGCCCACCGTGTCCACGATCTCCAGCAGGGCGGGCGCCGCGTTCACCTCGATCACCTTGCTGAAGAGCTCCTCCACCGACGGCTCGCACTGCTCCGGGAAGCTGCCGCAGGCGAACTGCGTGGCGAGCGCCGTCTTGCCCACCGCCACGCTGCCCAGCAGCACCACTCGGTAGCCCTTGGCCGGTCGCAGCCCCAGGCCCGCCATGGCCGAAGCGCGCGGCTGGCGGGACGCGCAGAGGCAGGAATGGCGCGCGGAGGCCGGGGCCTGGCGGGGGCGCGAGGGGCGGGGGGCCGGGGAGGGAGGGGCG
>CM035284.1:63485919-63596863 GCA_020226075.1 Hydropotes inermis
CTTCACACCCTTCATACTCACCCTTCACACCCTTCACACCCTTCATACTCACCCTTCACACCCTTCACGCCCTTCACACTCACTCTTCACACCCTTCACACCCTTCATACTCACCCTTCACACCCTTCACACCCTTCATACTCACCCTTCACACGCCCGCGCCTTTAGCTCAGTCCCGCCCCCACCCAGGCCCGGGCTGAGCCCCCTGCAGTCTCCCCCATCTACCTGCCCCCCTTCTGCCTCTCACCTTACGTAGTCTGGGAACCTGTCCCTGAAGGAGTCCAGCCATTCATCCAGACACGGGTTGCCCTGCTTCCCGCTGAGCTGGAAGACCTTCGTGAAGGCCTCCCAGCCAGGGGCTCCGTCACCGATGCCCTGCGGAGAGGAGCTCCCAGCCTCACCCAGCGTGGGCCTCACCCCGGGGTCACTGCACAGGCCCCTGGGCCGGCCCTGCAGGGGAGAGCAGGATGTGCCTGCCCGTGTCACTCCTGAGCCCTCCAGGGTGCCCCCCCAGGCCCTGCCTCCCCTCTGCCCAGGGCTCCAGGGCCGCCCTGAGACACCAGCCTAGCACAGACAGGCCTGGCAGGGCAGAAGGGGGACAGCCGGGTCCAGGCCGGTCAGGGGAGAAGAGAGACACACCAGAAAGGGGAAGGTGGCCCCTTGGAATCCCCCGAGGGTCCCGGGCTCACCTCCTGCCACCCGAAAGCCTCGTGCAGCTCCTGGAAGTCCGTTTCCACCTGACCCCGGTGGTCTTCCCACTTCCGGGGCTTCAGTCTCTTGAGATAGGTGACCAAGGCCTGGAGGTACTCAGTGAAGACTGCTTTGTACAGGCTTTGCACAAGGCTCTGCCCCACCAAAAGAAAGAGGATGCGAAAGGTGGAGCGAAGCTGTCCCAGGACAAGGTCTCCTGGCCTCAGGGCTCAGCCTTGGGGGTGGGGGCAGCAGAATGGTCCACAAAGCCCCTCTAGCTGGGTCTATGGGGCCTGGCCCCCAACTCAGCAGGCCTAACTCCTGACCACTGGGCTTCCACGACAAAGCCGCTCCTTCCCAGGGTGACCACCAGCTGGCCCCGCACCTCCCCCGGGAGACCAAGAGCCAGACTGATGACCAGGGCCATGCAACCCTGCCTGTCTCTGGCCCTGGGCCGCCCTGTTGGCAGGACAGCGCCCACAGCCCTGGGGCCAGGGGAGATGCCAGCAGCCACACAATGCTGACCCCCCCAGGAGCCCCCTTCTGCTCCTTCCTACCTTGTACGTGGGAGGAGGAAGCAGGCTGGGGTACTGCTCCAGGCCCCGCCTGAGGGATCGCAGAGCTTGGGCCAGCCCCTCGTCTTCCCTCCCAAAGTGATGCCCCAGTAGGCTCTGAGCACAGGAGCGTCACGGTCAGAGGCCTGAGCCCAGCCTGTCTCCCGTCCTTGACCTTTCTCTCCTCCAGCCCTACAGGCCCCACCTCCCCAGCCCTGCTCCCCACTAGGCCCACAGCCCTGGACCAGAAGGGCCGGCATCCCAGGAGCCAGAGGCTTGCCCACTGTCTGCCCCCAAGCTCGGCCCACCTTCTCCTGCCGACTCCTGGAAGCCTCCCAGATCCCATCTGCAACCCTTGACGCCGGGTCCTCCCTGGAGCCCTCCCGAGTCTCCCTGGAGTCCCTCGCTCTCCTCTGGGTCCCCAGCAAACCACAGCATGGCACGAGGCCTGAGGGAGGCTTCCCCGCCTGTCTCAGCTCCAGAGACCTGGGCGGGGTCACAGCTGGGCTTCCCTGCCTGGGAGGCACGTGGGGCAGAGCGGGACTGGGGCAGGGGACAGGGGGTCAGGCCTCCACTGGCCTGGCAGGACAGGTGGCTCCACAGGTAGACAGGGCCAAGAGCGGGTCTGCCCGTGGACAGACTGCAAACGTGGACCCTGCCCAGGCAGCTGCCCTCTGTGAGGGTGGAGCCGGGCCTCCTGAGTGGAGGCAAGGCCAGCCGCAGCCCCCTCAGCCGCACGGGGCCCGTCTCTGGCCAGACGGGAAGCTGAGCTGTCCTCCCACTGCAGACCCAGGCTCAGGCATGGGGGAGGCTGGATGCAGGCAACTCGAAGCTAGCTGTGCCTGGGCTTTCCTGTATCCCTCTCATTGCCCTGGGCTGGAGGGAGCCGGGGAGACAGAGGCACCCTCTGGTCACACCATTGGGAGCAGCAGAGGGCCCCCGCAAGGACTGAAGTTGGGGGTACATCACCCGGTACTGGCTTCTGACCACGGACACAAGGTCGTCCTGGCTCCAGTCCTCAATGGCGCTGATGGCACGCAGCACCACGTCCGCCAGGGGAGTGTGGGCCTGGCCCAGATCCTGCCACATTTTCCTGTTGGAGGAAACCCACAGGGCCCGTGGGGCCTGGCCGGGAGCCCTGCAGGCCCAGCCACAGCCCTGAGCCGTGCGCACCCCCCTTGCTGCTGACCTCTGTGTACCCTCGGGCAGACAGACTCATTCTGCGCCTGGTTGTCTATTTCATCCCCACTCTTTTATTTGTGGAATAAGTGTTATATTCCTGTAGTATGAAATGCAAAAGGTACAAGAAGAAAGCTCCTTCCAGCAGTAGCCAGTGCTCCTGGCATCTGGTGTTTCCTGTATGAAATCCTGCCGCTGGGTATCCAGCTTGGGGGGTCATCCCCCACTTCTCCCACAGGCACCCAGTCTGCCATCCACGCAGAGTGGCCCGCCGGGTCCGAGGTTGCCCAGCCTGCCCACACCTGGGTCACACCGGGACCCACCTGAGGACACGGCAGTTCCGCAGCACGTGCAGCTGGGGGGCGGGTCCGGCACCTGCCTGCTGCTGGGGGAAGTGGGGGCACCCTCGCCCCGGTATCTGCGTGTGAAGGCGGAGACGCAGGCGCAGCCCTGTGAGTCGGCCCCATCCAGCAGTGCGCCCCTTCTCAGCCTGGCTGCGGCTTCTTCCGTGAAACAGCAGGTGTGGAGGTCGTGGTCAACGTGTGACAACTGGGGCCGGCTCTGCGCCAGGCGCTGGAGCGGACGCTTCCCAAGGCTCTTTTCCTGTAATGCTGTCCCCGGCCCGGCCCTTTGCGGTAAACGCTTCTAGAACGGGACGGGACTGGGTTCCTCCTGTGGTATGGAGTCACGGCTAATGCTGCACTCTCCCAACAGGTGGAGGAAGAAGTAGGAAACAAGGCCTCCCGGGAGTGTCGGGAGGGCCCGTGGGGAGGGAAGGGGGCGCCCCACACCCTGCCTGGGCCATTGCAACTCCCCCCACAGCAGAGTGGGGAGAGAGAGTCAGCAGAGGCGCGCACACCCCCGCTGCCCAAAGGCAGGAAAGAAGGAGTGCCTTTAAATTCCTAGAATACAAGTCACGATCAACTAGCCACCCCGTGTGTTTGGTTAAACATTTAAAACCTGGCTCATTTCATCTAAAGATTCACATCTCCAGCTTCTCATGAGGAACCTGCCTGGTACCAGGCCCTTCAGAGAGCCTCGTGCTTGCTAAACACAGCCACGCTGGAAATCCCAGAAAAGGGGGCCCCGTGACGCTCCGGTACACAGCACTGTGCCCCAAACTTGCTTCTCACTAAGTCCGGGCAACCCCGGCCACAGCCACCCTCACCCCAGCCCCCTGGGAGAGAGGGAGCCCCCCCAAATCTGGGGCCAGGGCAGAGCTGGGCGTGTACCAAGGAGACTGACAGCAAGTCCTGCTGAGCCAACCGGAGCAGGGAGTGAGGCTCTCAGCTCAGCCGCAAGGTTTAAAGGGGTGCCCTGAAATCCAGTAACCCAGAGAAATGGTACTTTATCGCAGTTTTTAAAGCTCAATGGCAATTCCCTGGTGGTTGGGACTCTGTGCTTCTACTGCTCTGAGGCAGCGGTTCGATCCCTGGTTGGGAAACAACATCCCACAAGCCGTATTTGGCCAAAAAAGAAGATGAAACAAACAAAAAAAAACCCTCAACATCAGCGTAACAAAATCCAGGATGCACAAATTTTAAAGAACGGGAACCGAACCCGGGTTGCGCCGCCGTGCAAGAGAGAGCCACAGCCCCACGCCCCACACGCTGTTCAAATGTCAGTTAGTTGAAATTAAATAAAATTTAAACCTCATGCCCCCTTAGAACTAGCTGGACAGCTGCAGGGCTAGGGCCTCCAGGCTGGACATTTCTGCGGTCACATAGGGCTGCCTCCAAAGCCAAGGCAAGACACGGAGTGGGCAGGACAGGGGTCACCCGGAGCCAACCAGCCCTCCCCCTGCATTTTGTGAACTGGCCCCAGCCTGGCAGCTGGTGGCGAGGTGAACGCTCTGACATGGGTTAGCTGAACCCAGGCCAGGCCTCCCCACCTGGGCAGGGCTGCCTTTTCACTTACCTTTTCAGAAACTCTGAAAACGTGTTCAGAACCATGGCTTGAACCCAGCTGGTGATGGGAGGCCCAATGTCTTGCACTGAATCTATGGTTCCTTTCAACAGCTGTCAGTCAAAGCAAGTGGACTCTCGGGGGACGGGGCAGACCACTGGGAGGATGTGGCCCCCCAACTCTGCGCCTGTCCCAGCTGTCCCCACACCTTGCCCCCTTCCAAGCCTGCCTGCTGCAGATGGCAAGGGGCAGATCTCTCCCTCCAGGCTCCCCCTGTCTCCTCAGGCCTCCCCACTCGCACCCAGACTGGGTCCTGCCCTCAGCCTCACACACCTGGAGTTTCTCCCATTTGACACACACCCTGAGGCTGCACCAGCTTCCTCAACAGGGGCTGCCAACTCTCCCCCAGCCCATGCCCCAGCTCAACTCCCTCACGATTCTCTCAACAGGGCGTCTCTGATAAAGGCATTGAGGATTCTTAGTGTCCCATCATCTTCTCTCTCTCCAGCCCCAGCAGTCACAAAAATCAACAGAAACACCAACTCACCCCTACAAAGAAAGCCAAACACATGCACACACACACATACAAACATGCACTTACATATATACATAGGCACACATACAGAGGCATACACACATATGCTTGCAGACATGGGTACGCACGCACATGCTCACACATGTGTGTGCACATGTGTATACATGCACACACACATATATACATACATGTGCTTATACACACATACACACCCATGTACAGGCACACATGCATAGGCATGCATGCGTGCACACATGTGCATATACGTATATGTGCACACATTCATGTACATGCATGCACGTACATGGACCAAACAGTTTACACCAGGTGGACTGCACAATGTCTCCTGGAGCCTCAGGGCCCTCCCCACGGAAGCCCCACCCTCCCCAGACACCCATTTCATCCAGGTCCTAAGTGAGACCCAGGAGTGGGTCCTCATGAGATGAGAGGTTCCCCGCAGAGGCTCCTGCACCCCAGCACTGGGACCCCACCACCCAAGAGACAGGCCTGGGCTGAGTGCTGTCTGCTCCACTCCTCGCCTGGCCTCGGGCACCTCGTACCCCCCAGCACCACCCCCGCTCAGCCCCTCCCAGCACCCCGGTCCTTCCAGGGCCCTCTTCCTCCAGGCCGGCCACTCAGGAAGGTGCCAGCGGCCCTCGTGGTGGGCATACCTGGAAGATTTTGAGGAATGCCTGACAGGAAGAGGTGGCCAACTCTTTCTGATCACAGGTCAGGACATCGTCTAGTTGTTTTTCCAACTCTTTCTGCTCGGAACACAATAAAAGCAACTTCCATCCCCATGTTCTCTCTGGGGCACAGCCAGGTCCAGCCCCCCTACAGCTGAGGCTGGGGTACCCCAACTGGGGACAGGAGTGAGGGGCAAGTCTTTGACCAGCCCAGGGACCCGCACCAACCAGCAGCCTGAAATGCCCCCACCTGGGGACCCGGTTTCCCGAGTAAAGCCCTTCTTCCACAGCCCATATCCGTCAACCCTCACAGGAGGCCTGACACCTTCCGGATCCGCCCCACCCCTAGCCCTGAGAAGACAACCACTTCTGTCATCACCACTCAGTCGGGGGTGAACAGCTACCCTCGTCAGGGTCCAGGGTCCCTGCAGTGACCAGGTCAGACAGGGGTGCCCAGATACCAACAGACTGGGGTCAAGAGGACACGGGACGCCAGGACTGACAAGGCCTGGGCCACAGCTCAGAGGTTACCACAGCCTAGAGAGGCCTGGCTGGGCTGGGGATCCCCAGGCCTATGGCGCCCCTCTGAAAAGCTCGGGGTGACCCCTCAGGCGGGTCCAAGGCGAGGACAAACGCTCGGGAGGAAGCCCCCTCCCACACCGCCGGCCAGAGCCGGCTTACGGGGCCCTGGCGGAGGACACTGTGCTCCACGCCTGCCCAGCACTCAGTACTTCTCCACTCTTAGCCCTGCCCCCCGCACGCCCCCACACCCCCACGCCCCTAAAACAGCAGGACCCTTATAGGGCTGGTGGTGCAGGGCAGGGAGACGGCGCCCCAGCCCTTGGTACCCTTCCCAGGGGAGGGCGGCTGGAGCGGGGGGGGTGGCATGGGGACCCAGCAGCAGGACCCTTCATCCTGTCTGGGGGTCTGAATTGACACCCAGCGGCTCTGCTCAGCTCAGCTCAGTGGACGAGTGTGGAAGGCAGAGGACGACAAGGCCCGGATTCTCAGGCAGAGACTCCAAGAACAGGAGGCTCTGACCCGGGTGCTTCAAGGGGACGGAGCCTTGAGTTAGGCCAGCACGTCTGTGTGCGCCGAGGAGAAGGCCGGACATATCAGTGACTGGAAAACTGCAGTCTCAATGTATATACGTCCTGTGTCTCGTTTGTGACAGCAAATCATGTTTTTTAAAAAATGGTTGAGGTAGAAAGTTGTGATGGCGCTATAAGTGCTCACCGTGTTTGAATGAGAGGAGAATGAATTGGAGGAGGAAATGGCAACCTACTCCAGTATCCTTGTCCAGAAAACTCCATGGACAGAGGAGCCCATTGGGCTACAGTCTTACCGTGTCTGCCATGGATTAACTGCCTGTGCCCTCTGGGGACAACCAACTCCCCATCTAAGCCTCCCCGGCTCTGGGGTCGCTCACTGGGGCCTGGGGAGCCAAACTGCACTGCTGGTCAAAGCCGCAACGGGACCCGGGATGGAGTCCCCACAGGCCGTTTTGTAACATGCCCTGTGATGCAGACCCACGGGGCAGTGGTCAAGGGCCTGGATCCGTCCTAAGGGTGGACTTGGGCTCCAGTTCAATCCCCAGATGCAGGACAAGGAGGCTTGGTGGTGGACGCTCCCAGAAGCCAGTTACCTGGACCAGCTCCACCAGCCGGCTCTGCACCTGGGACATCCAGGTGACAAACATCAGCGGGTCCGAGAGTTTCCTGGTGGCAGCAGGCTCCGGTGTCTTCCTGCCGATTGGAAGCAGCTGCGAGGGGCACAGGCCCGCTGCGGAGCAGGGAGGGCTGGCTCAGAGCTGAGGGCAGTGCACTCCCGGCCGGACCCACCCCTGCTCAGGGAGAGGACGGCTGGGGGCCACGCATGGGAACTAAAGTCTCTGCGGTCATCTCTGAGCATGAGCTCGTGACGTGAGCTCCCACATACTCACCGACAGGCTCGCACACCCGTCTGTACCCAGGCCGCACCAAGAACACAATGACATACACACCCAGACACGCACGTGTGTGCTCAGGCTGTCCCCTAAATTCGTTCCTGCCCCAGGAGGCCCTTCTGACCGCCCTGGCCCGAGGATCGTCACGCCACGGCAGTGTCCTGGCCCAAGACCCCAAGGCCCCGAGGTGGACTCACACCAGCTGCCCAAACAAGGTCTTCCTGGCCCAGGTGTAGAGCTCCCGGCAGCTGTCCGGGTCTCTGCTGTGGGTCAGGGGCACGGAGAGACGGTCCAGGAGCACCTCCTGGAAGCACTCTCTGTCGGTTGCTGAGAGGCGGGCTCCCAGCCAGCCTGCCCTCTGAGGGTCCAGGCCACGATCCACAGCCTTGGCCAGCTCCACCAGGTACCCACCCAGCTGGCCCCCCGGGCTCAGGGGCACTAGGTCTCCAGGGCTCGGGAGCACGCGGTTCTCGGTGTCATTCCTCAGCTGTGTTCACAGCTGGCAGTCCCAGGAGGCCAGGTCACCACCCAGCTCCCGCGAAGAGCCCCAGGCCCATTCCACTGTGGCCACCACCGAGCTGAGCTTCCTCTGTAGCTCCCGGCTGCCCCCACCGCCCTCCAGTGCCTCCTGGATGACCTGCCACATGCCCTGGGCCACCATCTGGTACTGGGAGCCACGGTCCTGCCCGTCCTCTGCCAAGGACGAGATGCTCTGGCAGGCTTCCAGGAAGCGGCCCTCCAAGACCAGCTGTGAGAATCCTGGAAGAAAGGACCCTGAGGCCGGTGGTGCAGTGGGGGCTGCAGGAGAGGACGGTAGGTGAGGGGGTGGGGGGCTGCCGCTGGGGGCTCCTCGGAGCGACCTCGTTTGCCCGGGGCTGCCTGCACTGAACCTGCCTATCCATCAGAGGTACCGGCAAGAAGACAGGCGGCCTGTTTGAAGAGCCTTTGGGGCCCAGGTCGAGGGGCCAGACAGGTACAGAAGGGCACAGGGTTTCTCCCGGTGAACTTTTCCTGTGGTCCCCTTCAGAGCCCGTCATGACACCTGTGAGCCTCTACGCTCCAGGGCGGGTCAAGATCTGAGTCCCCACCAGGTGACTGAATGGTTATCAGCCCCCTGCCAGAACACAGAGACACGCCGGGAGGGAGTCCCCCAGAGCTGGTAGCAAATACTCCAGCACAGGGGTTCTCCGCATGAAGGCACATCAGGACCCCCAGGGGCCATCCTCACCCAGGTAGGGAGTCTGCTTTCCTGCCAGGTTTCAAGGTGGGGCAGGAGGTGCTGGGCCCGGAATCGCTCTTGAGACCTGCTTCTCAACAGTATCCAAGGGCAACCAAACCCCGCTTCCTTCCACACACAGGACAGGTAGAGAGAGAGATGACTGATGGATACAGAGAGAAGAAACAGATGACAGGTACAGATAAAAGATAGTAGATAGAAACACAGACGACAGGGAGGTAGATGAGGGATCGACAATGGATGGATGACAGACAAATGACAGAGGATAGAGACAGACAGACAGAGATCCAGCTGTCATAGAACCATCCTGGGAGGGGCAGGGTGGGGTGCAGCCTGTGCCTTCCATTCCCCTCCCCGGGTGCCTGGGGCTCCCCAGGTTCAGCCCCTTCTCCAGATAAGGAAGCAGCCCAGGCCTGAGCAGCAGCTAGAGGCAAAGCCTCTGAGATGAGGTGCTTGGTCTTCTCCCCAAAAGTTCAGAGAAAAAGAGTGACCTTGGTCACATCAGGCCAGTCTAGCAACGGACAGGTGGATGGACAGGAGAGTCCCTCTCCTGAGGCTGGCACCCACTCGAGCCCTTGGACACGGAGTGGCCTCCCCGTGGTCCCCTCATCTCCATTCTCACCTCTGCCCACTGCCCTGCCTGCCCCTCCCCATCTAAGCACCCCATTCTCAAGAGCCCCAGTACCACCTGTGACCTGGCCACCCTGGGATGTTCACAGAGACCACTTCACCCAAGCAGGCACCCAGACCCATAGTTACGTGGCCCAGGGGGTGGCTCTCTCCAGGACTAAAGGGTGTGTAATGGGGGCACAGGATGGGAGGCCTTTAGACCCCAGGGAGTGGGTCAGGATTGCCCACCAGCATGGAGCCAGCTGGGGCAATTATGGACAAGAAGGGTCACCCACTATCCTGCTGGGCCCATGGGTGCCGCACCCTGGACTGCGGACCCGGAGGGCCAGAGAGGCTACCCCCCAGCGGGCAGCCACCCAGGGCCCAGGAGCATCCGGACAGTCCAGCAGCCGGCGGCCTCAAAGGCCTCAGTGTCTCAGTACATAGGGTCAAGGGCAGCAGCTCATGATGAAGGTGGCAGCCATGCTGCCTCTCAGCTCACCCTCAGTAAGCACAAAGGTGCCAAGAATCGGCTTGGAGAAAAGAATGAAATGAAGAGGTTTTGAAAATGCTGGAGGGGAAAAGGATGACACCCTGAAGTTCCAGGACAGAGCACTTAGGGGCCAGGGATGACCCTATTTCCTAAATGCTGCGGGTGTCGGGCAGGGAAGGGATGGTCCAAGGACCCCTCCAGGCAGGGAGAGACCAGAGGGCAGGAATCCGCTTTGGATTCCGAAGGTCCTCAGCGACAGCCCAGCCTGCAGCCACAGGAAGAGGTTCTGATGAGACTCCAGCCGAAAGGAGTAGGGAGGGAGGAGGGCAATTCAAAGGCACCTGAACACCTCAGCATACGTTCTCAGGGACTTTAACCTGAAAGGGTGCTCACTTTAACTCCTGAATTTCCAAGTGGGAAGGGAGCTGTATTTCAAGCTGGGTCTCGGGCCTTGCCATCGTCAAGGGCAAAGGCATGTTCTTCTCTTCCCCAGTCCTGCTTCCTGACTATGGATGCACCTATGAAAACAGGAGCAGGGCAGCCCCCCGAGCTACGAGGCAGGAGCCCCACCTGGTAGCAGCTGGCAGCAGACCTCAAGGTCAAAGTCTGGGTCCCTGAGCTCTATGGTTGCTGAGCTATGACAGCTAGACAGCACATTACTTTGCTGAACAAGGTCCATCTAGTCAAAGCTATGGTTTTTCCAGTGGTCATGTATGGATGTGAGAATGGGACCATAAAGAAAGCTGAGCGCAGAATTGATGCTTTTGAACTGTGGTGCTGGAGAAGACTCTGGAGAGTCCCTTGGACTGCAAAGAGAGCAAACCAGTCAATCCTAAAGGAAATCAGTCCTGAATGTTCATTGGAAGGACTGATGTTGAAGCTGAAACTCCAATACTTTGGCCACCTGATACGAAAACTTGACTCTTTGGAAAAGACCTTGATGCTGGGAAAGATTGAAGGCAGGAGGAGAAGGGGACAACAGAGGATGAGATGGTTGGATGGCATCACTGACTTGATGGACATGAGTTTGAGCAAGCTCCGGGAGCTGGTGATGGACAGGGAGGCCTGGCGTGCTGCAGTCCATGGGGTCGAAAAGAGTCAGAAACGACTGAGCGACTGAACTGCACTGAATTGAGCTCTATGGAGCACCAGCGTGTGTGCGCTAAGTCGCTTCAGTCGTGTCCAACTCTTTGTGGCCCTGTGGACGGTAGCCCGCCAGACTCCTCTGTTCATGGACTCTCCAGGCAAGAATACTGGAGTGGATTGCCAGCCCTCCTCCAAGGGATCTTCCTGACCCAGGGATCGAACCAGCATCTGAGTCTTTTGCGTTGACAGGCGGATCCTTTATCACTGAACCACCTGGCAAGCCCTAAAAAATGTAAATTTTATCTTGCTTAGACCACTGTTTTGTTGGGTCTCTCAGTGAAAGCAGGTGAATGTACATCGGAATAACGAAAAACTTTGAACCAGGACATATTGGATGAGGACAGCCTCCAATTTGACTACGTTGGCAGGGGTGAAGAGCCCCTACATACTCCTAGTAAATAGCTCTGTTGTTTGTTTTTTTTTATTAATTAATTAACTTTTTACTGGAGGACAATTGCTTTTCACTGTTGTGTTGGGTTTTGCCGAAAAAAAACATGAATCGGTCATAACTACGTATATATCCTCTCCTCCTGAGCCTCCCACCCACCCCCCGTCCCACCATCTAGGTCATCACAGAGCACCAGGCCGCACCCCCTGGCTACACAGCCTCCCACCAGCTGTCTATTTCACGCGCACGGTAGCGTATTTATGCTAAGGCTACGCTCTCAATCTGTCCCACTCATTCCCCTGCTTGGCTCCTTTATGATGATGAATTAGATTAGATTTGAAAACAGGAAATCTAGCCCCTGGAGTCTCTGTGATGTTGGCAGCCTCAGGGCCACCCCGGCATCACTGCCCTTCTTTCCAGAGAGGCATTGTGCAGGGAGCAGCCACGAGCCACGCGTGGCCGCTGGGCACTTGAACTGTCCAGCTGGGCTGTGCTGTCCGTGCGAAACCCACATCAGTTTTCACAGACTGCGTGGGAAAAAAGGAACGCAAAATATCTCACAAGGGTTTTTTGTTTGTTTGAATGGCTGTGCTTTGCAGTACATGGGATCTTAGTTCCCCGGCCCCGGATGGAACCCAGGCTCCCTGCATGGGAAAAGGCAGTGTCTTAATCACTGGACCACCAGGGAAATCTCTAAAACATCTTAATAGTGATAATGCTGATTGAATGCTGAAGCATGCTAACATACTACCTTAGCCTAGTAAACTATATCAGTAAAATAATTTCACCTAGTTCTGTTTTTATTTGCTCCTGTGACTACGAAAGCTTCCTCTGTGTGGTTCACGCTATGTCTCCACAGGACGCCCCCCTCCTGGAACTCACGCACGCCCCCCACCCTGAGCCTCAGAGAGGAAACCCCTGTTGATCCCACCCCACCCTGGCCCCGCTCTGGCTGGGAGCACCGATCCCCCTCCCCAAAAAGGCCAGCCACCCTTACAAAGTCCTAAGGTCCCTCAGGCTTCCGACGAACATGGCTGTGTTGACGCTATCTGTCAGCAGGAACACTGGCGGGGACAGGGTGAGGCTGACGAAGGTCAGACACGGGGTGGTGGCCCCTGCTGTCTCCACACACACCCGAGCGACTGGGTGAAGGCAGATGGGCCTGGCCAGCACCCACCATGCCCTCCGCTGGCTGGGAACCCGAGGACAGTTCGGCTGCCCCCGACCGCCTGACCATCTCCCGGTTTCCCCACCAGCCACACACTGGCCACCACAGTTGGGAAAGGAAGGGGAATGACCCTGGCACGGTGACCCTCCCGGCAAAAGTGCCCCAATGTCACCAGGCTAGCAAGGACCCAGGAGACTCCCTCCGAGATCCCATCTCCTGTGAGTTGACTGAAAAATGCTTGTCCCTTAGGTGATGATGCTGGTCACCGTGCAAATATCAGAGACATAAAGACAGTGGCCCCCACGATCCTGGGCTCCCACTGCAATTCTGCAACTTTCCACTGCCCACACGGAAAGCATGAAGCTTTTTCTCTTCAAGAGAACTCTCTCTAGCTTTTAAAAACACCAGCTCCTCCAAAAAAAACCCCTAGCCTTTCCAGAGCTAATTAAGACCAGAGCTTTAATTAACAGGGCAGTCCAGCCCCACTCCCCCACTCAGCGCCATCCAGTGAGCTTCCCTGGATGCAGACCCGAGCAGGGCTGTGGGTACCCACACGTGAGTCCCCCACAGACCAGACACACCCAGCCCCATGCCCACCCCCTGCTCCTCTTCTCTCACTCCTGCACCCCAGAGCCGGGGGCGCAACCCCGTACCCACTTCTGGTTGTCTGGATTGGAACACTGACCCCCTCACTTGCTGGGCAAGTGACTCAGCCTCTAGGAACCTCCATTGCCTCAGCTTTGAAACGAGCTTCACGTGAGATCCACGGTGAGGTCTCACGACAGGGATGACTCTTGGCTGATGGACTCTGTGGGCACCATTCCTGCCCCTCTGTGTGAGCTCGAGTGCCCCCCGCCCTGCCCCCAGCCCGGGGCTCAGCTCCATCCCACCCCCATCACAGCTCTCATCAACAAGCCAGCACCCCCGCCTCTTGTGCGGTCCTCCAGGCTTGGGAAGGAGGGGTCTCATCACTCTGCCGGGTCCCCCCAAACCCTCCGTGTGACAGCCTCGAGGGCGGCATGCAATAAACACTGAAGGAAGGGACGGATGAGGAACAAAAGGAGGAGGGGACAGACACCACTTTCCGCCAGATGGAAAAGGTGAGAGTGACCCGGGTACCTTCAGAGCTTTCTGCAGAGGAACAGCAGCAGTCTGGGGCTCTCGAGGCCTGCGGAACCAGGCCAGAATCTTCCATCTTTTGTTTCTGGGCTGGCCTTTGAATTTTCTGTCTGCTCCTTCTCTTTCCTCTCTTGATTTCTTTTTCCGCCGACCCATCTCACTCCCTTGATCCGTCCAGCTGGGCAGACAGCCTCGCCGAGGCTTCCGAGTCACCGGCTTTCCCGGTCAGTCTCTATCAAACAAAAGAAATTAAGGGCGGGATGTTGCAAGATAGCCTGAGAAGCTTCCTCTGCAACTTTCTAGAATTTCCCACGCTTCCCTGACCGGGCTCCCTTCCGAGCACCCCGGGAGTGGCAGGTCCGTTCATTAGCCCACGAACATTTCCCTGGTGTCTTGGGTCACGTCGAGGATGGAGCAAAGGCCATGCAACTGGGCAGGCCAGGCGAGCCTGTGCTCACAGCGGACCACGCCACCACCATCCTTCTACCCCGTTGCTGCTGTCAGTAGTAAGAACACATTTTCGTTTAGGCTGTTTTTTTTTAATCTGTCACTAATGAGAAATTACTTATAGCTGTGATTTCTTTCCTTTTAAAACAAATTGTGGTAAAATATATACAACACAAAATTTCTATTTCAATATTTTTAAGTGTACAGTTGAACCGCATTAACTAATACACATTTTTGGGCAAAACCACCACCAGCAGCCCCTCCAAAACTCTTCTCTTGCAAAACTGAAACTGTCTCCATACTAACTCCCCATGCTCCCTCCCCCAGCCCCTGCCAACCCCGCTTCTCTTTTCTATCTCCATGAATTTGAGTACTCTAGGAACTTCATGTAAGTGGAACCAAACAATATTTGCTCTTTAGTAATGATTTACTTCACTCAGCTTAAAGTCCTCCAGGTTCATATATGTTGTAGCATGTGTTGGACTTGCCTTCCAAGTAAAAAAAAATATATATATATATATATATATATATATATGAAGCGCTATGACCATTCCCTGTGGACTGCCTGCTAAGATTCTGCAGTCCCAAGGGAAGGGGCCTGGGTTTTATCCTTGCTCGGGGAACTAGATGCATGTGGCAACAAAGATCGATGCCGTGTACCACAGCCAAGACCTGGCTCAGCCAAACAAATAAATATTTTCTAAAATATATGAAACTTTAGTGTCAATTCACTTTTAAAAATTATTTTATTGTGTCACAACACACATATCTTTTACCATCTTCTCTAATAAGGAGCTGATTTTTTAAAGTTTTATGTATTTTAAAGTTTTATGTATTTATTTTTGGCTGTGCTGTTTCGTGGTCACTGCTCGAGGGCTTTCTCGGTTGCCGCAAGCGGGGCTCCTCTCTAGGTGGGGTGCAGGGCCGCTCACTGCGGGGGTCTCCCCCTGTGGCGGAGCACAGGCTCTCGGGGCGCTGGCTTCAGGAGCGGCGGCTCGCAAGCCCTGGCGCGCAGGCTCGGTGGCTGTGGCACAGGCTTAGCTGCCTGGGAGCATGTGGAATCCTCCCAGACCTGCCCGCTAACACGTGTCCCCTGCATTGGCAGGCGGGTCCTCTATTACAATTACTCCTTTAAGTAGGCAAATTAAGCTTTTAGTTGGAGTTTCAAAATCAAAGTCTCAAAAATAAATAGAATGTGTAGATAGAAAAGTAGAAAGATAGAAAGTGAAGTCACTCAGTCGTGTCCGACTCTTTGCGACCCCATGGACTGTAGCCCACCAGGCTCCTCTATCCATGGGATTCTCCAGGCAAGAATACTGGAGTGGGTTGCCAATTCCTTCTCCAGGGGATCTTCCAACCCAGGGATCGAACCCAGGTCTCCCGAATTGTAGGCAGACACTTTAACCTCTGAGTCCCCAGGGAAGCCCATCAGTTGGAGCCAAGGTGGAGAGGGGCACGAAGTGAAAATTGCTCAGTCCAACTCTTTGCAACTCCGTGGACTATACAGTCCATGGAATTCTCCAGACCAGAATACTGGAGTGGGTGGCCTTTCCCTTCTCCAGGGGATCTTCCCAACCCAGTGATCGAACCCAGGTCTCCCACAATGCAGGTGGATTCTTTGCCAGCTGAGCCACCTGAAAAGCACCATGAACCAATTCAATGTAATTAGAGGGATTCCCTGGTGGTTCAGATGGCAAATAATCTACCTGCAGTGCAGGAGACCCAGCTTCGATCTCTGGGTCAGGAAGATTCCCCTGGAGAAGGGAATGGCTATCCACTCCAGTATTCTTGCCTGGAGAATCCCATGGACAGAGGAGCCTGATGGGCTACAGTCAATAGGGTCATAAAGAGTTGGACATAACTGAGCGACTAATACTTTCAGTATCAAACTCTCAAAAATAAGCAATGAATAGACAGAAAAGTAGAAGGCTAGAGTAGACCTGAAAAGCACTCTGAACCAAATCAATATAAGTAAGATTCATACAATTTTCCCACAACAGTAGGATAACAATTCTATTCAAGTTCCCATAGGCTATAAACCAGGAGACATCAGAACATATCCAGGTAAATAAAAAACAAAGGTGCAAAAATTTCATTGCCCAAAGGCATTGAAATCATAGTCTGTTCTCTTATCACTGTAGCATTACGTTAGAAATCAACATCAAAAGATATTTGAACATAACTCACTTATTTTCAAGTGCAATGTGATGTTTACCAAGAGAGATCTTTAACTTAGCCATTGAAAGCCTCCACAAAGTCATAAGACTGAAAAAAGAGAGAGGATGATTGCAGAGAAGAAAGCATTTAAATGAGAAACTAATATCAAAATGAGAAGTTACTACCAAAGATACTTTAAAAAACCCAGGTATTTGGAACTTAAATGTCCACTTTTAAATGATAGTTCTATCTAAAAAGCTGTAACAAGGGAAATTTGAAAATATTTATAACAGAATAAAAATGAAAACAGAATTTATCAGAATTTGTTGTATGTAGCTGAAGCTGCTCAATGTGACTGGTGGGCAGATTCTTAACCAGTGGACCAGGATACCTCATTTGCCATTTTAACTGTCAAGGGAATCAAGGTGGGTTATGAAAGAATTCATAGAAGTGTTAACAAGAGAAGAAAGGAAAGTTTTTATTCACTTTTCCAGGGAGGAAAGGGGCAGAGGCATGGAGTGGCTCTGGCCTTGGAGGCGCAGAGTTTTTGAGTCTTTTATTGAGTTTACGGAGCAAGTTTCAGGAAAGAGGGGGCGCGCTCACGTCTATTCTGGTGTCCAGCAGTATCCGGGCAGGCTGCTCTCTAAAAGATGTGGTTTTTCTGGGAATCTGTAACTTCTTGTCTTCAGTAATTTTCCAGTCCTTGGGTGTCTGAATGAGACTTGATAGCGGCCCTTGACAGATGTTACTCTATTTTAACAGTGTTAGATGAGTTTACATTTCCCTCCTGTGAATAGTAACTTATTCTTCAGTGTTACATGCGCTTCCTTGATGGCTCAGTGCTAAAGAATCCGCCTACAGTTCTAGAGATTCTGGAGACCTGGGTTCAATCCCTGGTCAGGAAGATCACCTGGAGGAGGAAATGGCAACCCTCTTCAGTATTCTTGCTGGGAAAATCCCATGGACAGAGGAGCCTGGCAGGCTGCCGTCCGTGGGGTCAGAGTCGGACACAACTGAGGCAGCTGAGCATGCATGTACCGCAGTGTTACATGGAACCCAGCTGACCCATTTTTGCGGAACTGAGGCTGAGGTCTCCTTTTCCATAACTTCTTCCTGTTGAGCTGGGAATAGAGCTATTTTCTTTGGGAGGCCAGGTGGGTTGTCTTGGAGGTGAATGATCTGAAAGGCAGGACCCCTGACAGGGAAGAGAGGTTTGGTAAGGGCAGTGAGATATTTTGTTTTAGAAAAGAGAGGAGAAACCTGATAACCCAGGGCCAGGGCTCTTACCTGGTGGTCCAGTGGTTAAGACGCCTCCTTGCAATGCAGGGAATGCACGTTCATCCCTGGTTGGGGAACTAAGATCCCACATGCAAAGGGGCAAATAAGCCCACGCTCCACAACTACTGAGCCTGCACTTGAATGCCCGTGCTCAGCAACTAGAGGTCTGGGCCCCACCAGGAAAGACCCCGCATGGCAACGAAGGGCCCCATGCTGCAGCTAAGATCCGACACGGCCAAATAAAGTAAGGATTTAAGAAAGAAAAAAGACAGGAGCCCAAATGGAGGAGCAGAGTCTGGCAGTTATGGCTGAGTGCGTGACGGCTGCAGTGCTGGCGCCTGAAGCCAGAGCTGTGGCCTCAGTTACCGGGACCGACAGAGGTTCTCGTTTAGTCCAGTATCGGAAAAGGTGGGGGAGAGGCCCAGGCCTGGTGTGGGGGTGCATCGGGGTCACAGGGGTGCCGTGGTGCGGGTTTGGATCCAGGTAGGAGGCGTACAGAGATACGCCAAGGTCCGGAAGGAGGGTATGCAGGCTCTAAGAATCATGTTCAGGGGAAGCTTGTGCCTGAGCCTTCTAGCAGGGGGCAGATGACAGTTGGAGCAAGTCCCGCCAATGGGTTTGAGCAGGCAGACGCTTTGGGATGGCTGGAGGTGTTATTTTCCCAGGTGAGAAGCTATTAATGAAAATCAAAGCTCCAAGCTTTTTGGGGAAAGAAAGAGCCGATGTACTTGGGACAGGTCCTACTTCACCTGGGTAGGGAAAGTTGCCACGGGTTATCTACAGGCGAGGCCAGGCGGCAGGCGGCGCATCTGCCAGGAGGACAAATGGAAGTCCCACGAGGGTCGTTCGTTCAAAGAGAATGTCCTTGTGCTGTGCTTAGTCGCTCGGTCGTGTCCGACTCTGCGACCCCACGGACTGTAGCCCGCCAGGCTCCTCTGTCCATGGATTCTCCAGGCAAGAACACTGGAGTGGGTTGCCATGTCCTCCTCCAGGGGATCTTCCCACCCCAGGGATCGAACCCTTGTCTCTTACGTCTCCTGCATTGACAGTGGGTTCCTTACCACTAGTGCCACCTGGGAGGCCCTCTTAAGGTCTAGAGCTTGAGACACCTGTTGGGTAATTTGAGAGGTGAAACCGGGGTGATGTGTTTGTGCTGAGACCCCCAGGGTGATCCCTCTTCTCACAGTTACATCGTTAAGAATGGCTTCTCTGAGGCTGGGAGGGCCAGGGCCGGAGCAGAGGTAAGGGCTGTCTGGAGGGAGGAAAAGGCTGACGGGAGAGAAGAGTTCCCTTCCAGGGGTTCATTTTCGAGTCCCTGGAGGGCCTCAGAAAGAGGTTCCTTTATCAGGCCACAATGGGATATCCAGACGTGAAAGGAACCAGTGAGGCCCAGAACCACCCTTAACTCCTTTTCGTTATGAGGCAGGAGAGAGGCTATAAGCTCTTTGTGTTGAATAATGATTGCTTGCTGTCCTGGGGACAAAAGAAATTCTAGATGTTTGACTGGGACTTGGTTAGTTTGTGCTCTGGAAGGAGAAACTCGGTAGCCCCGCAGAGCCGAGTGAGCGAGGAGGGCGGTGGTGTCGGTAAGGGTGGTCCGGGCGGCAGAGGAGCAGGCCGTCAGCGGAGTACAGAAGATGTGTGAGAATGAAGTTAGAACACTCCCAACACGGTACGCAAAAATAAACTCAAAACAGATTGAAGACCTAAGCATAAGGCCAGAAACTATAGAACTCTTAAAGGCAAACACAGGCAGAACACTCTCTGACATAAATCACAGCAAGATCTTTGACCCACCTCCTAGAGTGACAGAAATAAAAACTAAGATGACCAAGTGGGACCTAATTAAACTTAGAAGCTTTTGCACAGCAAAGAAAACTAAAAACAAGATGAAAAGACAACCCTCTGAATGGGAGAAAATAATTGCGAAGGAAGAAACCAACAAAGGATTAACATCTAAGATATACAAGCAGTTCAATGTCAGGAAAACAAACAACCCAATCGAAAAATGGGCAGAAGACCTACACAGACATTTCTCCAAAGAAGACATACAGTTGGCCAACAAACACATGAAAAAAATGCATAAAGACGCTCATTATTAGAGAAATGCAAATCAAAACTAAAATGAGATATCACCTCATGCGGGTCAGGATTGTCATCATCCAAAAAATCTACAAATAATAAATGCTGGAGAAGATGCAGAAACAAGGGAATCCTCTTGCACTGTTGGTAGGAACGTAAACTGATATCGCCCCTGCAGAGAAGCGCATTCCTTAAGAAACTAGGAATTAAACTACCATATGACCCAGCAATCCCACTACTGGGCATATACCCTGAGAAAAATGATAATTCAAAAAGACAAATGTACCCCAATATTCACTGCAGCACTATTTACAATAGTCAGGACATGAAAGCAACATAGCTATTCACTGACAGATAAATGGATAATGAAGACATGCTACATATATACAATGGAATATTACTCAGCCACAAAAAAGAACAAATTTGAGTCCGTTTAGTGAGGCGGATGAACCTAGAGTCTGTCATATAGAGTGAAGTACATCAGAAAGAGAAAAACAAATATTGTACGTTAGTGTATATATTTGGAATCTAGAACAATGGTTCTGATGAACTATTGGCAGGGCAGGAAGAGAGATGCAGACACAGAGAATGGGCCTGTGCGTTGAGGCAGTGAATGCAGGTCGGAAAAGAATTTCTAGACAGAGAGCATTTCAGAAGGAAGTGAGTTTATAAGAACAAAGAGCAAAGATAATGTGAGCACCGTGGGCCAACCTCCTGACAGACCAGGGAGAGTTGACAGGTACTGTGAGTTAATAGTCAATTTTTACAGCCTCAAGACAAAGAGAATTTCTGCTTGAAGGTTGCCATAAGATGGTCAGTTAGGATAGGGTGTTTACTAGAGTGGGCGTCTTTGCCTGCTTTGGAGTCAGGAAGCCTGCTAGTGATGGTCAGGAGGCTCTTGGCAAGGGTTACAGAGGGGCTCAGTCAGCTTTGGAGGTGACCTTGGTTCTGGCTCCATTTCTGTGGCCTTGGTATGGGACTCGCACCTGTGGCCTTGGGGCGGGACTCGACACTGTGGACAGCGGGGGAGAGGATGGGACAGATTGAGAGGGTATCATTGTCATGTAGGCACAGCCCTTTGTAAAACAGACAGCTAGCCAACTCAGGGCTCTGTGATGACCTAGAGGGGTGGGATGGGGGGAGGGAGACTCAAGAGGGAGGGGGTATACGTGCACCCACAGCAGATTCACGTTGTTGTACGGCAGAAACTAACACGGCTCTGTAAAGCAATTATCCTTCAATTAAAAATTTTTTTAAGAAATAAATGACTTAGCCACAACAAGGAAAGGAGAAATCTTAAATGCACATTGCTATGTGAAGGAATCCAGTCTAAAAAGGTTATATACTGTAGGATTCCAACTATATGACATTCTGGAAAAGGCAAAACTAGAGAGAGAGCAGCAAGAAGATCAGTGGTTTCCAGGGGTCTGGGGAGGGAATAGGCTAGACAGGGAGAACACAGGGGATTTTTGAGAAAATGAGGCTATTCTCATGGCACTGCAATGGTGCATATGTGACAGCATGTATTTGTCAAAACTGACAGGCCCTTATAACACAAGGAGTGAACTGTAATGTGTGCAAATTTATTTGTAAATTGGAGAGATCAGGAAATATCATAAAAAATGCAGACTCTAATGCAGAATCAAGAAACTCTAACTGTATTACAAATATGTGAAACAAATACTGACAAATACAAAATACAAATACAAAACAAAAACCTGACAAATACTGCTTCAGCTAGGTGAGGAAGGTCAAGATTGATGGTCACGGCTCATGGTGATCATCTATACTATTGATACAGCATAAGGAAAATGACACTTCACCTCTGAGCTCTTCCTCCCAGAACCCCAAACCCTAGTTATCATAATAAAAAACATGAGGCATGTGTGAAATAGATAGCTAGTGGGAAGCTGCTAGATAACAAGGGAGCTCAGGCCAGCGCTCTGGGATGACCTAGAGGGATAGGATGGCGGGTGGCTGGGGGAGGCTCCAGGGGGAAGGTGTGTGTGTGTGTGTATATATATATATACATGGCTGATTCACATTGTTATATGGCAGGAACCAACACAACATTGTAAAGCAATTGTCCTCCAACTACAAAAGGAACAGGCAAATGCAAATTGAGGGACATTCTACAAAATACCTCACCTGTGCTCCTCAAAACGTGAAGGTCTTTGAAGACAAGGAAAGTCTAAGAAACTGTCACAGCCAGGAAGAGCCTAAGGAGGCATCACAATTAGCTGTAGTGTCTTAAATGATGTCCTGGAATGGAAAATGGACATTAGGGAAAAACAAAAGAAATCTGAATAGAGTGTGGGCTTAATTTAATAATGTATACATGTACTAATTCGCTCAGGCATGTCCGACTCTTTGCGACCCCAGGACAGTAACCCACCAGGCTCCTCTGTCCGTGGAATTTCCCGGTCAAGAACACTGGAGTGGGTTGCCATTTTCTTCTCCAGGGGAATCTTTTGACCCAGGGATCAAACACGGGTCTCCTGCATTGCAGGCAGATTCTTTACCATCTGAGCCACCAGTGAAGCCCCAAGTTAATAATAATGCTTTAATATTGGCTCATTAATTGTCACAAATATGCCACACTAATTTAAAAAGTCACTAATAGAAGCAATGTGGGCAGAGGTGGGGGGTAATATATTGGTACTATCTGTATGATGTGCTCAATTCTTTCTGTAAATTTAAGTGTCCAAAAATAAAGTCTGCTGATAAAAAAAAAAAATTACTGAATAAGAGTGCTGCCTGGAAGCACCAGGGTGGATGAATCAGAGGCTCGGGCTTGACCAAAGAGGCGGGGGCTCTCTAAATCCCCGGGGGAGGGAGGGCCAGGTGAGTTGTTGAGAGTGTCGGAGTCCATCCATGTAAAAGCACATATATCCTGAGACTCTCAGGAGAGAGGGACAGTGAAGAAAGCATCTTTTAGAGGGAGGGCAGTAAAGACCCGAGTGTCAGGAGGAACTGAACCGAGGATGGTATCGGGATTTGGGACTGCAGTGTGGAGAAGGACCACCTCCTCGTTAACTACAAGTAGATCCTGGGCTGGACCATAGGTGCCACCTGCCTTTTGACGGGGAGAATAGGGAGCTATAAGGGGAGTTGGTAGGTCCAAGGAGTCCAGCGTTTAGAAATTTGTTATCGAGGGGTCTTTGAGATCTAAGACCCCCTCAGATCTTCCACTTTCGTGGGATGTTGAGGGCAAGAGAGGTCTGTCATGGTGAAAGTGACAGGGAGTTAGATGAGAGGCCCTCCCCGGGGGTTGGTGTCCGACACAAATGAGGGAATCTATTTATTTCTAGTGGGAGAGGGGAGTGCTGAGCCTCAGAGGAGGAGCCTCCTAAGATTCCAGGGAAGGAGGCTTGTGGCTGGAGAATTAGCTGGGTCCTTCATTTGATCATAAGGCCCCCACCTAGGAGTAGGGTGGGACAATTGGGAAAGACAAGGAAAGGATGCCAGATCTGACCTCCAGTGAGCATACTAAGTCAAAGGTTTGGAACATAGGTTGAGTTTTGCTTTCTACTCTGATAACGGTGATAGACGAGGGAATCAAGGGACCTGAAAGCTCAAGAAGAGCAGAGTGAGGGGCTTCCGTATCAATTAAGAAATTGATTTTCTTACCTGCTATGAAGAGAGTTATCGGAGGCTTGGCCAAGTCGATCTGACATCGTGGAGCCAGGACCAGCGTCGGGGCCGGATAGGTAGCAGGTTGGAGAAGTCCTCAAAGAGTCGTGGGGGTAGAGGAGGTCACCTCAGGGGCATCGCTGGTTCCAGAAGCAGATTTTGTCCCCTCGAATCAGGGAGAAGCAATCCCGCTTCCAGCGTCCTGCTAGTTTATGGAGCGGGCACAGTCCTGGGGGTAGCTTTCCCAGGTAAGCTCAACTCCAGTGCCCCACTTGTTTGCAGCTGAAGTAGGAGCCGGCGTTGGGGCTCAGTGGCTGTTTCCCTTCCCGCTGACTAGGGGGCCTTGGACAAGCCTTATCCCGAAGGCCTCGCTGGTGGACAGCAGTGGCGATCATTTGGAAGGACTAGCTCAGCTCTCAGGTCCTTCCCTCTTTTCCTTTCGTGCATCCTCACCTCAGCTGTTAAAGACCTTAAAGTCTAGTGAGTTTGGACTGGGGAGTCTGAGGGCACTTTTTCAATTTCTGGAGTTTGTAATGGATATCAGGGCTGACCGAGAGATGAAATACATCTCCAAGAGAGTCTTGTCTTTCGGAGAGGTTAAATCTAAACCGGTGAAAGAGCAGAGAGCCTCTGAAAAGTCAGACCGATTCACAGTGTTGTACAGCAGAAACTAACATAATTGTAAAGCGATTATACTTCAATTAAAAAATTGTTTAGGGCGTCTCTGGTGGTCCAGGGGTTACGAATCTGCCTTGCAATGCAGGGGACACCAGTCTGGCACCTGGTCCGAGAAGGTCCCACATGCCATGGGGCACCTAAGCCTGTGTGCCATGACTGCTGAGCCCGTGCCCTGGAGCCCGTGAGCCACAATTCCTGAGCACACGCAGCAACGGCCGAAGCCCGCGCGCCCAGAGCCCGTGCTCTGCAACGAGAGGCCGCCGCAACGAGGAGCTCGCGCACCGCAGCTGGAGAGGAGCCCCACTTACTGCAACCAGAGAGAGAGCCCTCGAGCAGCAATGAAGACGAAGACCCAGCGCAGCCAAAAGAAATAATAAATACGTGTTTTTAAGTGTTTAAAAAAACAACAAGGCTAAAGATTGGATTACAATGTTTTTGACAAAGAAGCTTAACCAAGATGCTATGACATACAATATTTTAAGATAACAACTAGAATTATGACTGGTAACACTATACCAGGACATATCCAAATTTCAGAAATGTACACAGTGTCTAGAATGTCTATCTTAATACGTTTACCAATACAGTATAATCTACGGCGGCCTGTCACTCCTTTACAAAGCCTCCCGTTTAATTGAACATACCAACCAATCCTAGTTAGTTTAATATTTCTCTCTGCCATGCCTTAGGGGCCCTCTGAGGCATTCCAAAGTTAGCTGGAGGTCAAAAGAATTTTAATTAGAATTTAATAGGAAGTTTGTCAAACAATATCAAAGTTTCAAAACATTTGGTCAAATAAGATCAGGGGTCACTGTGAATATTTATTCACTTAATCAAAGTGACAAAAGATTTAAAAAGCAAATACAGATCACTTAAAGGCAAAGAAGTTCACATGATCTGTTATCAAAGGCAGCATTCCAGGAAAACTTTGAACCAAGTCCTGCATAGGCCTAATGTTAATAACAAAATCAATTTACCTAGTTAAATTCCATCTAATCCCAGCCTGTCCATACATGAGACTCCTTTTGCAGGGCTCCCCTTTCTACAAACCTTTCACAACTTTCTGTGTCCATATTAATTGACCCTTATTCTTCCTTCCAGAAGCAACTAGCTCCAGGATAAAATTACCCTTTTTCCTTTGAGAAGAATGTATTTTCAGGCTTCCTTGGTGGTCCAGTGGTTAAGAATTCACCATGCAATACAAGGGACATGGGCTCAATCCCTGGCCCGGGAAGATCCCACGTGCCGCAGGGCAACTAAGCCTGTGCGCCAGAACTCCTGGGCTCTGGAGCCCACAGGCCACAACCACTGAGCCCACGGGCAGCGACCACTGAGGCCTGCACGCCCACAGCCTGCGCTCTACAAGAGATGCAACCAAACAGAAGCCCGTGCACCGCAACTCGAGGGCAGTCCCCACCCTCCACAGCTAGAGAAAGCCCGCCCACAGTAACGAAGACCCCGCGCAGCCAAAAACAAAGACGTATTTTTTGAATGTATTTTTCATTCTTCAGGCTTTCTTTCGCATCCTACTTTCCTGGCAGACTGAAATGTTTCTCTTGTTATTTTAGTAGCTTTATTTACATATACTATAATTTTAGCCCCTAAAAACCTTAATCTCCAGGAAAAAAACAAGAAGCAAGCAATTGCGAACTGTCTGTCATACTAACATTTCCTGATTGGAACTTATGAACATATCCCCTAACTTCTTGAAATATGTCTTTACTCATAGCAGAATTTCTTTCCTCAATGTGATATAAGACATGTGTCTAACAAACCCAAACATCCTTAGTTTTCTTTTCATAAGAAGGCAAAGGTAAGTAAACTTAGAAACACCAGTAATTGATGTTCCAATATTTTGTCCTCTTTGAAGACATCCACAGAGTCAGTGAGATTTTGCTATTTGCAAGCTGCCAAAATCTGGGGAGACTATTCTTGAGTAGACGTTCCTAAGACATAATTATTCCAAAAGAGTTCACCCAAAAAAACTATCTTATTTACATATAATTTTCTTGAGTTTTATCACGTCAAAGTACTTCTCTTGCTGACAAATTTGCAACAGATACAAGGTCTTATTTTACCTCTAGTAACCAGGTACAGGGCTTCCCTGATGGCTCAGCTGGTAAAGAATCTGCCTGCAGTGCAGGAGACCTTGGTTTGATTCCTGGATCAGGAAGATTCCCGTGGGGAAGGGATAGGCTACCCATTTCAGTATTCTTGGGCTTCCCTGGTGTCTCAGACGGTAAAGAATCTGCCTGCAATGTGGGAGACCTGGGTTCCATCCCTGGGTTGGGCAGATCCCCTGGAGGAGGGCATGGCAATCCACTCCAGTATTATTGCCTGAAGAATCCCCACGGACAGAGGAGCCTGGCGGGTTACAGTCCATGGGGTCACAAAGAGTCAGACACAACCAAGAACAGCACAGCACAAACTTAGGTACAACAGAAGTACTATATTTAACATTAATGAGTCTAAATACATGTTCATATTAATCAAACCAAAGAACTTAAGCTAGCTTTAATACAAGGTATTAACTTAAAGATTCATTCTGATCAGTTTCTTTTGTATTTCTGAGAATTTGTATATGTGCTCAATTTCCTTTAAGGCACTTAAATAGAGCTCATTTGCAAATTAATTTTGACATCCATCCATATAGACAAAGAACTCAAAATTTTCCTGCTTAAATTTTAAAAGCCCTTTATTTTTCTCTGCAGTCTCAGGGATCACAGATAATTAAACAGAAGTTCCTGAGAGCCAGGTAGACCATTTATATCCCCAAAGCAGGTTCATCCTAGAAAACTGGCTTCTTCTAACAGCCTAGGCAAAACTCAGCCACCTTGGCCATTTTCACGGATTTTTTTTTTCCACTTTCCAAATATGTTGATTACTGTCTAACAGTAATAAACAATAATACACATCATTCACTCACATTCACATCCTTCACTTTCAGAGGAACATGAATCAGCATTCAAGTTACCAAGACTCTTAACGAAAGTCTAGCCAGGAAGAGAGAACAGGATACGGCCTCAGGTACAGAGACACTCAGACACATACCCAAGACAAAGCCAGGCCAATTCCGAAAGGCCCACTTTGCTGTAGCTACAGAGCTATTTGGGGTCTTTGCTCTCCAGGTATCGGGGAGCACTAAACCCAAACAGCATTACAATCAAAGGGTCATCTTCTTTCATTTAAGGGAGTGTAACTGAAGGTCTCCCAGTTTTGCAAAATACACCCTAAGGGGACTACAAGATGAAACAGGACTCTGATTATTCATACGTAATTACTCATGGCTGGTGTTGGCAAATAGCAAACAAACAAACCAGCACAATGCAAATCGGTCTCTCAGGAGCACAGTTTTCTAGCCACAGAAAAGATTACCAGCCAAGTCAAATGACCAAAAGTTCAAAAGGGAAAATCCCAGCCAGCGCTCCGCGAAGCCAACGCAATAGGGAAGGATACTCTGGGGTCATCACCCGCGAGTGCCCCATAGACATCTCAGTCGGCCCATACGAGAGCCCTGTTTCCTCTACTGCTTTGCCAAAGGTAAAGACCAAAGGTGTTAACCAAAGGTGTTAACCAAAGGTGTTTAAGACAGAAATACAGATCAGTGGAACAAAATAGGAAGCCCAGAGACAAATCCATGCATCTACGGAAACCTTATCTTTGACAAAGGAGGCAAAACTATACAATGGAGAAAAGACAACCTCTTTAACAAGTGGTGCTGGAAAGAAAAAAAAAAAAACAAGTGGTGCTGGGAAAACTGGCCAACCACATGTTAAAAAATGACGCTAGAACACGTTCTAACACCACACACAAAAATAAACTCAAAATGGATTAAAGATCTAAATATAAGGCCAGAAACTATAAAACTCTTATAGGAAAACATAGGCAAACACTCTCTGACATAAATCATAGCAAGATCCTCTATGACCCACCTCCCAGAGTAATGGAAATAAAAACAAAAATATACAAATGGGACCTAATTAAACTTAAAGGCTTTTGCACGATGAAAGAAACTATAAGCAAAGTGAAAAGGCAGCCTTCAGAATGGGAGAAAACAATACCAAAGGAATCAACTGACAAAGAATTAATCTCCAAAATACACAAGAAGCTCATGCAGCTCAATATCAGAAAAACAAACAACCCAATCAAAAAGTGGGCAAAAGAACTGAACAGGCATTTCTCCAAAGACCTACAGATGGCTAATAAACACATGAGAAGATGCTCAACATCACTCATTATCAGAGAAATACACATCAAAACCACAATGAGGTACCATCTTACGCTGGTCAGAATGGCCACCATTAAAAAGTCTACAAAATAAATTCTGGAGAGGGTGTGGAGAAAACGAAACCCTCTTACACTGTTGGTGGGATTGCAAACTGGTACAGCCACTATGGAAAACAGTGTGGAGATTCCTTAAAAAACTGGAAATAGAACTGCCATTCAAACCAGCAATCCCACTGTTGGGCATACACACTGAGGAGACCAGATCTGAAAGAGACACATGTACCCCAGTGTTCCCTGTTTACAATAGCCAGGACATGGAAGCGACCTAAATGTCCATCAGCAGAGATGAAAGTTAAGGAAGTTAATGGCACATATACATAGTGGAGCGGTTGGATGTGTACATGGAATTACTCAGCTATAAAAAGGAACACATTTGAGTCAGTTCTAATGAGACGGTTGAAACCGGAGCCTATTATATGGAGTGAAGAGAAAGAGAAACAATAATATATATGGAATTTAGAAAGACGGTAGTGACGATCCTACATGCAAGGCAGCAAAAGAAAACAGAGTTCTGGACTCTGTGGGAGAAGGTGAGGGCGGGATGATTTGAGAGAATAGCATTGAAACATGTATGTTACCATATGTAAAACAGACGACCAGTCCAAGTTCGAGGCATGAAACAAGGCACTCAAAGCCAGCGCTCTGGGACCACCCAGAGGGATGCGGTGGGGAAGGAGGTGGGAGGGGGTTCAGGATGGGGGAACACATATGCACCCCCATGGCTGATGCATGTCGCTGTATGGCAAAAAAATCACAACATTGTAAAGCAATTATCGCCCAATTAAAAGTAATTAATTAATTTTAAAAAATCAAAGGTGCTGAGGGTCAGCTACACCTGATTGGCAGCCAGCCCTTGGGGCTGTCCCTGAGACAAACACACTCATGCAGCTCCCCTTTCAGGAGCCACCAGTGCCCAGGAACCAATGTGCTACCAGGAGGATGTCCACTTGGGACTCAGGCTCCACACTGGACACCAGAATTGTTTTTGAGCCAGTGTTGGTCTGCTTGACCACATACAGTAGAGCGTCTACTGATGTCAGGTGGACGTGAAGGAAAGCACAGCACTTATTGTCGGGCTCCCGACAAGGAGCAGGGAACAGATAATGCTAAAAAGCCCAGATTCCCTAGTGAGTTTCAAGGCAGCCTTTTCTAAAAGTCATTTTTAAAAATAAGTGATGTATTTCTTTTCTATTACTCTGGGTCTTCGTTGCCGTGTGCGGGCTTTCTCTAGCGGCGGCAAGCAGGAGCTACTCTCCACTGTAGCGTGCAGTGGCTTTTCTCGTCTCAGAGCACAGGCTCCAGGCTGCAGGCCTTCGTACTTGCAGCTCGTGGACTCCAGAGCTCCGGCTCGGTAGTTGTGGCCCACAGGCTTTAGTTGCTCCATGGCATGTGGAATCTTCCTGGACCAGGGATTAAACCCATTTCCCCTGCATTGTCAGGCAGATTCCTATCCACGGTACCACCCTGAAAGTCCCAGAGTGGCCTCTTAAAAGGCGAGAGAGGAGAAGGAAATTGTAGGGTATGTGAATGGCTCGTGCATAGTTCTGATTGGTTGATGGTGAAGGAACAGGATGATGTCACAAGGGTTAACATTATCAATCCTCAGGCTCCAGGAGGTCTGGGGGCTATGTGCTCAGGGTCTTCAAGTATTCATAGTTAATTTCACCCATTGGGGGTGATTTTAGCACCTGTAAAAACAACTCAGGAAATGTACATCAGGTACTATTATCTGGATACTTCAAAGAGGAGCTAAATCAGAGGGCCTGGGGGCGGGGTCTGTTCAGGGAAGGCCCGTGGGGTCCACTCAGTTACAACAGCCAGCAGGACACAGAGATGGGCCTCTCCAGGAAAGGGAAAGATGGAACCATGTTGGGATCATCTCTCCCACATCTTAAATGCTCATGAAACAAAATTGTACAACAGGCCAGCCACAGAACCGTCAGATCTCAAGGTTCATCTTGACACCCACTTTCCTTTCCAAAACCTGACTGTCTGACCCCACCCCCGCCTGGGTCTGCTGCCTGAGGCAGGCGGGCATCTTGTGAGCAGGGTGACACCCGCCCAGCTGAGCAGGGCCCAGTGGAGGCAAGGCCTTGGGTAGTGGAGGGTGGGCACAGGTGGGAAACGTAGGCTAAGCCCAGACCTCGGGTGCCCAGGGTCAGTCTGTCCAGCCCAGGTAAGAACGGACTCTGAGGAATCCAGCTCAGCTCCCACGGCCGGAGGCTGAGGCCACGGGAAACACCTCTCTCTGTCCTCAGACCCTAAAGAACACACACCCAGAGGGTGGGGGTGGACGCTTCAGCATTCATCCACCCTCATGTCTGCAGAGGAGCCCACTTGAGGGCCCGCGTGGGCCCAGGCTGGCACCACTGGGTGGGCAGTTACTCCAGCACCCCCTCTCCACCCCCATCAGAGTGTAAATGCACCCTGACTGACCCCCACCTCCCCCTACCCCCGGAAGCCACCGCCTCTTCTCCAGGCCCAGACCTTCACCCAGCCTCGACTCCCAGAAGCCTGGCAGTAGAGCAGATGCGGGTGCAGGGCTGGGGTGTGGAGGCTAGGAGCCCAGATCTAGAATGAGGAAAGGCCTCCTCCCAGAACAAAACACCTGAATATCTCAAGGAGGCTCCCCTTCCAGCAGTGTTGAGTAGCTGGGCCATTAGTTATCTCAACAGAGTTAAATAAATCAAACACAATATTGGTGTTTTGTTGGTTATTTGGTCACGTGAATCAAATCTGGAAACTATTTTAGCAGAAAGTTAGAAAAGATTCAACTCACCAGATTTTTAAATTAAGACCAAAAAAAACCACTATATGCAAAAGTTGCAGTGAATGACACAAGCGTGCGCGCGCGCACGGATTTATTCAAACCAATTAAGTGAGAAAAGGAGAAACGACAACGTGAAAGAAGTGGAAAGTGGAAACATCAGACTTGCTACCAGATGACTCAATCCGCGTTCATGGTTACACTTCCGAGTAACAGAAAACTTCATTTTAAGTTCTTCCGTCTAGACTGGAGCTCTGGTTTCCTCGCGGGCTCTTTCCTCTGCCCGGAGATCCGCTGCAGGAACGAGCAGCAGCGAAAAGACAGGGCGGGTGGCGGGAAGCAGGTGCGCCAGGAGAAAGGCTGCGAGCCGAGGGCCGCACCGGGACGGCGGGGGGCTGCCCCGGGCGCCTCCTCCCGCTACGCGGCCTCTCGCTCGCTTCTCACCCGGTCCCAGCCGCCCTGCCCTGGGGCGGGCCGTCGCGGAGCGGCACCTGGAGTGCCCGCGGGCCTGGCACCCTCGGCCCACGCTCGCCCGGCGGCTCCCGACTCCCGAGGGCTTCTTTCCCCGGCCGTAGCTTCCGGGTGAGCAGAGGGCACGCCCTGGGGGCGCGGGCGGGCCGACCGGAAGCGCGTCACCGCGGTGGCCGCGCCGGGAAGGCTGGGTCGCTGCGCCCGGACCGCAGCCTCGGGCCGCCGCCTCGCGGTCCTGCGAGCGGGTGATCGACGGGAAGCGCGCATCGCCCACGTGGGGGCGTCTGCTCCCGGGTGAGCCCAGAGCGTGGGGCCGGCCCCTTTCCTGCCAAAGAGCCGAGAGTCTGACCGACGGGGAGCTCTTTCGGAGTACTGTTGCAGTAAACATTTGAAAGCTTAGAGTTCTTTCGAGGAAAGTCCTCTCCATGGGGCTTCTCTGGTAGTCCAGTGGCTGAGACTCCCAGCTTCCAATGCTAGGGGGGCCAGGGTTCCCATCCCTGATCAGGGAACTCCATCCTGCATGCTGCAGCTAAGAGATCGCATGCCACAACTTAAAATAAAAAGATCCCACATGCCAACACATGCCAAAACTAAGACCTGGCGCAGCCAAATGAAAATAAAAATTTAAGAGAGAAATGTTCTCCAAAAAATAATGTGGAGTGGGGCAGAGAAGGGGGCAACGCTGATTATCACAGCAGCACTGCCCGTATCACCACCAGGCACTGTTAGCTCCTCTGTGGCTCTCTGCCACTAACAGGGCCACCCGGGACAATGGCTTGAACACCCCAGTCCATGGCAGGAGATGCGTCTCAGGTGTGACCCTGTGCACGCCCACACAGACACCTGAAGTGGCATTTACTCCCACACTGCGAGGCCCTTTCTGAGGCTTTCGCTTCGACACCACCTAGGGTTGCCAGATCTAGCCATAAAAATATGGGACTCCCAGTTAAATCTGACTTTAAGATAAACAACAAAGACTTTTTATAAGTATATGTAAGCAAATACGTGAACCGTGAACTTCCAGATGTTCAAGCTGGTTTTAGAAAAGGCAGAAGAACCAGAGATCAAATTGCCAATATCCGCTGGATCATCAAAAAAGCAAGAGAGTTCCAGAAAAACATCTATTTCTGCTTTATTGACTATACCAAAGCCTTCGACTGTGTGCATCACAATAAACTGTGGAAAATTCTGAGGGAGATGGGAATACCAGACCACCTGATCTGCCTCTTGAGAAACCTATATGCAGGTCAGGAAGCAACAGTTAGAACTGGACATGGAACAACAGGCTGGTTCCAAATAGGAAAAGGAGTCCATCAAGGCTGTATATTGTCACCCTGCATATTTAAATTATATGCAGAGTACATCATGAGAAACGCTGGGCTGGAGGAAGCACAAGCTGGAATCAAGATTGCCAGGAGAAATATCAATAACCTCAGATATGCAGATGACACCACCCTTATGGCAGAAAGTGAAGAGGAACTAAAAGCCTCTTGATGAAAGTGAAAGAGGAGAGTGAAAAGTTTGGCTTAAAGCTCAACATTCAGAAAACTAAGATCATGGCATGTGGTCTCATCACTTCGTGGGAAATAGATGAGGAAACAGTGGAAACAGTGTCAGACTTAATTTTTTTAGGCTCCAAAATCACTGCAGATGGTGATTGCAGCCATGAAATTAAAAGATGCTTACTCCTTGGAAGGAAAGTTATGACCAACTTAGCATATTAAAAAGCAAAAATATTACTTTGCCAACAAAGGTCCGTCTAGTCAAGGCAATGGTTTTTCCAGTGGTCATGTATGGATGTGAGAGTTGGACTGTGAAGAAAGCTGAGCGACCAAGAATTGATGCTTTTGAACTGGGGTGTTGGAGAAGACTCTTGAGAGTCCCTTGGACTGCAAGGAGATCCAGCCAGTCCATCCTAAAGGAGATCAGTCCTGGGTGTTCATTGGAAGGACTGATGCTGGAGCTGACACTCCAATACTTTGGCCACCTCATTCGAGGAGTTGACTCACTGGAAAAGACCCTGATGCTGGGAGGGATTGGGGGCAGGAGGAGAAGGGGACGACGACAGAGGATGAGATGGCTGGATGGCATCACCGACTCGATGGACGTGGGTTTGAGTGAGGTGCGGGAGACGGACAGGTGTTGCGATTCACGGCGCCGCAGAGTCGGACACGACTGAGCGAATGAACTGAACTGAACTGAAGCCCTGTATAATACTGGGGATATATTTATACTGAAAAAAATGCCTTAATTGTGTGAAATTCAGATTTAATGGAGGTCCTGTATTTTACCTGACAGCCCTTAGTCACAAGCCCCTAACCTGATGTCACTCGTGAGTCTCGGGCTCCTTAGGAGACAGGACCGCAGCGCTTCCCTTTTTATGGGGAAACCGAGTTAAGTGCAGGAACTAGATTTGGAGCCTGTGGGCACCACTCCTCCCAGCAGTCACACTCTCCTCCCCCTCCCTCCCACCCCCGCCCCTGCAATGGCCCGCACTTGCTGCAGTAGAAGGTTTGCGTTTGTTTCTGTTTTTTATCGAGCAAGAATCTGTTAACAATTTTATTACTTTTGTGTTAAATGCCATGGGGCTGGATCGGAAAAATGAAAAACTCAGTCAACAACCGCTTTACAAGGGATGAGAAAAATCCTGCCGTGATATGAGCAAAGGTGAAGGAGAAAATTTACATTGCACAAGGCAGCATTTCCCCATAGACTACCTCCTGGCATTTCCTGAATGAGTGGGGTTAGCAATCTAAATAGATCATATTTCAAGTGTTAACAGCAACACATAAAATTCAAAGGGATCATTAAAATAACATTTGCAAGACTCTGGACAATTCTTGGACTCTTATTAAAACCACAAAGAAAGAACAGTTCTTTATTTGTGAATTTCATAAAGGACTGAATGTGCGATGACACCCTGTAGGGATGGTCTGGTGACAATGGCGCTGTTGGGAACCCAGGCTCTGCTCGCCCGCGTCTCTTTCTAACCGTGGGACCGTTGCTGGCAAAGCCCACAGGACGCTGCACGCAGAGCATGGGACCGTGGACCCCAGCACCAGCAAGGCAGCTGCTGTTCAGTCGCTCAGTTGCATCCGGTTCTTTGTGACCACATGGACTGCAGCATGCCACCCTCCCCTGTCCTCCATATCTTCCGGAGTTTGCTCAAACTCATGTCCATTGAGTCGGTGATGCCATCCAACCATCTTATCTTCCTGTCGTCCCCTTCTCCTCCTGCCTTCAGTCTTTCCCAGCATCAGGGTCTTTTCCAATGAGTCAGTTCTTTGCATCGGGTGGCCAAAGTATTGGAGTTTCAGCCTCAGTCTTTGCTTTTCTGGTCAAAAGGAAACAAAGAAATAGCACTCTGTACGCTTCACTCTTCAAGGTGAACTTCCCTATAAAGAATCCAGTGACAATGGCTGCAGTGACAACAAGAAGTGAAGGCACCATGGCTGATTCATGTCAATGTATGACAAAAGCCACTACAATATTGTAAAGTAATTAGCCTCCAACTAATAAAAAAAAAAATTAAAAAAAAAAAGAAGAAGTGAAGGCAGAGGACTGGTGCCATTCTCTCCGGAGGCCCCAGCTGAGCTGGATCCGGGTTTATCCGGATGTGCTCCCTTGCTGAGCCTCAGCCTCCTCCCTCAGGGGCTGGTTTCTTCTTCCAGCTCCCCCTTGGAGCCTCCTGCACTCTTCCAGGCGCTTCCTCATCTCGGTCTTGTTGAGGGTAACACAGTGCGGCTTTGGCAGGGGTCGTCCAGCTTCGCAGCGTTCAGAGGAACAGCTTTGCTGGGTTCCATGTCCTTCTATTTATCATTTGCACTGGGCATCTCAAATACCCATCTCAGTTGTGGTGGTGGTGGTTTAGTAGCTAAGTCATGTCCGACTCTTGCAACCCCATGGACTGTAGCCTGCCAGGCTCCTCTGTCCGTGGGATTCTCCAGGCAAGAATCTCAATTGAGAACCCATTAATTCAGGGGTTTTTGCCTCTTTCCACACAGCTTCCATGTCTGAAACGCTTGGTGGAGCAAAGATGGTCTGTACCATTAACTTGTGTTTACTCATCTCACTGGGGTCACCGTCCACCCTGGGTCAGTGATTCCCCTGTTGGGCCTCACACAGGACCCATGAGGTGCTGTTGTCTTCGCTTTGAAACACACCCTTTGATCTGATGGATTTCTCAGAGTAAGATTTGTAGTGACTGCATCTGTGAAGGGGCCTTTGAATTTGACAGGATCTGCTTGTGCTTTGCCATGGCTGCAGAGGCAGATGCCATTGGAAACAGGGCAGAGCCGGGGCATGCCCAGAGCGTGTGGCTGGCTGCGGGTGGGGGTGGCAGCGGCATGGCCAGGCCTCCTGAACCCCGCGCCCGCCACTCTGTCGCCAGCTCACCGGGCCATCCGCTGGTCCACAGCTCCGGGTCTCGTTGACTGACTCAACCCCACGCCAGCCACTGGGCACGCGCACTCTGGAGTTTTTTTTAAGATGACTTTTGTGTGTAGAAACAGCTAGTAGCAGTCGCTTTGTTTTTTAAATAAATATTCAATCTATTAAAATACTACATTTAAAAACATAACTTTCCTTAAGCACTGACGTCCAACTTAAAAGTCTTTTACTGTTTATAAGCTCTATATTCTATGCTTCATCACTCAGTTGTGTCTGACTCTGAGACCCCATGGACAGTCGTCCACCAGGCTCCTCCATCCACATGGATTCTCCAGAAGAATACTAGAGTGGGTTGCCATGCCTTCCTCCAGGGGATCTTCCCAAGCCAGGGATCGAACCCAGGTCTCCTGCATTGCAGGCAGATTCTTTACTGTCTAAACCACCAGGGAAGCCCAAGAAAACTGGAGTGGGTAGTTTCTCCCTTCTCCAGGGGATCTTCCCGACCGGGAATCGAACCAGGGTCTCCTGCATTGCAGGCGGATTCTTTACCAGCTGAACCACTTATAAAGGGAAGCCCCTTTATAAATCCAGTCAATTTTAACGGTCATTTACCAGGGGCCTTCTTTGATTGATGTTCAGTCTCCCTGACAAACCAGTTTAAGTAAAATCTCTCAAACTTTTAAAACTACGCATTTAAATGCTTCAAACACTTCAATTCAGTAATGAACAAAACATTACCTAGCACTATGGTGGGTCTCTGGTCCTGGCACAGAAGTGTCTTCTTTGCAACCACTGGCTGTGCTGATGCAGGTGCTGGAGGGAGAGACAGATGGGCACATGTACACACACCCGCAAACCAAGCCATGTCCTAGAGGGGGCAAGTGTTACCCTCTTTAGAAACCCGTCCATAACAACCGCTTATCAGTGACCACTTGTCCGCCTCCTGAATCTCAGTAGAAAATAATTCATTCCAGATAAAGCATTGCCGGCTCCCTTTTGAAGAAGATGAGCACTTTGGGGAGCAGTGGCGCTGAGTGGGAAGGACAGGGAGGCATGTCCATAGCTGGAGAGGAGGAGGGCTGGTCTGCTTCGGGCACAGTCCAGCCGTCTTTATGGTTAGAGAAAATCGGCCTTCCAAACACCTGGGGATATCAACTTTGGGGTGACAGAGCCAGGCAAGAGCGGGGTTTCGAAGTGCAGATGTAAGGTTCTATTTCGTGATCCAGGCACTGGCACCCACAGGGGTCAGTGTGTGAACAGTCACTGGGCCATGCACGCTACGTGTAGATCATACTTCAGTTTTGTCGTTGGTCAGTTGCCCGGTCACATCCCACTCTTTGCAACCCCATTGACTGCAGCACGCCAGGCCTCCCTGTCCCTTACCATCTCCTGGAGTTTGCCCAAGTTCATGTCCATTGCATCAGTGATGCCATCCAGCCATCTCATCCTCTGACGCCCTCTTCTCCTTTTGCCTTCAGTCTTTCCCAGCATCAGGGACTTGCCAATGAGTCAGCTGTTCTTATCCGATGACCAAAATACTGCAGCTTCAGCTTCAGCATCAGTCTGATTTCCCTTAAGATTGACTGGTTTGATCTCCTTGCTGTCCAAGGGACTTTCAGGAGTCTTCTCCAGCACCGTAGTTCAAAGGCATCAACCCTTTGATGTTCTGCCTTCTTTATGGTCCAATTCTCACAATTGTACGTGACCACTGGGAAAATCACAGTCTTGACTATACAAACTGTTATTCACAGAGCAATGTTTCTGTTTTCAACACACTGTCTAGGTTTGTCATCACTTTCCTGCCAAGAAGCAATCGTCTTCTGAATTCATGGCTGCAGTCACCATCCGCAGTGATTTTAGAGCCCAAGAAGAGGAAATTTTTCACTGCTTCCACATTTTCCCCTTCTGTTTGCCATGAAATAATGAGGCTGGATGCCATGACCTTAGTTTTTTTAATATTTAAGCTGACTCTTTCACCTCCTTCACCCTCAAGAGACTCTTTCATTCCTCTTCGCTGTCAGCCATTAGAGTAGCATCATTCGCATATCTGAGGCTGTTGGTGTTTCTCCCACCTATCTAGATTCCAGCTTGTAACTCATCCAGCCTGGCATTTCTCACCATGTGCTCAGTGTGTAGGTTAAATAAACAGGGTGACAGCAGACAGCCCTCCTTTCTCAATCTTGAACCAGTTGTTCCATGCAGGGTTCTAACTGTTGTTTCTTGACCCACATACAGGTTTCTCAGGAGACTGTAAGACGGTCTGGCATTCCCATCTCTTTAAGAGCTTTCACAGTTTATTATGATCCACACAGTCAAAGGCTTTGGTGTAGTCGATGAAACAGAGGTAGATGTTTTTCTGGAATTCCACTGCCTTCTCTATGATCCAGCTAATGTTAGAAATTTGATCTCTGTTTCCTCTTTCTTTTCTAAACCCAGCTTAGACATCCGGAAGTTCTTGGCTCGCATAATGCTGAAGCCTAGCATGCAGGATTTTAAGCATGACCTTACTAGCATGGGAGGTAAGTGCAATTGTCCGATGGTTAGCACATTCTTTGGTACTATCCTCCTGGGAACTGGGATGAGGATTGACCTTTTCCAGTCCTGTAGCCACCGCTGCGTCTTCCAGATTTGTTGACATTGAACACAACACCTTGATGGCATCATCCATTAGGGTTTTGAATAGTTCTACTGAAATTCCATAGCATCCACTAGCTTTACTGAAAGAAGTATTTCCTAAAACCCACTCGACTTTGCTCTCCAGGATGTCTGGCTCTGGGTGACTGACCACACTGTCATAGTTATCCAGTTCATTAAGATCTTTTTGTTCAGTTCTTCTGTATATTCTTTCCATCTCTTCTTGATCTCTTCAGTGTCCACTAAGTCTCTACCACTTCTGTTCTTTATTGTGCCCATCTCTGGGTGAAATGATCCCTTGATATCTCCAATCTTTCTGAAGAGATCTCTAGTTTTTCCCCTTCTGTTGTTTTCTTCAATACTTCAGTAAAAAGCTCCAGACTTTGCTTTGGAAGTCAGTCAAGCTTCTCTTCCTCTGGACACCACACTCATAAGGCAAAAGTTCAATTCTCTGCAGGCCCAAGTGGAGTAGACTTTTTACAATAGGGTTCAAAGAGTTTCACCCCAAAGCCTGAAACTAGCAGCAAGCACCCCGATGTTAACTCATTGCTCTGGTGTTTCAGGTCAACCAGCCGCTCTCCCACCAGGTGCCAGCCCAGGCTCTGGACCCTCTGCTGGGCCCCAGGACAGCCTGGGTGGTGGGAGGGGCAAGGCTGAGCTCAGCCATGGACGGGAGCCCAGGAACAGGCAGATGGGGCTGGTGTAAGGAGGGGAGCGCAGGGGAAGATGCAGGGTTCAGCCGTCTGGGGAGGGGGTGGAGGAGCAGGGGTCCTAACATCCAGGCAGCGGGGGGAGAGTCACTGACACCCTAAATGCCACCTTGAAAGTCAAAGTCAAAGTCGCTCAGTCGTGTCTGACTCTTGGCGACTAAGTCCATGGAATTCTCCAGGCCAGAACACTGGAGTGGGGTAGACTTCCCCTTCTCCAGGGGATCTTCCCGACCCAGGAATCGAACCAGGGTCTCCTGCATTGCAGGCAGATTCTTTACCAAGTGAGCTGTCAGGGAAGCCCAAATGCCACCTTCAGTTCAGTTCAGTCACTCAGTCGTGTCCAACTCTTTGCAACCCCGTGAATCTCAGCACGCCAGGCCTCCCTGTCCATCACCAACTCCTGGAGTTTACTCAAATTCATGCCCATCGAGTCAGTGATGCCATCCAGCCATCTCATCCTCTGTTGTCCCCTTCTCCTCCTGCCCCCAATCCTTCCCAGCATCAGGGTCTTTTCCAATGAGTCAACTCTTCACATGAGGTGGCCAAAGTACTGGAGTTTCAGCTTCAGCATCAGTCCTTCCAATGAACACCCAGGACTGATCTCCTTTAGGATGGACTGGTTGGATCTCCTTGCAGTCCAAGGGACTCTCAATGCCACCTTAGAGCTCCCAAATTCAAGTCAATTTTCTCATCACACCCCTATGAGAACTCTTACTACATTGTCCCAGGTTGTATACAAGGCCAACAGGGCCAACACAAACCAGGAAGCAGTCACGCCAGCACCAAGATACAGAGCTCCTAACTGCGACTACAGACCTGATCCTGCAGCCGTCACTCCCAGCCAGAGAAAACCCCACACTCAAACCAACTGAGGCCCAGCCAACTGGGACCTCGCCTGGGCTCCCGCCTCCGTGCCCAGCACCGCCAAATGCAGAGACTGAGCCTGGGTCCAAGCCGGTCACCAGGAACACCAGGGCAAGTCCACAGCCCCCGAGCAAGTGATCCGTCAGGTTCAAAGTGTGGGCCACACTGCCGGACACCTTCTTAAACGTCAACAGCCCTACACTACGGGGGAGGGTGCTGATGAGAGTTTGAGACCTTACAGACCTATGAGTGAGTCTTCCTGGTGCTCTTCTGGCTTTTCCCTCATCATCCTAGGGAACTGCTGGAAAGTTCTCTGCCTTAAGGAGATGGGGAGCACACCCACACAGAGACAGAGTCCAAGGCAGAGCCCCTCTGCAAGTTCGCCACTTTCAACTGGGACCCACGGAAAGAAACCCGCCTCCATTATCACCCAGAGCACTCGGGGGTCAGCACTGGGCCCTCGGGGCTGACAGCAGGAGACGGCTTTGAGCTCAGTGATCAGGCCTAGGGCTTCTCCCCAGAGGGCTCAGTGGTAGAGAACCCGGCTGCCATTGCCAGAGACATAGGAGGTGAGGGCCGAGTCCCTGGGTAGGGAAGACTCCCTGGAGAGGAAATGGCGACCCACTGCAGTCCTCTTGCCTGGAGAATCCCACGAACAGAGGGGCCTGGTGGGTCACAGTCCACAAAGAGCCGGCCACGACTGAGTGATTAAACACACACACCCTCAGGCCCAGGTGCGACCCCCACTGCCTGGGGCAGCGCCCCCTCCCCCAAGCTCAGTGGGAAGTGCGGAGGGCTAGGACCCTAGGGCGGCCCCTCCTTTGCTCACTCAGAAAGAAAGAACTCTCCGGGGGACGCGAGGCCTGGGACTTGAGCTCCAGCCAGAACATCCAGTTCAGCCGTGCCTCCTCCCCAGGACCTCACCTGCCTCCGCTGCAGAGTAACACCAGGATTTGGTGATGGCTCAGTTGGTAAAGAATCTGCCTGCAAGGCAGGAGACCCGGGTTCGAATCCTGGGTTGGGAAGAACCCCTGGAGGAGGGAACAGCTACCCACTCCAGTATTCTGACCTGGAGAATTCCATGGACTGTATAGTCCGTGGGGTCCCAAAGAGACTGAGCAACTTTCACTTACTTGGTGATTTTACTAAAGATGGCTCCCACCTTATGAAAACAGACTCACAGACACAGAACAAGGGCTGGGTGCTGGAGGCTGGAGGGAGGTGATTTGAAGAAGAGGATCAAGAGGGAGAACCCTCCAGCTAGGAAGCAGACAAGTTCTGGGGTGCAGCATACAGGATAAAGAATATGGCCAATGATCTTGTAATAACGCTGTGCGGGGACGGATGGTTACCACACTGACCCTGACGGTCACAACACGCGCATGTCAAATCACTCTGTAGCAGGCCTGAAACTAACACAGCCTGGTGCGTTAGCTACATGTTTCAGACGTCCCTGGTGGGCCAGTGGACGGGAGTCCACCTGCCAGTGCTTGGGACACAGGTTCGATCCCTGGTCCAGGAAGATTCCACACGCCACAGAGCAACGAAGCCTCCTTGCCGCAGCTGCCGAGCCCAAGCTCTAGAGCCCGCGTGCCTCAGCCACTGAGCCCGCATGCCTAGAGGCTGTGCTCCGCAACAGGAGGAGACACCGCAGTGAGACGTCCACACGCCACAGCTACGGAGCAGCTCCCGCTCGCCGCAACTGGAGAAGACACCGCAGCAGCAAAGACCCAGCGCAGCCAAAAATAAGTGAACAAGAGATGTTTTAAAACTTTGCTCCCACCTATACTTATTCCACAAATGTTTATTAAGTTACCCAAATACACCAGGCACTGTTTTCTAGGACGGTACTTTTACCCCAGACTGGGGGTCTTAAAGAAGAGAATTTTCTCACAGTCTCAGAGGCTGGAAAGTTCAAGATCAAGGTGTCAGCAAAGCTGGTTTCCCCCGAGGCCTCTCTCCTCGCCTTGGGGACACCCGTCTTCTCTCTGCGACCTCCCATAGTCCTCCCTCTGAGTGCAGCTGAGTCCTCGTCCCCTCTGCCTGTAAGGACACCAGTCATAGCCCATCAGGACCCCCTAGTGATCTCTTCTTGACCTGACAGCATCTGTCAAGATTCATCTCCAAATACAGCCCCGTTCTGGGACACTGGGGGTTCGGACTTCAACCGGCCAATTTCGGGTGGACACAATTCGGTCCAAAAGATGGATATTGAATCTTAAAAAAGACAAAGAAAACAGAGTCCCGGGACCCGTCAGAACCCAGGGGATGTGACTACAGCCCCACCCAGAGAAGAGGACCCCCCCCAAGACGGGCCCATCAAGGCAGGAGCCGAGAAGCGGAAGGCACGGGGGCTCGCCTCACCCAGAGCCACTGCGGAGAAACGCCACCGGCCCGTGAGCCTTGCACGCGTGTGGAGCAGGTCACAGATGCTATGTCACTGTGCTGCAGGTACCGGTGGCTGCCACCACACCCACATCCCCAGGGAAGCCCCAGGGAGCCATCTTTCCAGGCGGCACCCCAGCCTCGGCACTCAGATCAAGGCCCGGAGAGTAGAAACAACAGCAAAGCACAGAGCAGAGGCCAAACCCCTCCTCCGTCCAGCCCCTCCTTCTCCCCAAGAAGTCACCCGCTGTCCGGCTGCTAGCTCCATCCAGCAAAGACTGCTCTTACAAACAGCTGACCCAGATTCTCGGCTTGAATTAGGATGTTTCCCAGGCAGGCCAGGACGTACAGGGATGAATTTAAATGTTTCTTAAAAGCAAACTCGGGCTGCCCTCCCCAGCGGGGACCGCGGTGTGGGCACCAGCCAGCGGCCGCGACCCCCAGGCGGGACCTCATCACGGTTCCCGCATCTCGGGCCTCCTTCCCCACGCTCCACGCTGACTCACGGAACCACTGCAGAGACATCTGTGTTTTAAATTTTAATTAACCCACATTCTTTCCTAGATCTCCTGACCTGATTTTCCATTCTCTCTCTGCTGGGACCTCCATGTAGCAATGGAATCACGTTCCATTTTAACCCCCATACCCATCAAACAGGGACTTGACCCTCCAGGCAAAGGACACGCACATCGGGCAGCAAGCAGGAGCTGGCGACAAATGAATGAATGCGCTGATTAGGGCCACTGTTCCCCTGGGCCATCGCACCTGGGATCACAGGGGTGGAGGGGAGGGGCCCAGTCCAGGCCAGTCGTGGGCGAGGGAATGTGGATCCCACAGACCCAGAAATGGTCATCAACCCAGGGTCCCAGCCGCTGAGTCTGAAATTCATGCTCCCCGCAGCCTCTCCCAGCCAGGGACCTAGAGCAGCAAAGTGGAGAAAGCAGGCCTGCTCCTAGGAGCCAGCTCCTCTGATGGCCTGGCAGGACCTCTCCTCGGCTGCAGGCCTCCCAGAATGCCATCAGCCTCCCCTCCTTCCCTGGGGTCAGACCTGCGCACCTCCTCATGTCCCCTCCCACAGACATGCTCGTGTTAAAACTTAATTCCCTTGCTTCTCAGAAAGTAAAAGTCTCTCAGTCTCTTTGAGACCCCATGGACTATATACAGTCCATGGAATTCTCCAGGTCAGAATACTGGAGTGGGTAGCCTTTCCTTTCTCCAGGGGATCTTCCCAACTCAGGTCTCCTGCACTGCAGGCAGATTCTTTACCAGCTGAGCCACGAGGGAAGCCCAAGAATACTGGAGTGGGTAGCCTTCCCCTTCTCCAGGGCATCTCCCCGACCCAGGAATCGAACTGGGGTCCCCTGCATTGCAGGTGGATGTTTCACCAACCGAGCTATCAGGGAAGCAAAACAGAAACCAGCTTCCGGGCCTCACGCCTCCTTAGCTGACTGCATCCTTCACCAGACAGGGGCCAAGCCCTTCCTCCCAGCCCCCCCAGAGTCTGTCCTTCACCGCCTCAACCAGCCTGACCTCCACCTGTGGCCTGACCCTGCTCCTGTCTGGCCAGACATCGTCTGCAGCCCCTCCTCTCCCTCTGCCCTGGCCCCCGGCCCCCGTCTCTCTGCACGGCTGTTCCCTCCACCGGCAGCTCTTCCCAGATGCCCGGCCCTGACCACCAGCTCCTGGGGCAGCCTCCCCTCCCCCTCTCTCTGCTCCAGTTCCCTCCGAGACAAGGATACAGTTCACAGCATCACTCATGCCGCCCCACCACTGCACAAGAACAAGGCGGGCCGCGTATCCATTTGCTTACCAGCGAAGCCCCAGGAACCAGGAAGGGTGCCTGCATTCAACAAGGGGACGATGGAGCAGAGGAGGGAAAACCTAAGCGTCTTTGCACGGTCATCTCCCAGGACTTTTCAGAAGAGGAAAATAAAGGGGAGAAACGATAAAACTCTTCAGAGCAGAAAAGAGATTCAAGTCTTCACGGTGAGAGAATAAGCCGAGTCCTGAGAGGGACGAAAGTAAAATAAAATAAAAATGAATTCTATTCAGAATATATAAAGAACTCTTGAAACTTAGAAAACAAACATCACAATTTTTTAAAAGGCCAACAAATTTGAACTGACGCTTCACCAAAGAAGACACACAAATGGCAAAAAGCATATAAAAAGATGTACAACGTCTTTAGCCATTAAGAAGCTGCAAATTAAGGCCACAATGAGGTGCTGCTAAACACTTATTAGAAAGGCTGAAATTAAAAAGATGGACAAGGGACTTCCCTGGTGGTCCAGTGGCTAAGACTCCACACTCCCAATGCAGGGGACCCAGGTTCAATCCCTGGTCGAGAAACTAGATCTCACATGCCACAACTAAAAAAAGAAAAGAAAACAGAAAACTGTCCCGCGTGCCACAATGAAGATGGCAGATCCCACATGCAACAGCTAAGACCAAGTACACACAAATAAATAAGTAAAATATTTTTAAAATAAATTAATTAATTAAATGGTGTTCTGTTTAAAGGAAAATAAATTTTAAATATGGCCAATTTTGTTGCCAGAGCTGTGCCAGGCCCTTGCTCAAAACCTACCATCCCCCACCTTTACCATGAGTTGATAAATCTTTAAGCCACAGATTCTAGAGATAAGGAAGGAAGCTCTAGAGAGAGACAAACAAAAACTAGATGGCACAAACTGGAATCAATATGGCCTTGAATCTGACCTCCAGTAGACCCTGAGTCCATTATACCCTGATTTTAATGTATTGAATGACACCTATTGGCAGCCATGACTGGAAATTACATTCCAAAAAAGGACCTTTGTCAACAAAGTGATGTTTCTGCCTTTTAATACGTTATCTAGGTTTGTCACAGCTTTTCTTCCAAGAAGCAAGCATCTTTTAATTTCATGACTGCAGTCACCATCCTCAGTGATTTTGGAGCCCCAGAAAATAAAGTCTGTCACTATTCCCACTGTTTCCCCATCTATTTGCCATGAGCTAGTGGAGGTGATGGAATTCCAGCTGAGCTATTTCAAATCCTAAAAGATGATACTGTGACAGTGCTGCACTCAATATGCCAGCAAATTTGGAAAACTCAACAGTGGCCACAGGACTGAAAAAGGTCAGTTGTCACTCCAATCCCAAAGAAGGGTGATGCCAAAGAATGCTCAAACTACTGCACAATTGAGTTCTCTCACACACTAGCAAAGTAATGCTCAATATTCTCCAAGCCAGGCTTTAACAGTACGTGAACTGTGAACTTCCAGATGTTCAAACTGGATTTAGAAAAGGCAGAGGAACCAGAGATTAAATTGCCAACATCTGTTGGATCATAGAAAAAGCAAGAGAATTTCATAAAATCATCTGTTTCTGCCTAACTAATTATGCTAAAGTCTTTGACTATGTGGATCACAACAAACTGTGGAAAATTCTTCAAGAGATAGGAATACCAGACAGCCTTACCTGCCTCCTGAGAATTCTGTATGCAGGTCAAGAAGCAACAGTTAGAATCGGACATGGAACGACAGACTGGATCCAAACTGGGGAAGCAGTGCATCAAGCTGTATATTGTCATCCTGCTTATTTAACTTATATGCAGAGTATATCATGAGAAATACCAGACTGGATGAAGCCCAGGCTGGAATCAAGATTGGGGAAGAAATACCAATAGCCTCAGATATGCTCCATCCTAAAGGAGATCAATCCTGGGTGTTCATTGGAAGGACTGACGTTGCAGCTGAAACTCCAATACTTTGGCCTGATGTGAAGAGCTGACTCATTGGAAAAGACCCTGATGCTGGGAAAGATTGAGGGCAGGAAGAGAAGGGGACGACAGAAGATGAGATGGTTGGATGGCATCACCGACTCGATGGACATGGGTTTGGGTGGACTCCGGGAGGTGGTGATGGACAGGGAGGCCTGGCATGCTGTGGTTCATGGGGTCCCAACGAGTCAGACAAGACTGAGAGACTTAACTGAACTGATTTTCCGTGAAGTGATGGGACCAGATGCCATGATCTTAGTTCTCTGAAAGTTGAGTTTTATGCCAGCTTTTTCACTCTCCTCTTTCACCTTCATCAAGAGGCTCTTTACTTCCTCTTTGCTTTCTGTCATTAGGGTGGTATCATCAGCATGTCTGAAGTGTATGTTAGTCACTCAGTCATGTCTGACTCTTTGCAGCCCCACGGACTGGAGCCCTCCAGGCTTCCTCTGTCCATGGAATTCTCCAGGAAAGAATACTGTCATGGGTTACCACTTCCTTCTCCAGGGAATCTTTCCAACTAAGGAATAGAACACAGGTCTCCTGCATTACAGGCAGATTTTTTACCATCTGAACCACTAGGGAACCTCTGTATCTAAGGTTTTGGATATTTCTCCTGGAAATCTTGATTTCAGCTTGTGATTCATCCAGCCCAGCATGTCTCATGATGTACTCTGCATATAAGATAAACAAACAGGATGCCAGTATACAGCCTTGACGTACTCCTTTCCCAATTTGGAACAAGTTCATTGTTTCACATCGGGTTCTAAGTGTTGCTCCTTGGCCTGCCTACAGGTTTCTCTGGAGACAGGTAAGGTGGTCTGGTATTCTCATCTCTTTAAGAATTTTCCAGTTTGTTGTGATCCACACAGTCAAAGGCTTCAGCATAGTTAATGAAGCAGAAATAGATGTTTTTCTGGAAACTTCTTGCTTTATCTATGATCTAACAGATGTTGGCAATTTGATCTCTGTTTCTTCTGCCTTTTCTGAATCCAGCTTGTACATCCGGAAGTTCTCAGTTCACATACGATTGAAGACCTACTTGAAGGATTTTGAACATTACCTTGCTAGCATGTGAAATAAGCTCAATTGTCCAATAGTTTGGACATTCTTCAGCACTGCTCTTCTTTGGGATTGGAGTGACAACTGACCTTTTTCAGTCCTGTGGCCACTGTTGAGTTTTCCAAATTTGCTGGCATATTGAGTGCAGCACTTTCACTGCATCATCTTTTAGGATTTGAAATAGCTCAGCTGGAATTCCATCACCTCCACTAGCTTTCATTGCAATGCTTCTTAAGACCCAATTGACTTCACATTTCAGGATGTCTGGCTCCAGGTGGATGACCACACCCTCGTGGTTATCCGAGTCATTAAGACCTGTTTTGCACAGTTCTGTGTAGTCTTACCAACTCTTCATAATCTCTTCTGCTTCTGGTAGGTCCATACCATTTCTGTCCTTTACTGTGCCCAGTTTTGCATGAAATGTTCCCTTGGTGTCTAATTTTCTTGAGAGGTCTCTAGTCTTTCCTATTCTGTTGTTTCCTTTATTTCTTTGCCTTGATCAGTTAAGAAGGCTATCTTATCTCTCCTTGCTATTCTTTGGAACTCGGCATTCAGTTGGGTATGTCTTTTCCTTTCTCCTTTGTTTTTCACTTCTTTTCTTAGCTATTTGTAAGGCCTCCTCAGGCAACTCTTTTGCCTTCCTTTCATTTCTTTTTCTTGAGGATGGTTTTGGTCACCACTTCTGTACAAAGTTAAAAACCTCTGTCCATAGTTTTCAGGTACTCTGTCCATCAGATCTAATCCCTTGAATTTACTTGTCACTTCCACTGCATAATCATAAGGGAAAAGATCTAGATCACACCTGAATGGCCTAGTGGTTTTCCCTACTTTCTTCAATTTAAGTCTGAATTTTGCAATAAGGAGCTCATGATCTTAGCCACAGTCAGACCCAGGTCTTGGCTTTACTGACTGTATAGAGTTTCTCCATCTTTGGCTGCAAAGAATATAGTCAGTCTGATTTTTATATTGATCATCTGGCGATGTCCATGTGTTGAGTCATCTCTTGTGTTATTGGAAGAGGGTGTTTGCTGTGACCAGTGCATTCTTTCAGCAAAACTCCGTTAGCCTTTGCCCTGATTCATTTTGTGCTCCAAGGCCTAACCTGCCTGTTACTCCAGGTATCTCTTGACTTCCTACTTTTGCATTCCAATCCCCTATAATGAAAAGGACATCTTTTTCTGGTGTTAGTTCTAGAAGGTCTTGTAGGTCTTCATATAATTGCTCAACTTTGGCTTCTTTGACCTTAGTGATTGGGGCGTAGATCTGGATTACTATGATGTTGAATGGTTTGCCTTGGAAACGAATGGAGATCATTCTGTCGTTTTTGAGACTGCTCCCAAGTACCACATTTTGGACCGTTTTGTTGACTATCAGGGCTATTCCATTCATTCTAAGGGATTCTTGCCCACAGTAGTAGATATAATGGTCATCTGAATTAAATTCACCCATTCCCATCCATTTTAGTTCACTGATTCCTCAAATGTCAATGTTCACTCTTGCCATCTCTTGTTTGACCACTTCCAATTTACCTAACACTCCAGGTTCCTATTCAATACTGTTCTTTACAGCATCAGACTTTAATTCACCACCAGACACACCCACAACTGGGCGTCGTTTCCGCTTTGACTCAACCTCTTCATTCCTTCTGGAGCTATTTCTCTGCTCTTCCCCAGCAACATGTTGGACACCTACCAACCTGGGAGGCGCATCTTCCAGTTTCATGTCTTCTTGACTTTTCATTCTGTTCATGGGGTTCTCATGGCAAGAATACTGAAGTGGTTTGCTGTTCCCTTCTCCAGTGGACCACGTTTTGTCAGAACCCTCCACCGTGATCCTGTCTGTCTTGGATGGCCCTGCATGCATGGGTCATAGTTTCATTGAGTTACACAAGGCTGTGATCCATGTGATCATTTTGCTTAGTTTTCTGTGGTTTTCATTCTGAAAGCCATGGGATAGCAGTTCCTCCTTCTTCTGTCTGCCCTCTGACAGATGAGGATAGAGGCTTGTGTAAGTTTCCTGATGGGAGGGAGTGACTCTGGGGAAAACTAGGTCTTGCTCTGGTGGGCAGGCCCAAGCTCAGTAAATCTTTAACCCAATTTTCTGCTGCTGGGTGGGGCTGTGCTCCCTCCCTGTAGCTTGGCCTGAGGTGGCCCAGTCCTGGAGTCCGCAGTCTCTATGGTAGCATTAAAGCCTCTATGATGAGCTGACAGCAACCTGCAGCCTGAGAACTTATGCTAACATGCCGCGCCTCCCCTGACTGGCGCTGCAAGTGTGCCTGACCCCGCAGCAGGCCGCTGCTGACCCACGCCTCCGCAGGAGACCCTCAGACACTCACAGGCAGGTCTGGCTTGGTCTCCTGTGGGGGCCACTGCTCCTCTCCCCTGGGTCCTGCTGCTCACAGCGTTTTGTTTGTGCCTTCCAAGAGTCTCTGGCGGGTATGGGGTTTGATTTTACAGTGGTTGCGCCCCTTCTACCATCTCGTTGCAGTGTCTCCTCTGTCCTGAGACATGGGGTATGTTTCTTGGCGGGTTCCAATGCTCTCCTGTCGATGGCCGTGCAGCCGCTGCTTGTGATTCTGGTGTTCTCGCAGGAGAGGATGAGCGCACGTCCTTCTGCTCTGTCATCTTGGATGTGTTCACAGGCACAGACATATGTCAAAACGTATCATATTATACATTTTAAACATGTGCAGTTTACTGTATTGAGTTACAACTTAATACTGGGCTTCCCTGGTGGCTCAGACGGTAAAGCATCTGCCTGCAATGCAAGAGACCTGGGTTCGATCCCTGGGTTGGGAAGATGCCCTGGAGGAGGACATGGCAATCCACTCCAGTGTTCTTGCCTGGAGATTCTCTATGGCCAGAGGAGCCTGGCGAGCTACAGGCTATGGGGTCGCAAAGAGTCGGACATGACTGAGCGACTAACACACACACAGATATTATTATTCAGCTTTACCAGGAATAGGCATGGTCAGTAAATGACAGAAAAACGACCAAATCACCAAGACAGCAATGTGACTGTAAACAAGTGTGTACCAGACAATAAGGTCTTACTGTAGGGCACAGGGAACAATGTTCTATGATAAACCATAATGGAAAAGAATATTTTAAAAAAGAATATATATATGTGTGTGTCTGTGAGCATAACAGAGTCACTTTGCTATACCGCAGAAACCAGCAATGTTGTAAACCAACTGGACTTCAATGAAAATAAAATGTGTAAGTGATAGCACAGCCTCAAGATCTCTAAAGTGAAGGCTGAGAGAACTTAAGAGAGAAAAGAACAGAGCCACTGTCTTAGCAAGAGATTTCAACTCATCCTTCAGATATCCATCCTTCAGATACTGACAGAAGAAAAACAGCATGGAGGTAAAAGATCTGGAGCCCAGTGGGTAACACACACAGAGTTTTGTGGCCTGTAAGGAAGGCATGCACATAGGTGCTCTTTATAAAAACCTGTCATGGGCCTTCCCTGTGGCCCAGTGGCTAAGACTCTACACCCCCAATGCAGGGGCCCAGGGAACTCAGATCCCGCCTGAGTTCACGCTAAGTGGTCCCATAGTGATCCCACTAGAGTTTGCCACAACTGAAGGATCCAGGGCAGCCAAATAAATAAATATTAAAAAATAAAATCTGCCATGGGCCCAGCTGTCCTCCACCTGCCCTATACAAGGTCCAGGGCAGCCCCTGGGGGCTTCAGAGTCCCCTACAGACCACAGGTCCTGAGAATGGGGACAGCGGCCAGTTCCCTGGGATTTCCCACAGCCTGACACCAGAGGACCGGTCACCCCGCACCCCCGCCTTCCCCTCATCAATCCTTCTGGTCCATCACCACACCCGGACCAAGGCCCATTTCCTCTCGCCCCTCCACAGGCCTCAGAAGGGCAGACGTTGCCCAGCACTGGCTACCTTGCGGCCACCGCCCTGCTAGGCACCTCAGGGAGCTCTCCTGCCACCGCTTTCAGGCACACACCTGCGGTCACCCTTCACACTTCACGTCACCGCTTCTTCATCCTCCACGAGCCCGCGTCCCTGTTTCATTCTGAGCCCTTACACCTGCTGTTCCCTGCCTGGAACGCCCCCCACTCTGTTCCTCTGGCCACTTGCTGCTCAGAATGTGCGGCTTTGTGGAATCTGTCACTTTCCAAGTCAGCTGCATTCCGCTTTGCGCTCAGCTCATCAGGTTCCCACTGTCTCTGGTTTAGGTCTGTCCACACCCGAGAGCAAGGACTACAGCCATCGGGTCATCGCCGTATCCTGGGGCCTCACGCATGGCCTGTATTCAGGAGGTGGCCGATAAACATCGATTTCTTAGCCCATCAAAACCGGTGGCTACAACACTGCATGCCCCACAAGCCTCTGGCCCCACCCTCCTCCCCAGCACAGTCTAAGCCCTGCCTGCCACCACTGGGGCTACTCACGTTCTTTCCAAACGCGGTCTCTGCTTCCACACCTCCACCCCCGTGGCTGGCTCCTGCTATTCACCGTCCCAGGACAGATGCCAACACCCCTTCTTCTCCCTCCGAGGCTGGGTATGCTTTCCTGCCCACCCCAGCCCATGGCGCTTCTCTGAATGTGAGGTATTCTGGATTTAGCAGTTGTCACGTTGCATCGGACATAGAAAGTCGGTGTTCTTGGAGGCACAGAGGAGGTACTCAAGGTGTGTTGCTGGATGAATGGAAAGTCAGGGCCACTGGGGGCGATCCTTGAAGGTTAGCATTAGATGCTGTCTCAGGCCCGCTGCCCCTCAGCTGAGGATGACTCTTTCGCAGCTATTCGAGTAGTAAGTATCACTACACCCCATCCCCCGAGGCAATGGGGTCTCATCACTGACCCTGATACTCAGCACCCAGTAGCTGATGTGGCAGGACACCTTCTGGGTGCCACAGTGACCTGGAAGCCAGTGGTAGCGTCCGGTCACCAGGAGACTGGCTGGAAAGCAATGGAGTGTCCCAAAGAGGGTCGGAGAAACCTTTGGTCCCCTGACGGCCCTTGGGAGGATGGAGCATGATAAATAGATCTTTTTGTTTCAAAGTCTAGATCTCTCAAAGTAGCAGATTCGTTTGTTCAGCCTGGGAAGTCATTGGCCATGGCGTTTCTCAAAAGAGCGGTAGGAAGCTAAATAGCCATAACCATCCTGGATCCTGGAGTGGGCTGCCATTCCCTTCTCCAGGGGGCCACATTTTGTCAGAACTCTTCACTATGACCCGTCCGTCTTGGGTGCCCCTGCCTGGCATGGCTCATGGCTTCACTGAGCTGTGCAAGCCCCTTCGCAAGGACAAGGCTGTGATCCATGAAGGGGATAATAGTCCATAAATAGGCACAAAACCTGGGGCTTGCCAAGGTGGAGGAGGGAACACGGGCATTCTCCAGGAGGGGCCTGGCGAGAGTTACAGGGGTTGTCAGGGCGGAGAGAAGGCACACAGCGTCATTTGGAAGAAGACGTGGTACCCATTCCAGTCCAGGGGTGGCAGGGACCCTGAATTCAGCATAGGCTCCATCCAAGGCGACCAAGCTGAACTGGCCAAGAAGCAACATCCCTGGTCACTTGGTTTAAAAGAGAAAGTGGCCAAAGATGGCATCTGACTGCTGAAGGCATCCTGACCTGTGCTGGGCCCACCCTGGGGAACTCCAGCTACGCAAGCAAAGAGCCAGGCATGTCACAGTGGGAGGCCTGGGGTCCTGCAGGAGTCTCCTTGGAGCCCCCAAAATCTACATCCCTCCCTGGCCCTGAGGTCAAACCTCCATTCCATGAACAAGTCAATACAACAAACACAGTGATCTCAGGGTGATCTCTGCCCCTTGAAGCAGAACATGAAAGAATGGCCAAAACAAATTCTCCCCCAGCTCAGATCTTCTATCTGGGCCCTCGGCATCCCCGCCCGCACCCCACACCTGCCGGCCCCCTGATTAGACACCATCTCTGACCTCCCTCAGCTCTTCTAGGAGTGGCTGCCCCCAAACCTTCCGAAACAAAGCCTGAATGTACTAATGTAACAGCAGGTATATTACAGCCTCTTCCCACACCCCAGGCACTGCATCACCCGACACTAATGCCACCTGCCCTGGAGGCGCCGTGACCACCCCCGTCTCACGGCTGACAAGCAGGGGTCCCCAGAGGTACAGCATGCGCTGGGGTCACACATCAGTGAGCCACAGAGCAGGCGTCAAACCCTGACACCACCCCCGCCCGACTTCCAAGGCCCCAAGATCCCGAGTCCTCCAGCCCCGTCCTGCCTTCCTCCCTCCACATTCCCAGCTGTCTCTTCAGTCCCTTCCCCGGGGGCTTCTCGGGGATCCCTCCCTACCCCAGGGAGCCTTCCAGGTTCTCCCCAGCTCGATGTGCCCCTGGCCCCTCAGCTCCAAGCAGCGCATCTCGACCACCTGCCACCACAACCCAGTTAGAAAGAACCTGAGGTGACCGCCCGGCACAGGTGAGCTCGATGAGGGACCAGTGCCCAGTTTACATCCTTCCAGTTTCCTTGAGATGCTCTTCCACGTAAAATGTCCACCAAGAGTGACCCCCAAAGCAATCTATGGGCTTTGGGTGCTAACTATGTGTCGTTGGAGGTTCATCGACTGGAACAGAAGTCCCACCTGGTGGGGGAGTGCGTGTGGGGTGGGTTGTGGGGAGCCTGTGGCAGGTGAGGGGTAGAGGGGAGCTCTCTGTACTTTCTGCTCAGTATACCAAGAGCCCAAAGCTGCTCTAAAATAATTAAAAATAAACATTTTAACAAACACTCTTCTGGCCTCACTACACGGCTTTTACCCCTGGCCATCACCTGCAGTGTACATCCTAGAGAACTTGATCTTGATCATACTTTTGGCCCACTTTTTTATTATTATTCCACTTGATGCCATACCAGATAATTTAGATAAAATGAGTGCCCTCCCCAGGGTGGCTCACTGCTGGGGTTTGCTGGGACAGAGAGGAGTGGAAAGACCAGGAAAGTCCTGAGCAAACTGGGACAAGTTGTTCCCCGGAGTTCCCCTCACAGCCAAAGCTCCGTTAGCACCACGGAGTCTGACTTCTAACCCTTGAAAAGAACCTTGCTCAGAATCTGCAGGAGTTGAATAGACATGGGCCACTGTTTTAGGAAGATTATTCATCTTGATGGCCCCCACAGCGCCTGACCCTGGGGATGCTTCCATAAATGCTGACTGGGCTGCATGGGATCGGAATGGTTTTAAATTCCATTCCTAAATGAGGGTCTCCTTTGGGTCTCCTCTGCGCTCACCACTTCCATGAGGACACGACTTCCAAAGCTCTGGCTAAAGAGCCACACGGCCGGAGGCAGAGCAATAAATGCATCTGTTCCCTGTCCAGGGGGCCAAGTCCAATGACCGCATGTGGGGTTGTCCAGACATGGTCAGATGACACGCTTGACCTCTGAACTCTCCTTCTAGAGAACCTCAATTTCACAGCATGGCACTGTGATCTTGCTTTAGTGAGACAGATCACGACCTTGCCTGGTGGTCCAGTGCTTAAGAATCACCTTCCAATGCAGGAGTTTCAAACTTGGGTTTGATCCTTGGTTGGGGAACTAAGATCCCACATACCAAGGGTCAATGAAACCCAGGTGCCCCAGCGAAGATCCCCTGTGCTGCAACTAAGGCCCAACACTGCCGTAAGTAAATAAACAAAAAGAGTCATTAGTGGGGGAGTGGAGGAGTGTGCTGGTCTTCCCAGAGCACGTGATGGCCTCAGGCATTTCATTCCCCTCCTCCCTTCCTCGCCAAGCTCAACACACCTGCAGGGGCCATATGCATTCTAGGTAGGCTAGCTCGTGCTGGTTCAGAGTTTTCTTAGAATAATCCAAATTCTCACAACAGATGTTAATAACCCAAGAGCCAGAGAAAAACCTATCTTTTGCAAGACATGTTAAAATCTCTCAGAAGGCCAGCAGAAGCAGAGACGTGAAGATGTCCAATGAACTCCTTTTGGCATTTTAATGCAAACAACCAGATACAGATAATTGCAATTCTTTAAGCTTTTTAAAGATACTTGTTTACTTTTGGCTGAACTGGGTCTTCGTTGCAGCACACAGGCTTTCTCTGGTAGCGGAGAGCGGGGTTACCCTCCAGCTGCCGTGCGTGGACTTCTCATTGAAGTGGCTTCTCTTGTTGCGGAGCACGGGCTCTGTGGCTGGAAGTCTTCACGTTGAGGCATGCGGGCTCGGTGGTTGTGGCACACAGGCGTGGTTGCCCTGTAGCATGCGGGGTCTTCCCTGACCAGGGACCGAGTCAGTGCCCCCTGCATTGCAAGATGGATTTTTAACCACTGAACCACCAGCAAAGCCCCAGATAACTGCAATTTTAAAAGCTACTGGCATAAAGTAAGGATATCAAATTTTCTGCCTACCATTGAGCATTGGATTTTGTTGGGAACTGGCAGCTATTATTAAAATTAAAAAAAAATTTTGTACTATGGGATGACTTGACCTGGGCAGTGAGATGAAATTAAATAAATTTTTCTATGTTTAAAAAAAATAAGGTTGCTCCCTGTGGCTCAGACGGTAAAGACTCTGCCTGCAACACAGAAGACTAGGGTTCGATCCTGGGTCGGGAAGATTACCTGGAGAAGGGAATGACAACTCACTCCAGTACTCTTACCTGAAAAATCCCATGGACAGAAGAGCCTGGCGGGCTGCAGTCCATGGGTAGCAAAGCGCTGGACAGGACCGAACACACACACAGCAGCCACAGTCTCTCTAGTCTTTGCCATTCCTCACTACCCGACTCATACCTTGCTGTCACTTTTGCTCTAGGGGACTAAGAAATTTCCAGAACCACAATGAGTCCTTTACACTGTAAACCCTACTAAGGGGTGATCTCAAGTTACTTTGGTCTCCACTTGTGTTGCAGAGTCTATTTCATGTCTTTAACTCTCCCTCCCTCTTTGGTAGCCCTGTAGAGTTAGTGTTCCTATTTTACAGGATAATAACAGCTCAGAATGCTAAAAAGACTTGCACCAAGTCACACAATAAGTCAGAGCTAAAATTATTTATATTTGCCAAGGAACTTTTTAACTGAAAAAATACAGAAAAGCATAAAACAGTGAACAAATTTTATAAAACTATACATGCAATTGTTAACAATATTTATGATATACATCATATTTGATTGTGGGAATGTGAGGTTTTATATATTTGGTATATATACAGATATGTTAGATATATGTTGGTAAGGGTGAAAGAGGACAGTGAAAAAGCTGGCTTGAAACTCAACATTCAAAAAACTAAGATTATGGCACCTAGTCCCATCACTTCATGGCAAACAGAAGGGGAAAAAGTGGAAGCAATGACAGATTTTCTTCTCCTGGGCTCCAAAATCACTGTGGGCAGTGACTGCAGCCGTGAAATTAAAAGACGCCTGCTCCTTGGAAGAAAAGCCATGACAAACCTAGACAGCATTTTAAAATGCAGAGACATCATTTTGCCAACAAAGGTAAGTATAGTCAAAGCTATAGTTTTTCCAGTAGTCATGTACAGATGTGAGAGTCAGACCATAAAGAAGGCTGAGCACCAATGAATTGACGTTTTTGAATTGTGATTCTGAAGAAGACTCTTGAGAGTCCCTTGGGAAGCAAGGATATCCAACCAGTCAACCCTAAAAGAAATCAACCCTGGATACTCATTGGAAAGCCTGATGCTGAAGCTCTAATACTTTGGCCACCTGATGCGAAGAGCTGACTTATTAGAAAAGACCCCAATGCTGGGGAAGATTGAATGCAAAAAACAGAAGAACAGTAACAAAGGATGAAGTGGTCAGATAGCATCCCTGAGTCAATGGACATGAATTTGAGCAAATTCTGGGAGAGAGGGGAGGACAGAGGAGCCTGGTGTGCTGCAGTCCATGGGGTCTCAAAGAGTCAGACATGACTTATGACTGAACAACAAAATAAATATATATTATATGGATTTATAGTGACTTGGGTTATTGTAGGCATTTCTCCCTTATTGTGGTAAAATAAACATAACATAAAATGTACCATTTTACCCATTTTTAATTGTATTGCTCAGTGGCATTATATAATGTATGTTGTTGTGTAGCCATCACCTCTATCCATCATCAGGACTTTTTCATCTTCCCAACTAAAACTCTGTCCCTATTTAACACTAACTTTTGAGAATGGAAATAGTTGTTGCCATATCAGTAAGCAAGGATGTAACAATCATCAGCAAGTCTAGCTTTCCAATGTTAGCCTAAGAGCGCTCGGGAAGGAGACGAATACCCGTGATCTTACGGCCATCAGATTGCAGCCACTCCCTTTGGTGAGCCCAGTGGAGTTTGGGATGTGAAAAACACAGAATACCGACCCAGGATTGTTGAGGTGCCTATGAAACGAATGACTTCAGTGAGCCCAGACTCTTACATTTTCCCATTCACAGAAAAGTACTAAGTTCCTTAACTTGTGATATCTGGTTTTCTTAAATTAACAATAATATTTTTGTTTTGTTTTGTTTTTTTTAACAATAATATTTTGATGCTCAGATTACCTACCCTTCATTGTAAAGCTTCTGTATAAACTGCTTTCTTCCCTTGCCTCCTTGGAGCAGTTCTCTCAAGGTTACTTGAGATGCTATCTCCCAGGCTTGAAGTCCTAAAAATTCTCACCAAATAAAACTCTCAACTTCTAGGTGATGAATACTTTTTAAGTTTACACTCTCTACTATTCCCTCCCCACTTCAGGCCCAGGCAATATCCTTCTACATTCTGTCTCTCTGAATCTGCCTACTTTAGGAACCCCATATAAGTGGACTTAAACAGCATTTGTCCTTTTGTGCCTGGCTTATTTCACTTAGCTTTCACTTAGACGTTATGCTAACTGAAAAAGTCAGTCACAGCTTTAAATTCTGACTGTGGTTTTAAGGTAGCCAAGCTGTGTGTTAAAAATAGCCATGAACTTTGTATATACCTAGCAAGAGAGTATGAAATGTGAGTGACCTAGCCCAGAAAACTTCTTTCTGCATGAAATACCCAAACATACAAGCAGCCTTCATGAGCTAAACTAAAAAAGGAACTCTGAGCTCAGACTCCTTGCACATGAAGCTCAGAATAGCTGTGCTTAACTTACCAAGTATAACAGTACAAAATGTCATACTGGGAATATTGAATGTGGGAGTCGATCACCCCAGGAAAAAAATCCCTCATCTAATTTAAGGGAACTCAAAATGAATCCATTCTCTTGTTCAGAATTCTGCTCTGCAAAAGTCCCATCTGGTACTAACTATATTTACTTAGATAGATCAGTACCACAAAATAAAGGTTATTTAGAGCATCTTATTATGGTTTTCTGGATGATTCTTCCATCTACGAGAGAATGCAACAGAGGCACAGGAAATTGACCCTAAATATGGACTATATTTTGTTCAAATGTAAAGACATCACCCTTCCAGTCAAGAAAACAATCAGACCTTTCATACATGACACGCACAGCCTCTGCAATCGCCCTGGGAAGTCCCTGGAGCAGTAGGGACTGTAAATGAGGGGACTGTAAATGAGATAAGCACTAGGTTTCATGATGGGGGCCAAGACACAGGCTAGCTTCACGCTGTCTGATGTCCACATCGCAAGGGGAAGAGTCAGCTGGGCAAGGGAAAGCAGTTTGCTGGAATTCACTGTTCTGTTTCCACACTGAGCTCTGCTTCCTTGGCGACCTTCACAGTGTAACTCTTCCCTGCCTCAGTTTCCTCATCTGCAGAGTAAAGTCACAGCAATCCAGCTGGGAGGGCACAAAACTGCATCAGTGTACATACTCCACACAGCTTGTCACTGGCGTGCTTTGCTGACGTTTCAGGAGTCTTGTCTCCCAAAGCGGATGATGAGCAAGGACCATGGGTTGTTTGAGGTGGGTTTTTCCATTATTATTATTCATTTATTTTGGCTGTGCTGGGTTGTTTTTGTTGCGCTCAGACTTTCCCTCCTTGCGGCAAGCAGGGGCTACTTTCTACCGCTGCTGCCGAGGCTTCTCGTTGTGGCGGCTTCTCTTGTTTCAGAGAATAGACTCGAGAGCCAGTGGGCTCCGTACTTGCAGATCACAGGCTCCAGAGCCTAGGTTCCATAGCTGTGGTGCACAGTATGAGCTGCCCCACAGCCTGTAGGATATTCCCAGACCAGAGATCAAACCAGAGTCTCCTGCATTGCAAGGAGAATTTTTAATCACTGGACCACCAGGGAAGCCCGAGTTGTTTTTTTTTTTTTTTTTTAATGTCTGTTGTGAGTTGAATTGCATCCTCCCAAAAGAGACACTGAAGTCCTGACCCTGATGAAGCTGAGTGAGGCCTTGTTTGTAGCTGCTGCTTGCTGAAGATGAAATCAAGGTGAGGTCAGGGCTTCCCCAATGGCCCAGAGGGAAAGAATCCACCTGACGATACGAGAGACACTGATTTGGAAGATTCCACATGCCGCAGAGCAGCTAAACCCTTGGCCACAGCTATTGAACCTGTGCTCTAGAGCCCAGAAACCATGCTCCAGAGCCTGTGTGTTTCGCAACAGCGAGAGGCCTGCTCACCGCAACAAAGAGTGGCCCCTGCTCGCCACAACTAGAGAAAAGCCCGTGCAGCAACAAAGACCCAGCACAGCCAAAAATAAATAGATATATATATATATGTCTATAAATATAAAGATGAAGTCACAGTGAACTGAGATGGAGGGCGGGTGCCCTTAATCCATCATGCCTGTTGTCCTTCTAGAAAGAGACACAGAGACAGGCGCACAGAGAGGAAAATGCCATGTGAAGACAGACACTCAGAGGGAAGAAGGTCACACGACGGAGGCAGAGACTACAGTGATGTAGCTGCCACCCAAGAACTGCTGGCCACCCCCAGGAGCTGGAGAGAGGATGCGGCCTTGCCAACACCTCTGGCCTCCAGAACTATGAGAGACTAAACCTCTGTTATTTAAGCCAGGCAGTTTGTGATGCAGCGGCACTAAGAAACTAATACAATGCCTTAAATGTTTAAATTCCCAAGAGCCGGCACACGGAGGGCACTTGATATATATCAGTTGAATGAATGAACCAATGAATAGATGAGTGAAGAAAACAGTGAGGCAGGCAATGGCAGTAACAGGACAGATGGAGACACAGGTGTCCACGCACACCTGGATGGACCGGGGTGACACTGGCCCTCGTCCATGAACGCTCACACCCCATCTCAGGCTCTGAATGACAGAGTTGGTTCCTGGCAAAGCGGCCACGTGAGAATAAGTCCCAGGGTGCCAAAGCTTCCAACTTTCCAAAGAACCAGAAATCTGGGGTTTTAGGTGAAACCCCCGAAGTTCTTAGATGTTAGTTCACAACAAAGTGAGTGTACGAGCACCTCCAGAGGCTCAGCTGCACCTCTCATGTCTGGCTCAGCCTCGGGCAGGAGACACAGCGCCTGCCTGATGAAAATCACTGGCATAAGATAGGCATCGTTCGTAGTCTTGCAGATCTTTGGGGAGCAGCACTAAGATAGGAACCTACAGATAAGTCTGTCCTTCCTTCCTTCCCCCTTCCTACTGTCAGGGAAAATAATCAATAAACAACTTATCATAGGTACAGAAAAGGGTTTTATTTGAGCCAAACTGAGCACTACAGCCCAGAAGCCAGTTTCTCAGATTACTCTGAGAAGCTGCTCCAGAGAAACATGGTTTCCAGCACAGTTTTATGTCTGGTTGGAACAAAGAGCATCACACAAGTCAGGAACATATTCCCTCAAGGTTTCAAAAATCAAATCAGTACATACCCAGCAAGTAAGTATGGCCTTGGCACCTGGGAGGAGAGTCTTATCATTGAAAAGAACACCAGCATTGGTGCTCCAGAAAGAGAGGCATTTAATCCTTATTTTTAACATGGACATTCTTTCATTCTGGTCAATGCACCCTTTTCTTCAATAATTAAAGCAGACGTGCAATGCATGCTTGACAGACCGCAAACAGGCTATTCTAGTCAGCATAAGACTCAAGCTAACTCAAGTATAAGCCAGAATAACTTGCCTGTACATCAGTATGTGAAATTTTCTGTTATTGTTTCCCCTTTTTTTATTGTAAACCTTTCTATAGAAAGCATTGATAATCAAAATATTTGTCCCCCGGGGCTTCCTTGGTGGCTCAGGGGTAGAGAATCCACCTGCAAATGCAGGACACGGGTTCGATCCCTGATCCGGGAAGGTCCCACATGCCACGGAGCAACTAAGCCCATGAGTCACAACTACTGAGCTTGTGCTCCAGAGCCTGGGAGCTGTGAGTACTGAGCCCTGGCGTCCTAGAGCCTGTGCTCTGCAACAAGAGAAGCCACTGCAATGACAAGCCAGAGAAAAATCCCATGCACCAATGAAGACCCAGCACAGCCAAAAACAAAGAAACAATTTACATTATCAAAAAAATATTAGTCCTTTAATGCCAGGGTGATTTCTGCCTGCCTTGGGTCTATCATGTCCCTTGATCATAGATCAATCTCTTTCATTTTTTTTTTTTTTGTATTTTTACTTTTTATAGGAAAAGAGTTGCCTACTTGTCCTCATTTGGGGGTAACTAATTGAATGCAATGGATAGATATCGATGGGGGAAGCATTTTATAAGCTGTATTGTCAATCATTATCAAATTGCCACAGAAACATAATACTTGTGATTTTAGCAGCAGACAATGCAAGCAGTGATACATATCATACATAGCTTGATAGGCAGAGGATGATAGCATATATATAAATATAATAATCATTTGTGAAGCAGAGTGGGAAAATACAGCTTATTCCTGAAAGACGTTAACTAGAACAGGTCACTTAAGGGGTAAGTCTTCCTTACGTCTTGTAGCTACCTTGCCTTTGAGGAAGTTATTTCTAGGCAAGTCTCACCTTCTCCAGAGGCATTGACATCAGTAGAACAAGCAGCATGACGATAGCAGAAACACTTGTTTAGCCAGCAGACCCTCTAAGGCAAGTCCATTATCTAACGCTACCCTGGGCAAGGAATTTCGGATGCCTGCTGTGCTGTGGTGGTGTTTGCAGTCTCTTCAGCTATTTGACCAATGGTAGCTCATAGATTTCTAATTATCTCTCTGTTCACATATATTCTTGTATTCAGAACAAAAATATCTTGCCCCCAGGTATCGTGGTTTCTTGGTCTTCCCAGGTGACACTACTGGTAAAGAACCCACTGCCTATGACGCAGGCTCAGTCCCCGGGTCGGGAAGGCCCCCTGGAGGAGGGCATGGCAACCCGCTCCAGTGTTCTTGCCTGGAGAGTCCCGTGGACAGAGGAGCCTGGCGGGCTACAGTTCACAGGGTCACACAGAGTCGGACACGACTGAAGTGACTTAGCACACATCTTGGTGTCTTGCTAACATGGCTCTATAATGAGGACAGAAAGGAAGTTTATCTATTTCCTGACATGTAGACAATGGGGCAATGTAATGTCCTAGTAAACATAAACCTTCTGTTTGTCAGCTGTTGAGACATTTATGTACCCATCCTTGGGAAGCTGGGTCGGTTCCAAAACCACGTGTGAAGACAGAACCCGGGGAGCACAGGTGATCCCTGTCAGGGTTCTCCCACTGATAGCCTCATGAACTGAGAGTTCTGTCAACACAGTTTTATTAAACTATAGATCACTTCTCTTGCAGGTTTTCCAACAGTCAACTAGACTCTTGATATAAGGAAGTTGCTAGCACAATTTCCTTGCATTTTTCTGAGACATTTTTCAACTAAGTAAGGAACAGAGCAAGGGTGTCCTAGAGTAAAATATGTCCAGTCTCTAAGAACAGAGGATGGTATCAGACAGGGGTGGGCATATTAGTATGTTGGAGAACCTGAGCCTGAAAGATTAGGTCAGAGGACAGTTGGTCTGGGTGAGTGATCACATTAAGAACATCTGAACAGTCATTGATAGGTATTATGAGGGGCTTATCCCAATAACTTTACTTTATGACAACTTTACTAGAGCATTTTCTTTCCATCCTGAATATTGGAGCAAAAATATAGCTAGAAGTAAAACAATAACTTTCAATTATGATAGGAGGACAGATGTTTGATCAACAATTTGATTGAACTAGTAGGATCAATCTTACAGGCCTGACCCAGATTCTTTGGTCAGCTGTTTGCCGTTGTCATCTTCTTATCCTGAGGAGGGTGTCATTTGATCTTAATTAGTTGAAGTCAGGTGTCAGAAATACGGGACAAAGTCCACTCATGTGGAGAGGGCTTTTGTGTGTGTGTGTGTGTGTGTAAGTTCAAGATTCTTTTTTTAAAATTGAAGTGTAGTTGATTTATAATGTCTTAGTTTCTGAAGTACATCAAAGTGATTCAGTTATACATGTATATATTTTCCTTTTTCATACTCTCTTCCACTATGGTTTGTTACAGGATATTGAATATACTTCCTGTGCTCTAGAGTAAGACCTTATTGCTTATCCATTCTATATATAATTGCTTGCATCTGCTGATCCCAAACTCCCAGGTCATCCCTCCCCAACTCCCCATCCTCCTTGGCAACCACGAATGTTTTCTCTATGTCTGTGAGTGTTTCTGTTTTGTAAATAAGTTCATTTGTGTCATATTTTAATTCCACATATAAGTGATACTGTATGTTATTTGTCTTTCTCTTTCTGACTTGCTTCATTTAACTAATTATCTCATGGTCCATCCATATTGCTGCAAATAACATTATTTCATTATTTGCTATGACTGAATAATATTATATATATCCATATGTATAGTGTTACATGTGAATATACATACAATGTTAGCCTTCCCTAATGGCTCAGACAGTGAAGATCTGCCTGTGATGCTGGAGACCCGGGGTCAAACCCTGAGTCGGAAGATCCCCTGAAGAAGGGACTGGCTACCCACTCCAGTATTCTTGCCTGGAGAATCCCATGGACAGAGGAGCTTGGCGGGCTATAGTCCACGGGGTCGCCAAGAGTCAGATACAACTGAGGAACTAATACACACACATAATATTATATATATAATATATATATGAATAATATAATGTATATAATATTATTCAACCATAAAATAAAAGGAAGTAATGCCATTTGCAGCAATATGGATGGACCTAGAGATTAATATATATTAAGTAAATCAGAAAGAGAAAGACAAATATCATTTAGTATTACTTATATGTGGAATCTAAACTATGATACAAATTAACTTATTTACAGAACAGAAACGTGTGTGTGTGTATATATATGCTAAAGAACCTGCCTGCCAACAGAGAGACATAAGACACAGTTTCAATCCCTGGGCCGGGAAGAACTCCAGGAGGAGGGCAAGGCAACCCACTCCAGTATTCTTGCCTGGAGAATCTCATGCACAGAGGAGCCTGGAGGGCCACGGTCCATAGGGTTGCAAACAGTCAGACATGACTGAAGTAATAGTGTATTTTATATATATATATATATAGTTATCTTCCTTATCCATTCATCTATTGATGGACACTTAGGTTGCTTCCATGTCTTGGCTATTGTAAATAGGGGTGCATGTGTCTTTCTGAAATAGAGTTTTGTCCAGATATACACCCAGGAATGGAATTGCTAGATCATATGGCAACTCTGTTTTTAGGTTTTTAAGGAAAATTCATACTATTTTTGATGGCAGTTGCACCAATTTACATTCCCACCAACAGTTTAGGAGACTCTTTTAGAGGAGGGTTTTTAAAATCAGAGATGTGAATCCATGAGTCTATGCCTTCTATTAATAGTTTGGCAGCACATGGATTAGTAAATAATAACTGATAAGATCCTTTCTAATGTGGCTACAACAAATCTTTTGTCTTTTCCAATAAACAAAATCTCCAGATTATAATCCATGATCTTTAAGGATTTCATCTTCCAGGAGCTCACAGTGAAAGGGGTTAGCGACTAATTTTTCATTTTCCTTATGTGTTTTAATAATGTAATATATCTCCTTGGAGTGAGATTGGTCCATATATTCCCACATCTAATCACAGGTCATCCTGTTAATTCTTTCAAAAGGAGATGGCCCATGATTACCAAAAAGCATAGATCTAAGTTTCAAGAGGCAGTAGCAGAAGAGCTTTTGGCCATGAGAAATGAAATGCTTCTGAATGTTTTCCCAATTGCATTTTGATAGCGCCACTAGTCCTTCCTACCAATGCTGAAGATGTGCACAGTGAAAATGCCACATAATTGGTCACATTTCACACACAGATTTAATTACTCATGCAATGAAGTGAGTTTCCCAACCACTGTGTAATTCAGAAGGACTTCCCCAGATAGGAGTTGTTGTCTTTTCTATGACAGCATATTAAAAAGTAGAGACATTACTTTATCAACAAAGGTCTGTCCAGTCAAGGCTATGGTTTTTCCAGTGCAGAATGGATGTGAGGATGTGAGAGTTAGACTATAAAGAAAGCTGAGCACTGAAGAATTGATGCTTGAGAGTCCCTTGGACTGCAAGGAGATCCAACTAGTCCATCCTAAAGGAGATCAGTCCTAAGTATTCATTGGGAGGACTGATGTTGAAGCTGAAACTCCAATACATTGGCCACCTGATGCAAAGTACTGACTCATTTGAAAAGACCCTGATGCTGGGAAAGACTGAAGGTGGGAGGAGAAGGGGATGACAGAGGATGAGATGGCTGGATGGCATCGCCGACTCAATGGACATGAGTTGGGTAAACTACAAGAGTTGGTGATGGACAGGGAGGCCTGGCGTGCTGCAGTCCATGGGGTTGCAAAGAGTCAGACACAGCTGAGCGACTGAACTAAACTGAACAGCAATTCACCTACTGTTAAAGCCATCGCTCTCCTGCACGGAAAAGCTTCAAGCCAGTGTGAAAACATGAAGACCATTATGAACATGTATTTATTTCCTTGAGATGGCGGCAGCTGGACAAAATCCAATTGCCATACGTCAAAGGGTCCCTTAGGAAGGGGAAAGTGGTCCTGTGACCCACAAAGTGACTTTCCTGGATTATACGTAGGACATACATTACAGCAAGCATATACACTATGAACTAGTGTGGGGGAAAAGCTTCTAAACATATTGTTTTCCCCAAAGAATCCCTTTCTCAGGCACCCAGTGAGTAAAAGAATGTATATATTGGACACGGCAACCAGGCTCCAGCAGGCACTACAGGCCTCCTCTCAGGGCCAAACCATTTTTGTGTGACAGGGTTAAAAATTTCCCCTTTTTTTTATTACCACATCTGTTTCTGTTCTTCAGTGGCAGTTTCTTGAGCTTGCAGGAGGAAATCCTTCGTTGACTGAGCAGGGTTGACAGAGAGCAGTGGACATTCTCAACGCTGGCCAGAATGATTATTTAGAGCTGCGTGCTGTTGGTGGCAGCACTGGCAAGCTGATTTCCTTTAGCTTTCGTAGCCTTAGATGTCAAATGTCCTGGGGCTTTAATAGGTGGTCACCCTTTTGGTAATTGTATAGCTTTTAATAACTCTGCAACCCGTGTTCCATTATTGATTGATTCATTGATGGCTCTGTGAGGGCTTCCTTGCTGTGTAGGCTTTTCTCCAGCTGTGGAGAGTGGGGGCCACTCTCTAGTAGCAGTGCAAGGGCTGCTCATGGTGGTGGCTTTTCCTGGTGCAGGGCACGGGCTCTTGGGCGTGCGGCTTCAGTGGTCGTGGCACGTGGGCTCAGCAGACGCGGCTCCCAGGCTCACAGTTGTGGTACACGGGCTTAGCTGCCCCGTGGCAAGTGGGATCTTCCCAGATCAGGGACGTCCCCTGCACTAGCAGGCGGATTCTTTACCACTGAGCCACCAGCGAAGCCTTCATTTACCATTTTTTTTCGGTAGGTTGTCCCGAAGAGGTAAAAAACCTCATTGTTGCCATAATATCCCAAAGTCACGGGCCACTCCAAATGTATAAGAACTATCAGTATAAATAGTTGCTAGCTGTTCTTTAGTTAGTTGACAAGCTTGAATTAAAGCAGTTAATTCAGCTGACTTTACTGACCTCATTTCTGGTAAATAAGGGTTTTCAATTATGTCCATGGTGGACATTACTGTATTTACAGCTCAGTAATATCCTCGTTCATCTTTTAAGTAGGACCCATCGGTAAACTAAATCAGACCAGCATTGTCAATGGGAGTTTACTGTAAGTCATTCCTAGAAACAAGAAGATAATCCATCAACAGAACGTAGTTAGTCTTTCTAGATGGTGCAAGTGGTAGAGAACACACCCACCAGTGCAGGAAACACAAGAGACTTGGGTTTGATCCCTGGGTCAGGAAGATCTCCTGGATGAGGACACAGCAACCCATTCCAGTACTCTTGCCTGAAGAATCCCATGGACAGAGGAGCCTGGAGGGCTACAGTCCACAGAGTCCCAAAGAGTCAGACAGGACTGAGAGACTTAGCAAACAGCAAACAGAGTGCAGTCATGGTTGTTTAACCAGCAGTCCTTTCTGCAGACCAAGTCTAGTGCACAACTTAGCAATGAAACAACAACAGGTAGAGAGAAAAGATAAATGCTTCCAATCTCTGTGTGTTTGTTTAGTCACTAAATCATGTCTGATTCTTCTGCGACCCCATGGGCTGTAGACCACCAGTCTCCTCTGTCCATGGGATTTCCCAGGCAAGAATACTGGAGTGCGTTGCCATTTCCTTCTCCAGTGAGTCTTCCCAACCCAGGGATCGAACCTGTGTCTCCTGCATTTCAGGCACATTCTTTACCACTAAGCTACCTGGGAAACCCTCAAATCTGTTTACAAATGTCTAATTTACCAAATTGCTATGTCATAATTAGCTTAAAGTGAAAGATTCCCTTATCTGGAAAATAAAGATTAAAATTTAGCAATATTTCAGATAAAAAGTCACAAAAATTTTACCTATATTTCATATTTATCAGTTCATTTAAGCCCATGTAATTAATTTTTGTTCCACTTGAGTCCAGTTTCTCCATTACTTTTTTGACTTTGCCTGATAACTGAGGAGCCCAGTCACAGCGATAATTTTAAGAAGTTCATGAGGGTTTTTGTTAAGATTAGTATGATTTGCCCAATAAAGTGGGTGCCTTGATCACTGGAGACTGTGGAAACCTAAGTGGAAAACTTAAACTTAGTGGAAATTACAATTTCTCACAGCTTGTCTCTGTAAGGACAAACTCCTTAGCTTTGCAGCAAAGGAAGGCTTTAACCCCCCAAATGAAAAGCAGTGTTTGCTAGGGACCCAGGAGGAGCCTAGCAGCCGTCTTGGGTTTCCTGAAGCCCCAGCTGCTCAAGTCACAGCTATCGTTACCGTCTAATTTCTCTGATTTAGGAGCAGACTGTTCTAAGGACCTCAGGATGGCAGGAGTCGGACAACGAGGGGTTAATGTTCTGTAGGAGGAGGATGGACTTTATCTACAAGCGCCATTATCTCTACAGAGTCTACTGTCGTTGCCTTGGCATGAAAGTCAGCGAGGGCGTTTCCCAAATACCCGGGTTCAATTCTTTAATGGCAGCCTCAATTTTGATGACAGATAACATTTTATATCAGAACATGTATGATTTCCAGGAATTTCATGTAATTTCTTTTTTAATTTCTAAAACACTTTTAATACATATACTTACATAAACATAACATAAAGAAAGCTTAATGTTACGTCTTATTTGACAGTGCTTCCTACATAATTTAATCTACCAAATAATCTTAGTTAGTTTAATATTTTTCTGAGATGATTCAGGGGCCCTTTGAAGCACCTCAAAGTTAGCTAGAGGTCAAAAGAACTTTAATTAGAATTTGATATTCTAGAAGTTTGTCAAAAATATCACAAAGCTTCAAAACACTTGGTCAAATAGGATCATAGGTTACTGTGAAACAATACTTATTTACTTAACCAAAGTGACAAAAGATTTCAAAAGCAAGTATACATCATGTAAAGGCAAGGAAATTCACACAATCTGTTATCAAGAGTGACAATGCAAGAGAATTTTGTCCTCTCAACAGAGAAAACCAAATCCAGTCTTTCTTCAGCTTACCTTTAATAACAAATTTTATTTACCTAATTAAATGCAGTCTAATTTTAATCAATTCTAACCACATACAAAATTTTCAAGTTTTCTTTTCCATAACCTTACATCACTGATTGTATTCATTATTTGTCCTTTTTTTCCATCCAGAAACAACTCATTCTAGGACAAAATTATACTTTTTTTCTCCTAAACAAAGATATTTCATTTTTTACATTTTCTGTCAACATTAGATAGCCTACTTTTTATAACTGAAATGCTTATTATTTTAGTATCTTTACTTACATAGATTATAATTTTTAAACCTTAAAAAACTTAGTAAAAACCAGGAAGCAAGTAATTGACTCTTGTCATACCAGTATTTCCTGATTAGAAAACCTAAGAATATACTCCATAACTTTTAAAAACATAACTTTTCCTCATAGCATAATTTCTCTTTAATGTGGTGCAAGATGTGTCTAATAAACCTGAATATCTTTAGTTTTTTTCTCTTGTAAGACAAGTAGGTAAATTTAGATATGTCTGGCAATGAAGGTTTCATTATTTTTATCTTAATTGGAAATTATCCGGATATAAAAAAAAATTCCCATCATCACCCTAATTTAACAAAACTCTGTGGAGTTTCAAATTACCACAAATCTGGAGAAACTACATTTAGACATACCATAATACATAATCATTCTCTAAGAGTTCACCTAAAACTTTTATCTCATTTATTTCTATTTCATTACTTGTGAAAATATCATCACACCAAGTTACTTTTCTTGCTGAGAAATTTTGTGACATAGATAACATGAACTTATTGACTTTCGGCAAACTTGTGCAAAGTTGCTTTAGTCGTGTCCAAATCTTTGAGACCCTATGGACGGTAGCCTGCCAGGCTCGTCTGGCCATGGGATTCTCCAGGCAAGAATACTGGAGTGGATGGCTGTGCCCTCCTCCAGGCGTACAATAAAAGGTGTTATTACATATCTGTATTAATCAAACACACAACTTAAACTTGTTTCCATTTATTAAAGATTAATTTTGATTAATTCTGGATCACATGCTCCTTTAAGCATTTGGATTACTTTTATGTTATGTTTAGAAATATTTGATTTGCAACTACTTACTTTTTAAAAATTGAAGTATCATAGATTTACAACATTGTGTTACTTTCTAGTATACAGGAAAGTGATTCAAAGATAGATATATATACATACATATACATAGATATAGGTATATAGCTATAGATAAAATATATATTCTTTTCAGATTATTTTCCATTATGGCTTATTACAAGATATTGAATATAGTTTCATGTGCTATACAATAAGACCTTGTTGCTTATCTGTTTTATATACAGTAGTATGTGTCTGCTAATCCCAAACTCCTAATTTATCCCTCCCTCATTTCCCCTTTGGTACCAAAGTTTATTTTCAGTGTCTGTGAATCTGTTTCAGTTCTGTAAATAAGTTCGTCTGTGTTGTTTTTTCTGGATTCCACATATAAGTGATATTATATATTTGTCTTTATCTGACTTGTCTCACTTAATAAGCTAATCTCTAGGTCCACTCACATTGCCGCAAACGGCATTATTTAATTTTTTGATAGCTGAGTAATGTAAGAGCTTGGGCTTCCCTGGGGGCTCAGACAGCAAAGAATCCGCCTGCAGTGAAGGAGATCCAGGTTTGATCCCTGGTTGGGAAGATCCCCTGGAGAAGGGAATGGCAGCTCACTCCTGTATTCTTGCCTGGAGAATACCATGGACAGAGGAGCCTGGCGGGCTACATACAGCCCATGAGGTCGCAGAGAGTTGGACACGACTCACCAACTAAGCACTCTGTAAGAGATCACTTTTAGGCCAATCAAATAAAGCTCTTTTACAAATTCATGTTGATAATATCACCCAGAGGTAGAAACACATCACATTCATAACATACACACAGACACACATACATCTAGACAGACATGGAGATCTCATAGTTTTCCTACTTGAATTTCAAAAGTTCTTCCAGACTTCCCTGGTGGGAATGCAAGGAACACAGGTTCAATCCCTGATCTGCGAAGATTCCACATGCCGTAGGGCCACAAAGCCCATGCACAACTGTCAAGCCTCTGCAGCCTAGAGCCTATGCTCTGTAACAAGGGACCCCGCAGCGAGGAGCCCACGCATTGCTGCGGAGCGCTGCCCCGGGCACAACTAGAGAAGGCGCACACACAGCGATGAAGACCCAATGCAGCCAAAAATCAATTAAGTTTTTAAAAAGAGAAAAAGCCTCCTCCACTTTTTTCCCCCTTTGGTTTTAGGTTCTACTCATTGAGCTAAGTAAGGCTGTAGTCTCAGGCAATGCTGCTGTGTTTGCATTTCAAGGACATGATAAAGAGTTACAATTTTGTTTTCTTCTGGGAGTACTTATGTTCTCTCAGGGTCAGAATTTTGAAAAGATGTTTTATCAAGCCAGCTTTCTTTAGTTGTGCATGCAAAAGTCAGTTTTGGAATGTCAAAAAAGCTTTATCCTGGCTATTTGGGGTTAGGAAAGTACTTGTAAGTATTCATCCCATTCAAATTGTAGAAGCCAGTCAGAGTTCAAATGGATGACTGCCTGCCCGGGTGCTGATAAGCTTTAGAAACACAATTTCCCCCTTTTCAAAATATTTACTGACCTATTTATTTGGTTGTTTCAGGTGGTGGTTGCAGCATGTGAGAGCTAGTTCCCTGACCAGGGATCAAACCCGGGCCCACTGCATTGGGAGCACAGTCTTAGCCACTGGACCACCAAGGAAGTACTCCCCCTTTCTTTTAGATTCATTATAAAGTGCAGGTCTTAAGGGCTTCTGAAGTGGCTCAGTGGTAAAGAATATCCCTGCCATTGCAGGAGACACAGGAGATACAGGTTGAAATACAGGAAAATCCCCTGGAGTAGGAAATGGTCACTCCCTCCAATATTCTTGCCTGGAAAATTCCATGGACAGAGGAGCCTGGCAGGCTATATAGTCCATGGGGTCGCCAAGAGTTGGACACGTGCATGCTGCATGGCATGAACAAAAAAATACAAGGAAACCCAGATATCAGGAAAAACTTACTGAATCACCTGAAGGGTGCTGAGAAGCAGCAGGGATGCAAGAGGCCCAGGACTGGTATCACCTGCTGCTCCAAAGCAGAGTCTGGGTGACATTATGTGGGTTTTTCTGATATCCTGCCAACTATGCCAAGTAACTTTGACAAAAACAATAAACAACTTATAATAGGTATAGAAAAGTGTTTTATTTGAGCCAAACTGAGGACTACTCTGATTACTCTGAGAAGCTGCTCAGAAGAAACATGGTTTTCAGCAGTTTTATGTCTGGTCAGAGCAGAGAACATCACACAGAATATAATCCCTCAAGGTTTTAAAAATCAAATTGGTGCATACCCAATGAGTCAGCGTGGCCTTGGCACCTGGGGAGGGAGTCTAATTATCAAAGGAGGATGTCCCAGAAAGGGAGGCATTTAATCTTTATTTTTTAAACAAGGACATTCTTTATTTCTGGTCAGTATGCCCTTTTCTTTAATAAGTAAAGCAGATGTACAATGTATGTACGTTTGATAGGCCACATACAGGCTGTTCTAGTCAGTATAAAACTCAAAAGTTAACGTGTATAAGCCAGAATGACTTCCCATACCTCAATAAATGAAAATCTCTTTTATCACTATCTTATTTTTTTTTCTTTGCTTAGCACTGTACTGAGTATGCAACTGGTACCTAACAAGTACTTGCACAATAGAATCAAAGATTTTTAAAATATTGAAAACTACAGAGAATGATACATTAAACATCAATGTATCCCCATATAGAACTAACATATTTCAATATCCTGTAGTCTTTGTTGCAGATCTCATGATCTGAAACACAGACAATGAAAGAAACACAGACAATACAGATTCAGTTGAATCTTTCTTTAGTATGTAACAACATTGTTATATTCTTTCTTAATCTCAAGGTCTACCACAATCATAGATGTTACCTTTATTCTTTACATACCTGTTATATTTAAATTGGACATTACATATTTATCATAAAATGTTTTGCATATGTAGTAACTTGCATTTTTTTAATTCTACAGTTTTTGAAAAACTTAGGCATATTCACATTATGTAAATTAACTGCCATGTAGTACTTCATTACATACATATACCCCAATTATCCTATACTGTATTGACAGATATTTTAGAACTTCATTTTCAATTTTAGAAACAATGATGCAATGAACATTTGCCTTATAGTTCTAGAATATATACCTAAAAGTGGAATTTTTGAACTGCAGTAGTTATTGCCAGAATAATCTCCAAAGTTGTTCATTAGATTTATACAACTATTGATGGTTTATACTCATTTGCACTTTTCAAGTTGTAATCAGAGACAATCAATACCATCTCCAAGAAGTATTAATAAAAATGCTGCCCTGAAAAAAAGTAGTTCCCACTTTTCCAAGATCCGGTCAGGATTGTTCACCCATTAATTCATAGCGACGTTGCTTTTTGATCCAAGATCTGGTCAACACCTGACAAAGCCAGACTTTAAAATTCTGCTGACAGTTGGGCAAAGTGGATGCTCCACTTTAGTAAGACTGAATGTTTATTTTCTCCTATTTTTATTAACCATTTAGATTTCTTCTTCTGTGAATCTGCTGTTAGTATTCTCTAGTTCATTTTTCAATTTGGTTGTTTGGTTTTTTTCTTATTGATTTGTAGGAGATTCTTTGTTATGTTTTGAATATTAGTCCTTTCCTATCTCTTTTGTCTGCATGTGCACGTATTAAAATCTGCAACAGTCCATTGTTTTTCTTTGTTCATTTTGTGTAGGGTGACTTTTACTGAACAGAATTAAAATTTTTCATATAGTAAAAGAAAAGAAATAAAAATGAGTGGCATAAAGAAAATGTATCAACTCATAGATCCCGCCTCCTCTAAAGAACACAGCACTAGAGCCACTGGAATCCGACTAAAGGAGAAGACAACTGTGGGAATCTGGACGCGCCAAGCAGGGTAAGTAGTCCCTACCGCATGGGAAAAGCCCTAAAGCTGGGAGTCAGGACACCTGATCCCAAGAACGAGGTAAATCGTCTCTCATTCATGAGAGGAGGTGGTACCGTGCATACCTGCCACCTCCCCGAGGTGTCAGGATGCCAATGAGAGAACGCAGGCGATAGGGCTTCAGCAGCAATACAACCTCATCAGAACTGTTAGCGTAATCCTAATGGGTGCGGTCAGTATAAGGCAAAGTCTCTGGACAGCCAGTCTCATAACTCCACCATTAGGCCAGGAGACCACTGCTGCAATGCAGTCATGGGGCATCAGTTTCGTTTCTTTACTTATTTTGATTCACAGATAGAGTGCCTGAATTAGGGTACATGGACTATCTCAGAAGAAAGCTACTGGGACTCTGGTGTGGGGTTAAAGAGGGACCCAGACTCCAAAGTCACATGGTCCTGTGGCTCTAAGGCAGCAGCTCCCACAGCACCCAGGAATCTGGTAGAAATCTAAACTCCAGGCCCACCCACACCTACTGAATCCCAGTCTGAGGAGGGCGCAGGGATCTATGTTTCTCTAAGCTCTCCCAGGATTCTAATGCCCACCCCTACTTGGGAACCACTGTCTAAGGAAAACAGGCCATGCACAGGTAAGCAGCATAGGAATCCTTCAAGAAACACAGAGCCCAGAAGGTAACCACAGATGTTTGCCCTCAGAAACTAGTCCTAGGTGTCAAGCCTACGCCAAGTAACAGCTGACTCAGCAAAGAATGTGTTTGCCTGGGCGTGGGTCTATGGCTTGAATCCAAGGCCTAGGCCACAGCCTGTCAGCAATCAGGGGGCTCACTGGCTGACTCGTGGATAAACTTCCTGACTCCAGACTCCCAGCTAGAGAGGCAGTGTGTGGCAGCAACGGGAACACGTTAAGATGTTTCTACTGGAACTTTCCTGGTGGTCTAGGGGCTAAGACTCTGCGCTCCCAATGCAGGGGGGTCTAAGTTCAATCGCTGGTTAAGGAACTAGATCCTACATGCCACAGCTAAATCCCAGTGCAGCCAAATAAACATGTTTTAAAAATATACGTTCTCTCACAAAGGTTTGCAAATGGCTGTCAGGAATCAAAATGGGACTCCAGTCTCAGCAGCAGAGCCAGCTGCAGGGCACCCCGTGAGCAAGTGCTGTGCCCACTGCCACTAAAATCTCGGAGGAGGCCCAGTTCAGAACACACACACCTTGCTTCTCTGAAGAAGGAACCCAAGGTGACCAGAGCCACCAGTATGGCCACTGTCCCATCCAGAGTTGTGTGTGACTAGGACAACCAATCCAAGGGCAGGGCCTGCTTTCCAAGTCACCCATATTTCCCCGTCATCTACTGACTCGATGCCACTTTGCACTCTTCCTTTTCTTCCCAGGAGTGACACAGGATAGACTCTAGTCAGATTATCAGTCCCCAGTGACACCTGGCCTGGATACCTCCTCTTTCCCTCAGAGGCGCCTGTCCGGTTCCCCAACTGAAGGACACTAGCCCTCAGCCAAAGTTCAGGTTCCTTGGTTCTCCTCAAGGATAACTGTCCTGTCTGCAAGTTACTTACCCTAAGGAAGAAGAGGACGAGTGAACAGGCAACTACAATAAAGTGCTGTGAATGCCAGAGGTTTGGGGTGGGAGTGGGACCAGTCACAAAGGCAGGGAGACATCCTGCCCAGAGGGTCGGTGAATCCACGGAGCAGGGTAAGCTTCACCTGGGGGTCCACCAGGAAGGTATTAGCCTCTACTTGTTGACATGTAGTCTCCCTTGGCAGGGCCTGAGATGTAGGCAGGGCCTTCATCCTCTCTGCCTGGTAGTAATTCAGGAATGTTTGCTGACATGGGTGCATCAGACTACCATGGCTTAGGACGCTAGCCCTCAGCAAAACCAACGCCCCACACTACCTCTGTACTCCCCAGATAACCTCCAGTTTCCTCCGGCAGCTTCGAATGCCTGCCTGCATACATTTACAGAACTGTGCTAGAAAAAGAATGATGCATACTCCCCGTAGCCCATCCTCAAGGAGGGGAGACAGGAGCTTAAGCCACTAATAATGCACAGCTTTAAAAGTATGCTAGAGGGTAGAGAGAGCTGAGAGGGATGTCTTAAGAGGGAGACCCATCACAGAGGGCAATGCCTTCAGTGGCCCTCAGCTCAGAAGCACAAGGTTCCCAGTGCACAGACTTGGTCTTGCTTAATTCATGTGAAACAGACTCACAGACACCAATAACTAAACAATCATAAGGCCAAGTTAATAATTTACCTTTTCAGTAGCTAACCATGTCTGCCCAGGACATGCCCTGAAACACACAGTTCAAGCACTCATTTGACAGGGATTTCATACACACCGAGTACCATATTTAGTAAACAGTGAGCACCTGGTTGAGGGAAATAATGCAGCCAAATGAGGCGGAGACCCAGAAATGGGAGACAGAATTGTGCAATGAGCTTGGCGTCAAGCTGGAGTTCAAACACTGTGCACGAGACAGGTGACTTAAGGAAACTTAATCTTCCTGAGTCTCTTTCCTCACCTGTAAAATGGGCATAACAACACTCCCTCATGTAAATGTTAAAGAATTAAATGAGGTTACGCATGCATAACTAGGGTTACACATCCTAGTTTTATCCATGGTTATTATATTCATCTGGAGAGGCTGTGTGGTATAATGGTTAAGAGAACAGACCCTGGGATCAGACAGATCTGATTCTAGCTCTACCACTTACCAATATATCATCTAGGGCAAGCTGCTTAATTTTTTCCAGTAAGCTTCAATTTGCTCATTTGTAAAATGGGAATAAAAATTCCTCACAGAAGCAAAGAAGTGAGATAGTGTATTCAAAGGACTTAGAAAATTCTAGGTTATAAAAACCAACAAATGGTATGTTTGAGATTTTTAAAAATTGTCTATGATTAGATACGACTGACACATGTACTAAAAATTAAAATTAGTACAAACTTCAATGAAATTAAATATGGGGCCATCAAACATGATCCAAAAAAAGTGACCACTTTGTATTTAGTTATTAAAAAAAACTTTTTGGGGAAGTAGGCCTCTAGCCTCAGACTAGTTTCATACTCATAAACTAGTTTCTAAAACAATGTCATTTGTGTGCAGTCATGCAAAAACTCAAAGTTTCAATACTGCTAAGTCATGCCTCAGCGTGAACCAGAGAAGCATGTCTGGATCTATCTTTGCAGTTTGTGTGACCGGAACCCTGGTATCCATAAAGCATTATGCATTTGATTGAACAATTATGTACCAAAGTATACACCATGTGATTGTAATAAAAGCCCCTGCAGCAAGGGACAGATTATTTCTCTCAATTCTGGATCATCCCTTTTATTTATTTTCTCCCTTTTATTTACTCTCCCCACTGACCCTGTCGGGTTTTAAATCATTTATAAAGCTTATAAAACATTGCAAGAGTAATCTTGAACTTTGATTTTAAAAATCAACATTTTTCAATCCTAACCTTGCAAATGTGAATGCTGTAAATCAAAGGTCAACCCCTTATCCAACTCACCCTGTCCTCAGCAACACTGCTACTTCATTTCATCCAGATCCGGGAAACCACATAGCTGACCAGGACACTGCTCCAACCGCTCGGTTATTTGGCTCTTACTCTCTTACAATCAAGTATGTTTTCACATTTCAAGGTGGACTCTGCATTTTTACAGTCGCAACCGAAATTTTACACAAAATAAAAGTAAAAAATGAGAGTTTCTGTAATCACCAAAACTAAAATTTGAGAAGCTCCTGGTAAACTGTAATCATTTGCAAGTGAATACACTGTAACTGGAACCTTATTACTACACCCACTTTGGTCTCTGCTTTGTCCAGCAAGAACACTGGAAACACTGGGAGGGGGGGATGATTCCACGAATGGTAAAGTGATGTGAGGCTTATTTTGAGCAAAGTGATGGTGAAGCGAAAACATGGAGACATTCCCCCCGCCAAGATCACTTCCAGGAGATCCAGGTGTTAAGAATTAACTTCGTGTTTTCTTCTTTAGAAAACATGTGGACAAGAGACACCAGTCAACCATGGCCTGCAGACCCGGCGTCGGGGAAGGGGCGAGGCGGACGGTTGAATCACGATCGCCGCGACTACGCACACCTGAGCTTCGGAGGATAAAAGGCGGCACGTGGGATGAAAGACCCAGACCCTCCAAGCTTCGCCCTCTGCCCAGGCCTAGGGAATTGTGGAAGAAAAGCAACTTCTTTCTCAAGATTGGAGGACGAGGGTCCCCGGAAGAGACAGTGAGAAGCCCCCGAGAGTTCCCGCACCCGTCTCGGGAACACCTGAGGGAACGCGCCCTCAGGAGCCGCAACACAGCCAGCGGGGGAAGGGGGGACCAACCGCCATCTTCCCCGGCACCCAAACCGACAGAACGCAGTGTAGAGGCAGATCTACGCCGCCGAGGCCCGCCCACTATCGCGAGATCGCGAAGGCCTCTGGGAAAAGCGGGGGAGGGGAGTGCGAGAGAAGGAAGCCGGGACGCAGGGCTGGGGGCGGGCGGAGGCGGCGAGTGGAGCCTCAGGAAGCAGAAAGGGCGGGGAAAGACGCGACAGACGCGGCATGCAGGCCAATGACGAGCGAGCTCGGGCGGACCGCCAGCCAATGGGTTGTGCGGCTTGGCGCGGGGGGCGGGCGCTGGGGCCGAGGGTAGCTTGAGCGCGGCGGCGGCGTTGTTCAGTCAGAGCGAGAACATTCCAGAGGTGAGTCCGGTGGAGAGGCGGTAGCCCCGCGCCCCCTCCCCCGTCTTCCCCGCCCCCTCGACCCCCGCGGGCCGCTGGCTGGCGGGGAAGGCGCCCCGACGCCTGCAGCTCACTGCGCCGTCTCTCCGTGCCAGGTCGCCAGGCCCCGGGCGCTGAAGGGTGTGGACCCCGGACGTCGCTGGGACAGCCCCTCCCCGCTGCTCGGCGGCGCCTGGCCCGGCCGCTGCTCGCTGCGCTGCCTCCGCCGCCTCTCCTCGGACTCGGGTTCGCGCGCCTCACTTCATCCCAGTCCCGGGCGAGCAGCGTTGGGTTTATGTCTTTATTTGACGAAAACGGTGAGTCGGCGAGCGGGCGGGCTCGGGCCGGCGGGGAGATGGCGGCCACACAAGATGGCGGCGCGCCGCGTGACCCCCGCGCGCGTGTGAGTGTGTTTTGTGAGCGCGCGCGCGCGCGCGTGTGTGTGGCGCAGTTCGGGCGGGCGGCGGGGCCGGGCTCCGCGTCCTCTCCTCGTCGCACCCCCGCCTTTCCCCCGCCCCCACCGCGGCCTCCCGGGAGCGCGCTGCGCGGGCCCGCCGCCGCCCGGGGCTGACTCAGGCCTAATTGCTGCATTTATGAGTCATCGCCGCGGTGGGGCGGGGCGGGGCCGGCGCCCCTCCGCCGGTTTCTGTTCCCCCGGCGGAACGGCAACCCTGAGTCCGCGGAGGGAGGCCCGGGCTGCGCACATGGCGGAGCTGCCGTGGGAGCTGGCGACGTCGCGCCGGCGCCGCGCCCGCCTGGCGGGTGCCGCCGGGTCAGCCCTGACAGCTAGGGGCGGGCTCGAAGGTGGCCAGGGTATTTGCGTGGAGAAGGGGACCAGAGTCCCGCGCCTGCCCGGCGCGTTCATGCTCCGTGGGCGTAGTTAGGGAAGTGTGGCTCTGAAGTAAGCGCTCGCCACCGAAGGCTTCGACTTCGAAGAAAAACTCCACAGCCAGCCGTCCTGAAGTGATGTTGATGGGTCTGAGAAGTTTGTGGGTACCACAGCCTCGGTTGGGTTGGGGGGTAGGTCGGAGTTGGTTTTTCGGTTAAAATACGGTCTACCACGGAAGCAAGCCGTCGACGTGATGACTGGTCTGATGAAAAGCTGATGGAGCGTAATTTGTCTTGTTGGAGTCTGGCATCAACCAAAGTCACATCTTCGTCAAAATGAAGGCTTTTTGTTGCTACCGGTGTCCCGTGAGAGTAGTAGCTGTTCTTTGTAAATAAACTCATGTTTTTAACGTAGAAGTAGGCGTAATTAAACAGAAAGGACAGGGAGGAATTTCGTTGCAGTAATTGTTAAACGTGGGGGTTTGTTTATTTTCTCTTTCAGAGCTGTTGCGCAGCCATTGGTACCTGTATTGGGGAAACATAGCATACAAGCAAGAAGCTTACAGCCTCAGTGGCGAAAAATTTTTCATGTCAGAGACCGAGAACTCTTGCAGTCGTTTATGTCATCCCTTCTTCTCCAGACAGAGGATACCAAAAAATTGCAATCAAAGATCTCTTCATCTTATTGATAAAGCCACTAATAAGCCAAAATGTCTGTCAACGTCAACCGCAGCGTGTCAGACCAGTTCTATCGCTACAAGATGCCCCGTCTGATTGCCAAGGTAATACTAATCTTCATTTTAGTAGCAAGTCCTAAGCCTTTTTCATGGATTATTAAAGGTTGCTTCTCCCAGTGTGGACAATGCAAAATTTTTACTTTTTACTTCCTTTAGGTTGAGGGCAAAGGAAATGGAATCAAGACAGTTATAGTCAACATGGTTGACGTAGCGAAAGCGCTTAATCGGCCTCCAACGTGTAAGTAAGGCCTCTTAAATCTGAGAAGGCATTTTATTGACATAATTGTGATGCTCTCTGGTCTGCAAATCTTGCCTGAATTGATTAGCTTTTGAGTTAAGTGGAAACTTACATTTAAAACTAATTGATAGCTTTTGCCGGTGTTAGTATATAAAATTACCAGGGCAACACTTTTTTAATCCTGTCCATTTAAAAAGAGTGATAATTCTATAAACCAGGGTGAGTAGCCAGAGAGTCCTAGAGTAGGAAATGGCAACCAACTGTAGTATTCTTGGCTGGGAAATCCCATGGACAGAGGACCCTTGTAGGCTACAGTCCATGGGGTTGAAAAATGTCGGACATGACTTGAGTGACTCAGCACTCATCCAAAGATTAATTGTAATAAATTAGATTTTTTCCCCCCCCAAATAGATCCCACCAAATATTTTGGTTGTGAGCTGGGAGCACAGACCCAGTTTGATGTTAAGAATGACCGTTACATTGTCAATGGATCTCATGAGGCGAATAAGCTGCAAGACATGTTGGATGGATTCATTAAAAAATTTGTTCTCTGTCCTGAGTGTGAGAATCCTGAAACAGATCTGGTGAGTGCCTTTGCGGTTCTTGTCAATAGGAGAAAAACTGTATTTATTTCTGTGATGTTACCAAATCATGTTCCCAAGGAGGCAGAGCAGACTTACGTAAATTGCAAACCTCAAATTTTACAGGCGTTTCCATACTGACCTTATTTTTTAAAAAATTCTTTTGATGTTAAATTTGGTGTCCAGGTGGTTTTTGATGGTTAGTTTCACATCTTTTGAATTTTCATGTTAATGGGTGACATATTTTTCCTTTTTTGACAGCATGTCAATCCAAAGAAGCAAACAATAGGTAATTCTTGTAAAGCCTGTGGCTATCGAGGCATGCTTGACACACATCATAAACTCTGCACATTCATTCTCAAAAACCCACCTGGTAAGTGCTTGTGATGAACTTGTAAAACCTTAACATAAAGCAATTGATTGTTGGAAACAGTGGAAGTGTCTTTACTGTTATAAAAAATAAGGTTAATCCTTGAACACCTGCGCAGGTGAAAGTTTGCTTATAACAATAAGGTCAGCCCTGTGTATACAAGGATCAAGCAATCAAGGGTGAATGGTGTAGTACTGTAGTATGTAATTATTGGGGGGAAAACTCCATGTAAATGGATCTTTGTGGTTTCGACTTATGTTCAAAGGTCAACTGATAAACAGTGCTGTTGTATGTACTATTAAAGGTAAAGTACAGGCTACCATTAAACTGAACCACATCCTCAATTTTTAAGATATCTTAGGATGTATGAAATATTGGACAAATTATCATGGGGTCATAGTAAAAGATCTACTTCTGGAATTGTTAAGTTCCTAAGTTGAGTTGGACTTTTTGCAACTCCACAGACTGCTTCTGGAATACTGATTTGTTGTACTTGAGGGCCTTGGCTCACTAGGCCAAAGTGGCTTTAGAGCATGCAAGCAACACTCTGTGGCAGATAATCAAAATTGTCTGACACAATTTGAGCTTGCTATAGCAAGAAAGTCTAACCTATTCCGGTGTTCTCCTCTCTGTGAGACTAGCCGTTATATAGACTTAAACACTGTTCTAGTTTTTGGCCAAAGCATAGTTGAGAATACCTTTGTTTATAAGTTTATGAGGAGTGGAAAGAGAGGGTCGTGAGTGCCACCTTTTAGCTTTAAGTACTTGATCCACTGAGGTCACCTTGCGGTCTTAATTTTATTCAGTAACTAAGTGGTGTCCAACTCTTAATTTTACTAAAATAGCTAATACCACTGATATTTACTGGCTTTTCTTTCTTTGACTAACCTATGAAACACAGTTGGATGAATTTGATTTATGAACCCTTTTAGAATTATAGGTAGTGTTTTCTGAGGGGAGGGTTTTAAATGTTAATGGTGGGCAATAAGGTGTAATATAACTCACAGTAGTAACTTTCTTTCTTCTTCATCCATGTAGAGAATAGTGACAGTAGTACGGGAAAAAAAGAAAAGGAAAAGAAAAATAGAAAGGGCAAAGACAAGGAAAATGGCTCCGTTTCCAGCAGTGAGACACCACCACCACCACCACCAAATGAAATCAGCCCTCCTCCACATGCTGTGGTGAGTGCAAGGTTTGATGGGTGTGGTGGGCACTAAAATTGTATAAGATGTGACTTTTGGTTGAGGTGGGCAGAAACAAACTGCTTTTCTTTGAACAATGTACCAGTTCATTGGGTTCTAGGTGCTTACTGGTTGATTAAATAGAAATTTAGTGAGAAAATGATAATTACAGTAGAAATCTGGATTTATTTTTTTTTTGTAATACACCTTTCAAGGTCTCTTTTTGGTCAAGCATTTTTGTTGTTAAAAACAGGAAGAAGAGGAGGATGACGACTGGGGGGAGGATACAACAGAGGAAGCTCAAAGGCGCAGAATGGATGAAATCAGTGACCATGCAAAAGTTTTAACCCTCAGTGATGATTTGGAAAGGACTGTTGAAGAGCGGGTCAATATCCTGTTTGATTTTGTTAAGGTAACATTTTGTTCATCAGTAAGTCAGCTTCTACTCAGCCTTGAGCTTGCTAGATATTTGTTACCTTAAGCTGTTTGCCAAAAAATTTTGAGGGTGGTTCCAGGCACTATTTTTGGCAGGTGTGTATTACTTAGAAGTCCTAGAATCTTCAGTTAGGTAAGGGAATGGTTCATCAGAGCAGGGACTGTGGTGCTGTGCTGTGCTGTGCTTAGTCACTCAGTTGTGTGCAACTCTTTGTGACCCCATGGTCTCTACCTTCCACACACTGTCTGTGGAGTTCTCCAGCCCTGAGTGGATAACCGTTTTCTTCTCCAGGGGATCTTCCCAACCCAGGGATCAAACCCATGTCCTCCTGCATTGCAGACAGATTTCTTTTACCATCTGAGCTACCAGGGAAGCCCCAGGGACAGTGCAAAATGTGCCTCCATCTCACTGAATTGCTTCTTTTTTCTTTTTCACTTGTTTCCTTTTATTTGCAGAAAAAGAAAGAAGAAGGTATTATTGACTCATCTGACAAAGAGATTGTAGCTGAAGCAGAAAGACTGGATGTAAAAGCCATGGGCCCTCTTGTTTTGACTGAAGTTCTTTTTAATGAGAAGATTAGAGAACAAATTAAGAAATACAGGCGCCATTTCTTACGAGTAAGCAAATAGCTCTATGTTCATAGTGATATTTGCAGATGTGTTACCTTGGAAACACCATTTTAACCTCCCGTTTATTCTGTCATCCTGAAAAAAAATGGAGATAACTGACTTACCCTAACAAGCATGAGAGTATCTGGAAAATACTACATGTGGTTCCATATATGTGAAGTAAATCAGAAATCTTTTAAGTATTGACTTTTTACTGTTATAGGGCCGTCGCATCTAAGAAAGCTTGTTAACGCCAAGAATATCTATTTGCAGTTTTGTCACAACAACAAAAAAGCTCAGCGGTACCTCCTTCATGGTTTGGAGTGTGTGGTAGCAATGCATCAAGCTCAGCTCATTTCTAAGATTCCACATATCTTGAAGGAGATGTATGATGCAGACCTTTTGGAGGAAGAGGTCATCATTAGCTGGTCGGAAAAGGTGGGGAATATATTGATGAACTCTTATTAAAAATTAGAAGGATTGGGGCTTTTTTGGAAGAAGTTTTCTAACACCTAGTGTCTACTTGCTTGACTGGTATAATCTGTAGGGTGATTCCCACCATGGTAGCTTCTACTAATGACTAAAGAAAATCCTAACACTCTTTGCTGAATGCATTTATCTGTTGAGAGTTTGAGATTAGTATGTGGTTCAGTCCCCTCAAAGGATGGGTATAAGCAATTATGTATAACTCTCAAGTTACTATTAAGTTGTTGGAACTAAAAATTTTACTAAATGTTTTTTAGACCTCTAAGAAATATGTCTCAAAAGAACTTGCCAAAGAGATTCGTGTCAAAGCAGAACCTTTTATAAAATGGTTAAAGGAAGCAGAGGAAGAATCTTCTGGTGGTGAAGATGATGATGAAGATGAGAATATTGAGGTAAACACTGGGGAAATTGTTAAATACAGTGTTAGTGGTAAGTGTTTGAGAATTATGCCAATATTGGATAGTTACAAATTGAATGTAATACAATACAACCTCTTATTTAGGAAAGGGATCACATTAATAGAAAGGGTGCTAGAAATCCTCCCTATCCCCAGACATGATTTCAATAAATACTGTGTGGGTTCTCAAAGGGAGGGTTTTGTTTCACCTCAGTATAGGGGTCTATAAATGTAGAGTGTTAACTTAGTTTTTATATAAATTCAAAATTTTTCATGAACAAATGGCTGTTCCTAGGTAGTTTTTCTCCTTTGTTGACCATTGACGCACTATTGTTTTTATGAGCGGTTTTACTGGGATAAAAATTTACCCCCCAAAAAAAAAAATAAATCTTCTGTTTTACCAGGTGGTGTATTCAAAGACTGCCAGTGTACCGAAAGTTGAAGCTGTAAAGTCTGACAACAAAGATGATGACATTGATATTGATGCCATTTAAAGGGGTGGGTGTAGCCCAGCTTAACAGTGTAATGCTGAGAATCTTTTTGCATCATCGGCCAGAAGTGCAACATGAATGTGCAAAAGCTAAAATGGCTTAACATCATGCTACACTTTTCTACTAAAAATGTATTGCTGTGAGTGGTCTGTATTTAAACCCAACAAGACATCTAGGGAGTCCATACACATATCAGTGAGCAGGTGTAGTTTGCTTATTTATAGCATGTTTCTTTTTGAAAAATTAGTGGTGGACACATTTGGATCACATTTATACAGTTATAAAAAATAAAGATTTGATGTTGGTCATTCTTCAGATTTTTGACTCTGAATGACTTAAGTAAGCTGAAATAATTGGCTCCTTAAAAATGTTGCACCATCATTTAACGTGATAGGATTATTGGAGCCTATTAGATATTAGGTGCCGAGACTATAAAGAGGTCCTTCAGCAGAATGTGAACATAAACTTATAAATACCTTACTCAGTCATTAGGAAATACATAGTGCTTTTTAAGTCTTATCTCTAGTCCCTGAAATTGGCATCTGATAATATACATCCTTCCCATGCCAAGGTGGACAGATAATCAAACGACAGTGCAACATCTTTATCTTAATAAGAAGTTAAAATGACCTGAGTGTCCTATAAATTTAAGAGCAGGTTTTGAAACTTGAATTGTGTTTGTTTTTTTTTGTTTTTTTTTTTTTTTAAAGTCTATACTTGCCCCAAATTGTAGTCTTTGAAGTTGTATGCATTGCACGTTGGATGAGCCAGGGGAGTTATTACATTAACGTACAAGCATTTTATTATGTGTGTGTAGCTATTGCTTTATACTGAGAGAAAATGGAAATTTGGGGGAGTGATTAAATACTAATAAGCTCTATGATTTTATTTGGGGGAAGCAGGAAAAGATGCAACTGATCTCAAGGAAAAACTGAGCGTAACTTCTCAGCATTTACTCTTGATTCAAATTACAGTTTGAGAATATTTAGACATACTGTATGTATCTTTTGTTTAGTGTGGATTTTTCCCCGGATACTATGGTTCTTTTATTTTTGCATTTGGATACATAACTTATGCTTTTTCGTTTTTTGTTGCTATCTTGCCAAAATAAGTATTAACTGTGTCTCAAACTCCCTGCCACAGCTCCCAGAAAATGTGTTATTTAAGAAAAAAAAAAAGTAAAAGCATGTTTCTAAGTCATAGCCTATATTTTGGTGTAAGACTTGGGGTGTTTATTTCATACTGAATATAGTGAGATACCCAAGAAGACTGGTGATGGCAGCTAGGGCCTGACCCAGCCCATCCTGGGCTTTAGATTTGGAAATAACATCATTGCAAATTGCTTGCCTAATTTGCTGACATAAACTCACTTGATAGAAGGCTTATGAGTACATCTTAGAAGTCTTGAAGGTACCAATATACACAGAAAATACAGTGTGGGAATCAAATGCATGGAGTGAATTTTGTTTGGAACACTGGTTTATATCATTCATCTCTTTGTGATCCATCTCACAGATTATAGGATGTTAACAAATGTATGTAAGTTTTTCACATTGAAATTACTCAATCTGGTATAATAAAACTTGTTAGCTTGATATTTTAAGGAAAAACACTGGCATTCTTACTGGGGAGGTACAAAGTGGTCTCTAGCTGCCTTTTTTTTTTTTTTAATTTGTTGAGATTGAAGGAGAATCATACCTCTATGTGGAGGGAATGTGCTTTGTCACACCAAAGAGAAGAGGCTTTTGTAAATTCACATACCTAGGTGTTAAATTTCTTGCCATTTTCTGAAATTTTGGGGAGTACCAAGTTGCATTCAGGATACCCATTATCAAGCTAATGAGGTTTTATTATAGAGGGTTTTTTTTTTCCCCCCTTTTTTCCCCCCCCCCCCCCACCTTAAATCTGAAGTAAAATGTTCTGGGCTTTTAAAACACTAAAGAGAAAATTTTGGCTTAGACCAGTGTTCAGTCTAGTGCCAAACTTAAAATGGAATTCAAATCCACATAGTAAGGAATTTATTCATAGCAGCTATCCTGATAGAATGATCTTTCACTTTGCTCTATTCAACTCTTAAAATTTCCTGTTTCAAACAGCTGTTATTTGATTAAAACAATGTTAAAATTATTTTTGTCTCTGCTTTAATATTGACCTGAATTTTTGTTTATAAAGTTGGGAGTGTTGAAAACTCCCTTTTGGTAGCTGTTCCTTCAAATTTGTGTTGGATGTTTCTTTGTGTCCTTGTGTCCCTACTCACAAAACACATGTTGCTGACTACAATGGGTGTCCTTAGATCTTGTGTTCCTTAGTCTGTATCTCAAATTGATTAGAAACAAAAGATCTGCCTTCATCTGATTTCTTAGTTGATTAACTGACTTTAGGTGGGTCAATTATATAGTTAAATAACTGACTATAGCATTTCTCTTTAGTTAAGAAAGGAATGTTTCTAAAATTCTCTGAGGTTAATGAACTTACTAAGTGGGGTCCTAAAGGTTTAAGAGAGAAGTTCTCTGAAATCCAGTGTGTCCTTTGTTCAACTGTATTAGGATTGCTTTCCACTGTTTAATACACTAAGCCTTTGACCTGGACATAACTTTAAAAAAAAAAAAAAAAAACTGCCCTTCCCAAGACGAGAAAGACATTTTGTGTGTTAGCTCTGTCTTTGTGGTATCTGAGATGTATTACCCCATGGTCACTGACCTAGTCTGGCTCCTGTGTCTTATAGTGCTTAGATGACATGTTTAAAACCCAAACAAGATTCTGCTGGCATCTACTTAAAATTTACTTTTGATGAAACCAAACTTATGAGTTTAAATTTTTGTTACCATGCAAACCTTATTCAAGGAACTCTGATTGCCAGTATTCACTGTGCAGTATTCCAAGAGTAGCCCCAAAATACCGGCTTGTCCAGTTTCTGCCTTGTCAGTTTCAGTGGTTGTACAAATTTCGGCTAAACCTGACCATTCCAAAGCTTCAGAGTGCTCTCTACCTGGAACAGTATAGCACTTGAATCTGCGCCTCTGAACTATCGTGTGGTTTATGTTGTGTTTCCTAAATTGAGTCATGCTTACATCTTTAACCCCAGTACCCTGTATAGACGATTCCATGAATGACATTCCTTAAGACTTGCTGAAGTTGTTGCGGCTGACTAGGACAGCCTCCAAAATTTGTCCTTTTGAGCCATTTGTTCATAGGAGGTTGGGAGCTCAAGTTCAGGGTTCCATATTCTAGCCCTAGCCCAATAAAAAAGATCTTCAGAAATCAGATTGCCAATTCTTTGTTCAGTTGCTGTTGTGTCCAGCTCTGCAACACCATGGGCTGTAGCACACCAGGCTTCCCTCTGCTTCACTATCCCAGGTGTGCTCAAATTCACGTCCATTGAAATTGGGTGATGGCATCCAACCGTCTCATTCTCTGCCGCCCTGTTACCCTCAGTCATTCCCACCATCAGGGGTGGCCAGAATACTGTAGCTCCAGTATCCGTGCTTCCAGTGCCAACCTCACACACCCTGCCTGTACTGGCCTGCACTTCACACTGGCTCCAACTCTGCCCCCACGTTGAGGTTTACCTAGTGGCTGCCCGTGGTCTTCACTGCTGCGCGTGGGCTCCCTCTAGTGGCGCGTGGGCTTCGGGCGCATTGGCAGCGTGCGGGCTCTGGGCTATAGAGCACAGGCTTAGTGCCTCCTCGCCACGTGGCATCTTCTCAGACCAAGGATTGAACCCAAGTTCTTTACCACTCAGCCACCAGGACCCCTGTGCCCACTTCCCACAGCACAGGGGTGGAACTCAGGAAATGATTGGGACTTTGAGGAATGTGTTTAAGAGGTAGCATTTCAAAGAGTAATTTGCCTGGTAGGGGTAAGAAGGGGAGCACTTCTGAAAAGTAGAAGCTCCTCTTAGCTGAACGCAGTGCATGGTGGTGGTGGCAAGGCCGGAAGTGAGGACAGGATCGAAGCTGAGCCCTGGAGGGCTGAATGTCTACAAGCTGCAGGAATGGATTTACACTTGTATCCTGCTGCCAGGAGTGCTAAGCTGCTGTGGGAATGGAGAGGTGTGGGAGTGGAGATCTGTATCCCATGGTTCACAAAACCAGCAACTGCCTCAAGGGTAGATTGGTCAGACGAGGATATATGTTGGCTTAGGAAGGCTGGGGTCCCCAAGCAACCTGGCTTTTCTAAGGGCATAGTGTCAAGTTGGAAGGATTAACAACTCCAAACTCCTGTCCCATGTGCAGAAGAATCTGAAAGTGCAGGAGTAATGGAATTTTCCCTTGAGACAGATCTGTTTGGGGTAAGGGCAGCACCCAGGAGGGGGTTCCGGGAGGTTTCAGAGCCTGAGTGAACATGGTTCTGTTAGGACCTTCAAGTCAGGAGCAGCCATCAAGTGGTTGCAGGTTGGATTCCTCACAGAGCAAAGGAAAGGAGTTTCAGATGTGATCAGCAATCACATGTAGTCAAGTTCATAATGGTGACAACCGAAAGTCATGGAGTGGGGGAGAACAGTTTCCCAAGGGTTTATAACAGTTGTATTGCACAAGCCTGGCCTTGCACTGATCCAAAGATACCAGCAGGTCCAGCCTTGTGCACACAGGTGATATCAACTCGGTATCTGGGCAAGAACTTTTCCTCCAGGGTGCTGCTCACCTGTCTGCTCTCAAGGTTTCTCTTGACTCTCCACTATCCATGAGTTTTCTGGCCCTGCAGGGCTGCACAAAAACACTTGATGTTTGCCTTTTTCATGGCAGGCAGGCTTCTGTTGAAGCTGCCTAATGCCTAGTTTTCCAGACTTTCCAGTTCAGATCTGATAGGCTTCACTGGTCTTCAGCATCTGTCAGGTTGACTTCACTTCCAGTTCTATGAGCTTCACTTGCAGCTCCAGTCAAATGTACCTGTGAACGAAGGGGTGGGGGCGTGTGAATTTTAAAGACGGCTGCCAAAGGCTACCTCACGATGGGAATTTGTGATTGGAGACAGAGAAACCCTAGTTCTTGGAGATACCTAGAACATGTTCCTTTTCACTAGAACCTAATTTCTCTGTAAAGGACATCTCTCACCAGCCATCTCATACCGCCAGTTTAGCAGCAGGTGGGCTCTGCCCTTCTGAGAGTGACCAGCGCTTTAGTTTTGCTGTGTGGGAGGTGAGAGTGGAAAGGACGTGGGTCCTGCTGAGATCTTGCAGCCTAATGGAGGCACGATTTGCCTTTGGGAAGCTACTGGAGGTCACTTGAGATAGGTGGCCTTGCACAGCTGTGGTTAGTATCTGTGAATACTGACAGAAACGTGCCAGTGCAGGTTTCCTGAGAGGATGCAGAGTGAAGTCCCTGGGCTTAGTAACATCCCCTGGGCCATTTGGGAGACCCAAGTGATAGACCCAGATGGAGACACAGGAGTAACATTTGGTGTGAAGGAAAAATAAGACTGGCGGCCAGGCTGTAGGGAACAACACAAGGGACATCAGGGAGCTAAAGATGTGGAGAAAGTCAAGGAGATGATGTCTTAGCTCAAATTTTAAGAAAGCAAAAATTACGGAGTTGTATTGAAAAGTACAGTAGCTAAAATGAGAAATTCACTAGAGGGATTTAAGGCCGCATTTGGGCACACACAAGAGGAAACTTTAAACATAGGCCAATGGAAATTACTGACTGAAAAACAATTTTATGTTAAAATAGAACCTAAGTGACCTGTGAAACACCATGAAGAGTAACATATGCATTGTGGGAGTCTCAGAAGGGGAAGAGAGAGAGCTAAAAGGGCAAGAATATTTGAAGAAATAATGGCTGAGAAGGTCCCTAAGTAAATGAATGAGGCTCCACAAACATCCAAGGGACTTAAGTTCCAAGTAAGATAAACAGCCACCAGAGACAATCAAATTCTTGAAAGGTACAGAGATCTTGAAAGCATTAAGAGACGCACCTCATACAGGGCCCCAATAACCTAACAGATTCTGCATCAGGAATCTTGGAAACCAGAAGGCAGTGAGTTGATCTATTTTTAAAATGCTAAAAGAAGAAGCCTGTCAACCAAGAACACAATACTGTCAAAACTGTTCAAAAACAAGGAATTGAGACATTCCTAGATAAACAAAAGCTGAGGGCCTTGCAAGAAATGCTCAAGGGATTCCTGTAGGGTAAAACTAAAGGACACTAGACAAAGCCGACAAAAAAAGAAATCCCAATAAAGGTAAATATATTGAACATTACTAAGTATTGTTAACTTGTAATAATTTTCTATGTGGTTTAAGAAAATGATGTGTTAAAAACAATTATTAATCTAAAAGCTAGTACTATAACTGGTTTGTGTTATGTTTGAGGGCACTACACTGCATAAAGATGTTACTTTATGACATCAACAGGTATGGTTAGGGGTAGAGGGTAGGGTAAGTCTATAAAGGGGAAGAGATTGTGTTAGTGAAAAGTGTGTAAATTCATATTGGAGTGTTACAACTTAAGGGTGTTATATGTAGTGTCCATGAGAACCACAAAAGAAAATAGCTCTAGATACATGGCATTGAGGACTTCCCTAGTGTCCAGTGGTTAAGACTGTGCTTCCAGTGTAGAGGTCACAGGTTTGATACCTGGTTGGTGACCTAAGATCTCACATGCCATAAAGTGCAGCCAAAAAAATAAACTGCAAAAGAAATTTAAGCATTTAATTGCAAAAAAAAAAAAAAATTTTTTTTTCAAATGCAAAAGACAGTAGTGATGCAGGCAGGAAGTGAAGGACAAGAAGCTATGAGACATACAGGAAGAAAACAAGTAGCAGAATGACAGAATTAAGTCCCTACTCACCAGTAATACTTTTAATGAATTAAGCTGCCCAATCAAACGACGGAGATTGGCAGAATGAATAAAAACACGTGACCCAAAAACAAGCCATCTACAAAAGACACACAAGATTCAAACACAAAAAGATCAAAAGAGTAGAAAAAGATACTCCATGATAATAGAAATAAGGCGTGGCTATACTAATGTCAGACAAAATGAGTTTAAATCAAAAAAGTTTATGAGATGAAGACTTTATGTGTTAAGAGTTTCAATACAAGATGAAGAATTACACACCTAATAACAGCCCAGCAAAAAGTATGAAGGAAAAACTGACAGAATTGAAGGGGGAACTAGACGACCTATAGTAGTAGTTGGAGACTTTATATACCCTACTGTCAGTAATGGATAGAACTCTAAGCAGGCGGAAGTAGAGAAATAGAAGATTTAACACAACCCAAATCAATGCAATGAATATATATGTAATGCCATACCCAACAACAGCATACACATTTTTCTCAAGTGCACATGGAATATTTTCAGAGTAAACCATATGTTAGGACACTGTCTTGCATATGTGCTAAGTTGCTTCAGTCATGTCCAACCCTTGAATTTATGGACTGTAACCCACCAGCCTCCTCTGTTCATAGGATTAAGGCTATTAACAAAGTATCTTCTCTGACCGTAATGAAGTTAGAGACCAACAACAGAAGTAAAACTAGGAGGAAGAAAGCTATAAAAATTAAACAAAATGCTCTTACATAATTGATGGATCAAAGAAGAAATCCAGGAAAATTAAGAAATGCCTAGACACAATTTTAAAAATAGAGGAATTCCATGGTGGTCCAGTGGTTAGGGCTCCATGTTTCCACTGTAATGGGCAGGGGTTCAATCCCTGGTCAGGGAACTAAGATCCTGCATCCCATGCAATGTGGCCTAAATGAAAATAAACCACACACATCATACCAAAACCTAAGAGACATAGCAAAGTGATGCTAAGAAGAAAATTTATAACTATACATGCTTACATTAAAAAAACACCTCAAATCAACAACCTAACTTTAGAATTTAAGGAACTGGAAAAAGTACAAACTTAAGTTAATGGAAGGGAGGAAGTAATAAAAACCAGAGCAGAGATAAAATAGAGAATAGGAATAGGAAGATAATAGAAAAAAAAATGAAGCTCAAAGTTGCCTGTTTTTTTTTTTTAATTTTTATTTATCTTTTAACACCAAAAACATTTTGTTTGGGGGTATAGTCAATAATGTGGTAGTTTTAAGTGAACAGCAAAGGGACTCAACCGTACATATACATGTATCCATTCTCCCGAAAAACCCCTCCCATCCAGGCTGGCATGTTGAGCAGAGTTCCAAGTGTTACACTATAGGTCTTTGTTGGTTATCCATTTTAAATATAGCAGACTGTACATGACCTTCCCAAATTCCCTAACTATCCCTTACCCACCTGGCACCAAAGTTACCTATTTTTAAAAGATCAACAAAACTGATAGATTTTTAGCTGGAATGAATAAGAAAAAAAAAATAGTTTTCCAATTACTAGGATCAGAAATGGAAATGGGCACACTACTGTTGTCCATAGAAATAAAAAGTTCGTGAGCAGTACGCATAACTGTACAGACAACCTAGATAACCTAGGCGAAATGTGCGCTCCTGGAGACACAGTCCTGTGGAAAATTCTTAAAGAGATGGGGACATCAGACCACCTTACCTGCCTACTCAGAAACCTGTAAGCAGGTCAAGAAGCAGAAGTTAGAACCGGACATGAAACAACAGACTGGTTCCAGATTGGCAAAGGAGTACGTCGAGGCTGTATATTATCACCCTGCTTATTTAACTTCTATGCAGAGTACATCGTGCAAAATGTCAGGCTAGATAAAGCACAAGCTGGAATCAAGACTCCTGGGAGAAATATCAACAATTTCAGATATGCAGATTAAACTACTCTAATGGTAGAAATTGAAGAGGAACTAAAGAGGCTCTTGATGAAGGTGAAAGAAGAGAGTGAAAAAGTTGGCTTAAAACTCAGCTTTCAAAAAAACGAAGATCATGGCATCCAGTCCCATCATTTTCATGGCAAATAAATGGGGGAAAGATGGAAACAGGCAGATTTTACTTTCTTGGGCTCCCAAATCACTGCAGACAGTGACTGCAGCCATGAAGTTAGAAGACGCTTGCTCCTTGGAAGAAAAGCTATGACAAGCCTAGACAGCATACTAAAAAGCAGAGACATCACTTTGCCAACGAAGGTTTGTCTAGTCAAAGCTATGGTTTTTCCAATAGTCATGTATGGATGTGAGAGTTGAACCATAAGGAAGGCAGAGCGCCAAAGAACTGATGCTTTTGAACTGTGTTGTTGGAGAAGACTCTTGAGAGTCTCTTGGACAGCAAGGAGATCACACCAGTCAATCTTAAAGGAAATTAACCCTCAATATTCACTGGAAAGATTGATACTGAAGCTAAAGATGGATACTGAAGCTAAAGCTCCAAAACTTTGGCCACCTAAGCAAAGAGCTGACTCATTGGAAAAGGCCCTGATGCGGGAGGAGAAGAGGGCAACAGAGTGAGAGGGTTGGAGGGCATCATTGACACATTTGGACATGTGTGCTGTGCTAAGTCACTTCAGTCGTGTCCAGCTCTGTGCAGCCCTGTGCGGCTTCTGGGCTGGAGCCTGCCAGGCTCCTCTGTCCATGGGATTCTTCAGGCAAGAATACTGGAGTGGGTTGATTCACTCGCCTCCAGAAGATCTTCCCGACCTAGAAATCAAACCCAAGTCTCTTACATCTCCTGCATTGGCAGGTGGGTTCTTTACCACTAGCACCACCTGGGAAGCCCCAGTACATGAGTTTGAACAAACTCTGGGAGATGCTGAAGGACAGAGAAGCCTGGCATGCTGGAGTCCGTGGGGTCACGAGGAGTCAGACATGACTTAGTAACTGAACAACAACAAAAGAAACACAAGGCCTGCTACGACTAAATCACCAAGAAATTAAAAATCTGCATAGACCTATAACTAATAAGGAGATTGAATCAGAAATACAAAATTTCCAAACAGTAAAAGCCCCAGACCTGATGGCTTTACTGGTTTACACAACAAAACATTTAAATAAGAACTAATTAATTCTTCTCAAAATTATCTTTATGAACATTGAAGCTAAAGTCCTCAATAAAATACTAATATACTAATTCAGAAACATATTAAAATGATTATGTGTTTAGTCACTCAGTCATATCTGACTCTTTGTAACCCCATGGACTGTATCCCACCAGGCTCCTCTGTCCATGGGATTCTCCAGGCTAAAATACTGGAGTGGGTTGCCATGCTCTCCTCCAGGGGATCTTCCCAACCCAGGGATCAAACACAGGCCTCCCACATTGCAGGCAGATTCTTTACCAGCTGAGCCACCAGGGAAACCCAAGAATACTGGAGTGGGTAGCCTATTCCTTCTCCAGGGAAACTTCCCGACCCAGGAATCAAACAGGGGTCTCCTGCTTTGCAGGCAGATTCTCTACCAGCTGAGCTACCCAGGAAACCCCTAAAAGGATTATACATCAGGCCTAAGTGAGATTTCTTCCTGGAATGAAAAGATGGTTCAACACAAAAATTGGTGAGTGTAAACCATATTAACAGAATGGAGGAGAACATCTACATAATACATCTTGATGAATACATAAAAAGCATCTAGAAAAATTCAACAGTTTTTCATGATAAAAATAAGCGACAATCTAGGAATAGAAGTCGGGGGCTTTCCTGGTGGTTCAGTGGTAAAGAATCCACCTGCCAATGCAGGAATAGGTTCAATCCCTGGCCTGGGAAGATCACACATGCTTTAGGACAACTAAGCCTGTGAGTCGCAACTACTGAAGCCCAAGCACCTAGAGCCCATGTTCCACAACAAGAGGAACCACTGCAATGAGAAGCCTCACATCACAATGAAGAGTAGCCCCTGTTCACCGCGACTGCAGAAAGCCCTTGTTCAGCAACAAAGATCCATCTCAGCCCTAAGTAAATAAACCTTCTTTTTTAAAAAAGAAGGAAACTACCTTAACATAATAAAAGATATAAATGAAAAGCCCACACAGAAGGTCAATGTTGAAAGACTGAAAACTTCTCTAAGATCATAAACGAGGCAAGGAGAGCCGCTCTGCTTTCAACACCTCTGTTCACCATAGTATTGGAAGTTCTAGCAAGAGCAATTAAGTAAAACCGCTAAGAGTTCCACCAGAACAAACAATAGTTAGACAAACTATTAGAACTAATAAATGTATTCGGCAAAGTAGCAGAATACAAAGTCAACACGTTAAAAATCTGTTTTATTTCTATACACTAACAATAAGCAATCTGAAAAGGAAATAAAGCACAATTCCAATTACAATATTATCAAAAAGAATAAAATACTTAGGAATTAACCAAGGAGATGAAAGACTTGTGCAATAAAAACTACAAAACACTGCTGAAGGTAGTTAAAGAAGACATAAATAAGAACCCATCCCATGTCCATGGATCTGAAGACTTAATATTGTTAAGATGTCAATAAAACCCAAAACAATTAGGGATATTTAGGATTGCATCCCAAAGTTTAAAAACTCTAATTCAAATTTATATGTTTTTAAATTCAATAGCATCCTCTCAATTTTTTTTTTACCACACCTTTCATTATTGCTGCTAGAAATTACATCTTCATGCATTGTGTGCCCAAAAACAGGCTAATAATTATTTTTTTATTCATTAGCTTTTTAAATCATATAAAGATAAAAAGTGGAGTTACAAACCAAAAGTCCAGCAATACTATGTGTTTTTATAGTTGCCTATATGTTTACCTTTGCCAGAGATCTTTATTTCTTCATATGACTTTGAGATACTATCTAATGTCCTTTATTTCAGCCTGAAGGACTTGGAGGACTGATCTAGTGGTGATGAACTCTCTCAGCTTTTATCTAGGAATATGTTAATTTGCTCTCATTTTTTTGGCCTCAGAGCTTGTGGGATTTAATTCCCCAACCAAGGAGTGACCCTGAACCCCTGCACTGGAAGTGTGTAGTCTTAACCACTGGGCAACCAGGGAAGTCCCCTGCCTTCATTTTTGAAGGATAGTTTTCCTAGATATGAGACTTTTGATTGACAGTGTGGGTTGTTTTGTTGTTGTTTTTTTCCCCAACACTTTGGATATATCGACCAGCTGCCTCTGAGGTTTTTAATGAGAAATCTTATGGGCATTCCTGTATGTTATGACTTGCTTCTCTTGCTGCTTTCAAGATTCTCTTTGTCTTTGTGTTTTGAAATTTTGAATATGATACCTTGGTGAGCATCTTCTTGAGTGTTTGTGGTCATGTCTGTCATCAAAGTTGAGAAGTTTTCAGCCATTCTTCAATTACCTCTCTGCCCATTCCTCTCTCTCTTCGCCTTCTGAGACTCCAACAATGAATATTTTGGTCCCTTAGATTCTGTTTACTTTTCTTCAGTCTTTTTGTGCTGATTCTTTTTTCTCACTGCTCAAATTCACTTTTGAAATCCTCTGGTGTATTCTTCATTTCAGTTATTGTACTTCTCAGATACAGAATTTCCTTTTGGTTCCTTTTTGTGCTTTCTATCTGCTGAAATTTTCATTTTGTTTGATTATTATTTTCTTGTTTCTGTCCTTATATTCCTTTAGTTCTTTTAATATCTTGAAGACAGTTGTTTTAAAGTCTTTTCTAGCAAGTCCACCATGGGCTGCTCCTTAGACAAAGTTTCTATCAATTTATATTTTCCTTTGAATGGGCCAGACTTTCCTGTATCTTTATGTGTCTTATGATTTGTTGTTGTTGTTGAAAACTAGATGTTTGAATTTTGTGTAACTCTTGAAATTAGACTCTCTTCTCCAGTGTTTCCTTCCTTCTTTCCTTTCTTTCTTTTTAAAAAATAATTGTTGGGACTTCTCTGTTTGTCCAGTGGTTAAGACTCTGGGCTCCCAATGCAGGGGGCCTGGGTTTGGTTCCTGGTCAGGACACTAGATCCCATATGCTACAACTAAGACCCAGCACAGTCAAATAATAAATAAATATAAAAATAAAAATTAAAATAAATAAATAAAATAAAAATAAAATAATTGTTGCAGGGTATCTCTGTGCTGGGTATCAGCCTGAGGTACAATTTTAAGGTCTTCTCAGTTCCTCTCTGATACTATGTCTTTTATTGGGCATGTGCAGTGACTTTCTAAATTCCTGGATATGTGGTTGCTTTCAAATGTCCCCATCGTTAGGAATTCCCTGGTCGTTCAGTGGTAAGGACTCTGCTTTCCCTGCTGAGGGCCCAGGTTCAATTCCTGGTCAGGGAAGTAAGATTTCATAAGCCACAGGGCACGGACAAAAAACAAGAGAAAAACAAAACTCCAATATAAAATGGCCCCATCCTTAATCATCCAAAAAAGAGAAAGGGGAGTGATAGAAGGAGACTGGGGACAACAGATGGTCTCTTTTCTCTGGAAGCCACTTCGGCCAGTGGTGTGTGCTGTGATGATGACTGCCCACCTCTCTGTCTGCACGTCTGCGGTCAGAAGCAGCAGCCCATCGGCACACAGATCCCTGGCACTCAGAGAGCAGGGTCCTTGTCGCTTCCCTGCCCTGGCTCCCAGAGACCACTCCAGCCACACGGGCATGGCTTCCTGTTGTTGGGCCGAGGGGACTGGGAAATGGGTACCTGCGAGTGCGCATGCTAAGAGATAAATTGCCTGGAATTAACCAGAGTTTATCATCTAAGCCTTCCCTGGAAACCGAAAGCCTTCCAGTCCACTCCCAAGTTCCAGAATAGTCACATCAGTCCAATTCTGCCAGTGCAATCGTTGCCTAGGTGGGAAGACAGAGCCCTGGCATTTCGTGCTCCATCATCTCCCCTGATGTCACTGCTACATAAAGAACTCAAATCAACTTCAATAACCCAATTTATAAATTATAAACACAAACACATCAGTTAAAAATTGGGCAAAGGATCTGTATAGACATTTCTCCAAAGAAAATGTGCAGGTGGCTAATATACCCGTGAAAAGATGATCAACACCATTAGCCATCAAGAAAATTCAAATCAAAACCACAACAAGATACAACTTCACTCCCACCAGGATGGTGCGCTAGGTCGGAAACTGTCATCTCAAAAGAAAGGCATGTCAAACCCCTGGAGCCTGGAAATGCCACTTTATGTGGCAAAAGATGTGATTAACTGAAGGACCTTGAGAGGGAAAGTTGACCCTGTGGACAGGATAAATGCAGTGCAGACAGTAAAATGCAGTCACGTGTATTCTTGTAAGAAAGAGACTGGCAGTTTTTATTGTTGTTGTTGTTGTCGTCTGTTTGCTTGCTTGTTGTGGCCATGCCCCATGGCATGTGGGATCTTAGTTCCCCAACCACGGATCAAGTTTGCACCCCCTCCAATGGAAGTGCAGAGTCTTGACTACTGGACGGCCAGGGAAGTCCTGAGAGGGGGAGTTTTGAGAGAGAGACACACACACAGAAGGATGTGTAAGGACAGAAGCAAAGATGGGATGTCTCCTCTTTTTTTTTTTAGTAAAATTTAGTTTATTCAAGTACAGTTGATTTACACTGTTGCATTAATTCCTGCTGTGTCATATCCTCTCTTTTCTCTGGAAGAGTTTGCGTGAGATTCGTGTTACTTCTTTTCAGAAGGTGGGAGAGGGGTCCTGGCAGTCCAGTGGTTAGGACTGTGCACCCTTCACTGCCGAGTGCCCAGGTTCAATCCCTGGTTGGGGAACTAAGACCCCACAAGCCGCACAAGTGCTTCCAAAAGGAACTTTGGTAGGACCAGCTAGTAAAGTCATTTGAGCCTAAAATTTTCCTTGTGGGAAGGTTTGGAGTTGCAAGCATAACTTCTTTGCTGGTTATGAGACTATTTAGATTTTCTGTTTATTCTCATGCCGATTTGTTAAGATGTATTTTTCTAGAAATGTGTCCATAGTGTCTACATTTGTGAATGTATTGCTATAAAATTGCTCATAGTACCCTCTTGTTGGCATTTAATGTTTGAAGGAGCTCTAGTAATGCCTTTTCTTCACTCTTGACGTTGTTATCTGTGCTCCCCTCTTTTACTGTGATCAGTCTCACCAGAGCTAAGACTTGTAGCTTTGTTCATTCTTTCCATTGTTTTCTCCTCTGTGTTATTTCCTTTCCTCTACTTCTTTGGGTTTAGCTCACTATTCCTTTTAAAGCTTGACATTCTTGCTTTGATCATGGATTTTTTACTCTTTCTTCTTCTTCTCTGAAAGAATTTGTATAAAACTGAAATTATGTGTTCTTTTGACCATTTGGTGCAATTTGCCTGTAAAACACTTTGGGCTTGCTTTGATTTCTTTAATAGTTACAGAGCTATTCCTTTTCTATTCCTTCTTCAGTAGTTATTACCTATCAGTTTTCTAACAATTAATTGTTTCTGTATAAACTTTAAAATCATTGACACAGGTACTTCCCTAGTGGTCCAGCGGTTAAGAGCCCACCTGCCATAGCACTGAAACATGTATATTATCACACGTGAAACAGATCTCCAGTCCAGGTCGATGCCTGAGACAGGATGCTCAGGGCTGGTGCACTGGGACGACCCTGAGGGCTGGGATGGGGCTGGAGGGGGAGGGGGGTTCAGGATGGGGACACATGTACACCCATGGACGATTCACGTCAATGTATGGCAAAAACCACCACAATATTGTAAAGTAATTAGCCTCCAATTAAAATAAATAAATTAATTTAAATTAAAAAAAAAAAGAGCCCACTTGCCAATACAGGGGACACAGGTCCAATCCCTGGTCCAGAAATAAGTTCCCACATGCCCCGATGCAGTGAAGCCTGTGTGCCACAATGATGGAGCCTGAACCCTAGAGCCCGGGCTCCGCTACAGGAGAAGCCAGGGCAATGAGAAGCCCATACACAGCTGGAGAGAGGCCCCCGCTCCCCTGCAGCTAGAGAAAGCCCATACACAGCAACAAAGACCCAGCGCAGCCAAAACTTTTTAAAAATGAATTTTAAAAAGCATTGACACAAATTTGTTGATTCTAGTCCCTTAATGTTTTTAATCTGTGCAACACCTGTGGCCCATCCTCTTTACATTTTTCATATGTGCTTTTTATGCTTGTTTCTCTTCTTTATTCTTGGCTAACCAGGGTAGTTTTGCCTTTTTCCCTAGGTTTTTTCCAAAGAACTATTTCTCGGTTTTGTTGATCTCATATTATCTTTGTTCTCTATTTCAGTGATTGCTGCTTTTCATTATCTTTTTACTTCCTTTGGGTATACTGGATTCTTTTTCTAACTACGTAGTATCAACACATAGCTTATTAATTTTTAGCTCTGATTTTCTTACTGAAGCATATAAGGCTATAGTTTCCTCTCTAACTGGAATTAACCAGAGTTTACAACGCCTCTTGCGTTGTATGCCACAACTTTTGATGTGTAGTTTTCATCATCATTCAATTCTAGTGTTTTCTCTTGATTTCTCTGACCTACACATTTTCCCTGTGTGTGTGTGTTTGTGTCGGTTTCTGGTTTTAGGGGAGTTTTCGGAAGTTTGGGGTTTTGTTGCTGTCCCTGTTTGTTTGCCTGCTGTAGGTCTAGATTCAAGGGTTTAACAGAATCTCTTTGGGGTTTCCCTGGCTACAGAAACCAGTTCCTACTTATTAATAGTCAAGCACATCTATTATTCATCTGAGCTTGGACGCATTACACACTCCGAGTCATCCAAGCTGCTGCCCTCCTTGTGAAAGGAGGCTTTGAGTCTGATGGCCCCACAGAGAGGGCGTGTAGGTGGGACTCAGGGCTGACTCAGGAGGCCAGCCCTGGACAGCTCATGTCTGAGGTCGCACCCGCCAGAAGAGAATTTTGTTCTAACAATTTGACGGGCTCCAAGCTGCCTCACCATGCCCAGCTCCTGAGCTGTCCGTGCAGAGTCAGGGATTTATCAAGATAAAATGCTAGACTTCTGAAGGTTTCTTTCCTCCAGTCCTGCCCTTGTCATTGACCTGGAATCGTACTGACAGCAAACGTTTTCCAAATGCAGTCGTGACAACTGCTTTCCCAGCTGACATTCTCTGGGGAATATGATGAACCCTCAGAATCGTGGGACCAGCAGATCCGGAAACAGAAGTGAGCGATGGAGGGTCTGCGCAGGGCTACTCAGCCAACCAGGTGCAAGGTGCGTGGAGCTCTGTCTCCCACCGCGCTCTCTGCTTCCCACCCCGAATCAGCAATGAGGGACAGAGAGGAGGTCGGTCGCCGTTTATGACACCCTCCTGCACTGACTTCAAGACAAAGTTAAATCCATTAGCAGCAAGTAAAGAATTGCCTTCCTTACTTTCAAAACCACAAAAATAGTCAACATAAACTAACTGTCCACATATTTTAACTCTCTTGCTCATTTTGTCACTTCAGGTTGGTGACCTTGAGCAAGTTAGTTAGTTCCACTAAACCCAAGTATAGTAGACCGAATAATGACCCTCAAAATGCCAGGTCTGATCTCTGGAGCCTACCTGAGTTACCTTGTGTGCCAAAGGTCTTGCAGATGGGATTCTGTTAAGGAGTCTGAGATGGGGAGATTGGGGAAATTGATTATTCAAGTGGACCCTAATGTCCTTTCTTTTTTTTTTAACAGTAAGTATTAATTAACTCAAGAGTGTGCAGGTAAGCTGAGGGCCTCTGCTGATCTGGGTGGGTCTGGTTGGTCTCCGCTGGGTCCATCCGCTCAGGTACCTGCAGTCAGCGGCGGACAGGCTGGGAGCTGCCCAGATCAGCATGGCCTCAGCTGGAACAAGGCCGTGGGACATTGGACGCACAGAGGAGATGGCAGTGTCACTAGAGACTGAAGTGACACGGCCACAGGGCAATACCAGCAGCCACCAGAAGCTGGGAGAGGCCAGGAACAGATGCTTCCGAGAGCCCCGCCAACATCTCAATTTGGGTCTTCTGGCCTCCGGAACTGTGAGAGAATAAGCGTACGTCATCTTAATCCACCATCTGTGGTCATCAGTTACAGTGCCCACAGGAAACTGACATGTGGGGACCCCGGGGCAGCTCGGAGAAGATGTAGGTGCTCCATGCTGGTCCCCAGGGAGCCCACTGTCCTGCTCCATGGGCGTGGCCTGCTGGGGCTTGTCCAGACCCAGCTGATGCCCCTTCCTGCACCGGAGGGAGCCCAGGCCTGGCAGGCCTAAAGCAGCCCCTGGGAGGTCAGAGGTAGAAGAGCTGCCACCTCCCTAGCACCTCTGTCCCTGGCCGGTCCCTGGCTTCTGCTTCCTCCTGGTCTGCTGAGGGATTAACCACTCGAGCAAACTCAGACTCCTTCCTCTGAGTGGATGGACAAGTCACCCATTCATTTTCAATTTTCTCACTGCTCAAATTCAGGGGCCGCAGGGACCTCCCTGGCGGTCCAGTAGCTGAGACTGCACTCCCAATGCAGGGAGCCTGGTCAGGGAACTAGACTCCCCCATGTCCCAGTGAAGATCCTGCATGTCACGAAAGTGGGACCCGGAGCAGCCAAAAAATAAAAGAGCCAGGGACTTCCCCAGATGTCCAGTGATTGGGATTCTAAGCTTCCACTGCTGAGGGCATGGGTTCAATCCTGAATGCTGCTTGGTAGGCATGGCCAAAAACAAAACAAACAAAAACCCAAAAGAGCTAGCTTCTATCACTTTACCGCAATTCAGTTTTTTAGTTGTTATATGTCCTGAAATTATATTATTCATGAGTTCTTTTAGACATCTTGTAAGTGACATTGAGGACTTTAAATTTTTCTGTTCAAGGTCATTGCTTCAGCCACTGCTTCATACAAAACAGGTGCTCAACTAACATTGTGGAAGAAAGGAAGAGAGGAAAGAGAAGAGGGAAGGATAGAGGGCCCCCATGAAGGGCTCACATGCCGTTTTGTGGGGGTTAAGGGGCCCCAAGGGATAGGTAGGAAACTCAGTAGTAGAAGAAATCTTTGCTTAGACACAGCTTACACTTAAAAGTTATTTGTATATGGGAGATCTGTATTTCTTGGGGGGTGCTTACTTTTTAAATATTTATATATTCATGTTATAATTTTGTTTTCATGTTATAATCATGTTTATTCATAAATAAATATTATTTATTTATCTGGCTGCATCGAGTCCCAGTTGGGGCACGCAGGACCCTTCATTGCAGCCCACAGCGGCGTGGGCTCCCAGGTTGTGACACACAGGCTTTGTTGCCCCGGCACGTGGGATCTTCATTTCCGAACCAGGGATCGAACCTGCATCTCCTGCATTGGAAGGCAGATTCTTACCCACTGGACCACCAGGGAAGTCCTGGGGTTGCTTGCCTTAATAGGGCAACCCTAAAGGAATGGACCGGAGAAGGCAATGGCGCCCCACTCCAGTACTCTTGCCTGGAAAATCCCATGGACGGAGGAGCCTGGTATGCTGCAGTCCATGGGGTTGCTAAGAGTCGAGCACGACTGAGCAACTTCACTTTCACTTTTTACTTTCATGCATTGGAGAAGGATGTGGCAACCCACTCCAGTATTCTTGCCTGGAGAACCCCAGGGACAGAGGAGCCTGGTGGGCTGCCGTCTCTGGGGTCGCACAGAGTCGGACACGACCGAGGTGATTTAGCAGCAGCAGCAGCAGAAAGGAATGGACAGATAGGAAGCTCCAGGAGAGAGCGGGTTTTATTTAGCCACTCATCATTTATCTCCCTCATCCTTTTGTTGTCTGTCTTTGCAGCCAGCGTGGTGTCAGGGCCACCAAAGTGGAATATGATGGCATTACTTTCTGCCTAGAGCAGCTTGAGTGAGCCTCCTGCCCTTCCTGAGTTTCCTCCTGCCTTTCCTGAGTTACCTGTCTGCAAAACAGAGACAATAAATATGAGCACGAACAACTTTTGTATTGCAAGGCCCCTTGCCAAGCACATTTGCACCCATTGCCTCCTATAATGAGCTCAACAACATGTGAGCTGGGTGAAATTGGATGGGAGGAGGAGTGACCCCTGACCCCCAGCCACCTGTGGCCTGGTAAGCCTTGACCTATGTCTCCAGCCTCCAAGTCCAGTGCTCACCCAGGGGAAAACTGAGAAGTGCAGCTGCCGGGAAGGTGGGTCCCCTCTGTGGTGGGAGGTGAACTCCACACATACATGCTGGCTGTTCTCTGGGCATTATCTCCATGGATCCCCACAGCAATCATGGGTAGAATGTTCTATTGTTCCCATTTGACTGATTAAAAAAACTGTGCCTCAAAGACATGGAGTGATTTGTTCAAGGTCACCCAGAATTCAGGGCCACAGCCAGGGGTCACATCCAAGAGTTGAAACTCCAGAGTCCTTGCTTTTCTGCCACTTCTGTTGTCTCCATAGACCTTTTTCTTTTTAAATTAATTTTTATTTTTTTGGCTGTGTGTGGGTAGATTTGGCAAGTAGGGACTACTCTTGTGGTACGAAGGCTCTAGGTATGTGGGCTCAGTAGTCGTGGAGTTGTGGTGCATGGGATTAGTTGCCCCGAAGCATATGGGATCTTCCTGGACCAGGAATTGAACCCCTGTCCCCTGTATTGTCAGGCTGATTCTTAAGCCCTCTGCATAGACCTTTGGATACAGTTCTAAACAGTGGGTTTTCCCAGCTCAGAGTTGAGAGGACAGAGAGCTACACTGTCAGGATGTAGCAAGGACACCCAACAGAAGGTCATATACATGCACATCTGTACTAGATTTAGATCTATAATCTCCAACAGATAAGAGAATAGAACATTTCAATAGCCTGGGGCCAGCAAGCACAAGGAAAAATGGCCCTTTCTATCTTCATATCCCTCAAGATCACCCCAATATTGCAGTGTTTCATGGGAACTGACAGTAGGACTATGAGTCCTTGATAAAAGCTGAAATTTTCAGAATAGTGTGTTTAGGAAGGCTGCGAAGTCTATGATCTATCTCAGAAGCAGTCCACCCACAATTATCCTGGCAAGATACAGTACTGTGGAAGACAGAAAGGAGGAAAATCCCCGACAGATCTATGTCGGGTTTCTAACTGAGCCCTCCAAGGAAGTAAGCAACACGACTAGAATGCCTTCTGCTTACTCACAACAAAAGGGACCAATCGCTGCTGGACAGTTGGAGGGCAGATCACAGCTTCGGAGTCCGATCATGGCTCTTCTCTGGACTGTGACAAGGCTGGACACCTTACAGCCTCTCTCTGAGCCCGGCTGTCACCTCCCTCAGTGGGCTGGTGCAGTTAGTGGTCTTAGCATAGGTGCCTGGTGCACTGCCAATAGAGCTGGAGCTCAGTGAATGTACTATGTACCCGGACAGCAAAAATTAAGGATTCTGTTCACTGGGAGCTAGTCTGAGAAGGTCCCATGCAAGAAGTCAGATGACATGGCATCATCACAAGAGGGAAGATCCAGGTAGTCTGGAAGTCATCCTGGCAGAATGGCCAGGACGTGAGAATTCCTAAGCTGTCTGCTGGCTCTCGCAGAGGACAACAGTGTCTTCATGAGGGTGAAGAAGGGATTTAATTCACCAGAGCAGTGAACTAAAAAAATAGCAGCATGTCTGCTCTGACCCCTACTATACCCCCTTGGAGAAGGCAATGGCACCCCACTCCAGTATTCTTGCCTGGAGAATCACAGGGACGGGGGAGCCTGGTGGGCTGCCGTCTATGGGGTCGCACAGAGTCGGACGCGACTGAAGCGACTCAGCAGCAGCAGCAGCAGCAGCATACCCCCTGCCTGTGGCTGTTGAGGAGGGTGGAATCTGGAATGGACTTTGTATTTCCCTGGGTGGTGGCCTCTAAGCACCTGTGACCTAGTTGAGGACACACCTGTCCCTGCCTCCAGGCATGATGACCCCAGATGTCCCACAATCATCACAATTCTCTTTTTTTTTAAAGAAAGCTAATATTTAAAAAGATAATTTTATTTATTCACTTTTATTTACTTTTTACTTTTTTATTTAAATAAAAATATAAAATTACTTTTATCTACTTTATTATTTATTTACACATTATTTACTTATTCATTTTTGACCATTCTGGGTTGGTTGCTGCAGGGGCTTTTCTCTAGTTGCAGCTAGCTGGGGCCGCTCTAGATGCGGTACGCAGGCTTCTCATTGTGGTGGCTCTTCCTGTTGTGGAGCATAGGCTCCAGGCATGCAGGCTTCAGTAGCTGTGGCTTTCAGGCTCTGGAGCACAGCTTCAATAGTTGTGGGACACGGGCTTATTTGCTTCGCAGCATGTGGTATCTTCCCGAATAAAGGATCAAACCGGTGTCTCCTACACTGTCAGGCATTCTTTACGGCTGAACTACCATGGAAGCTCCTCCTTCTCTTCTTGACTTTATTTATTCTAGGTGCTCAGCATTCTGTTCCTTCACAGCAATGACAACAACAGACTTGCACACACAAGCTGAGGAATGGATCCTGGATCCCAGCAGTTCCCACACCCTCTCACATTAGAATTGTGCTTGTGAGTGCTGTGGTGTGATGCGCAGGCAGGAGCAGGTCTTTCCACCTCTATCCGAAATAGGTGTGCAGAGAACACAGGCCCAGGGACCAGGAGATCTGACCACTTGACACTGGTTAGGCATGCACTGAGCTGCAAGTAACAGCCATCCTAAACTCTCCTGGCTTGAACAAACAGGGGCTTATTTTTCTGGCGTAAGGAGTCTGGAGGAGAGCAGTTTCAGGACTCGTGCGTGCCGTTGCTCTTTCTTTCCGGTGCTGGGATTTCCCCACCACACGCCCACAGTAGCTGTGGACAAGGACACAAGTCTGGGGCTTCTGAAATCTGGGCCCATTCTGGCTCTACTGCTAATCAGCTGTGCAACTTCAGAAAAGTCACTTCAAGTCTCCCAGGCTGTTTCTCTTCTGTCCTACAGCAGGAAGGGTAGGACGAGATTATCTTTAAGATGACCCTCCTTCTTGACATGAAAGCAGGCCCTATCTGTGCACATACACAACTAGGTGTATTTAGTTATATCTTTTCAGTTCAAGGAGCCTGAGATACAACCTATTTTAATATGAAGACAGGAGGGGCTTCCCTGGTGATTCAGTGGTAAAGAATCTGCCTGCTAACGCAGGAGACATGGGTTCGATCTCTGCTCCAGGAAGATCCCACACGTGACAACTGAACCTGTGCTCTACAACTACACAGCCTGTGCTCTGGGGCCTGGAAGTCGCAACTACTGAGCCCGCTTACTCCAACTACCGAAGCCCAAGCACCCTAGTGCCTGTTCTCCGCAACAGTAAAAGCCACCATGATGAGCAGCCCGGGCACTGCAGCTAGAAGGCAGTCCCCACTCACCGATGCTAGAGAAAAGGCCACTCAGCGATGAAGACCCAGCACAGCCAAAAATAAATACTTAAAATTATAAAAAAAATGAAGACAGGAAATAGGCATGTGAAAAAGGAAAGAAGAAGACATTTCAAGAACAATTTTCAGATCCTACCCTCCCATCTCTTCCAGACAGATCCTTAGATGTACATAATTTAGGCTACAGACGGTCCTTTAGACAGAAAAGTGGGTTGTCTTTCTTTTTTTCTCCTCCTCCATTTTGCGTGGAACATGTACACCTTGCCTCCCATTTCCAGGTCTTTATAGTACAATCATATCATTTGACACAAGTGCCATGAAAGTTTCAAAGTGTTTCTTTAATTGTAGCCTTTATGAAAACCAGAAGCATCTTGTTAAGTACTGTCAGCTTCATTTCCTACCTCTTGGCATTCACTGACTCATTATTTAATGTGTGCCTTCGGTGAAAAAAGCGTTGAGGTGGAAACCTCACCCGCCAGCCACTTCTCTGGCCAATGTGGAATGTTCTGAATCGTCCAAACCCTTTCTCTCAGCTCCTGCCCCAGGCTGAAACCCTTTTGTGGGTCCTCTGGGTGTTTACGCAGCTGACCTAGTTAACATCCCTGTCATCAGGAGTGCCATGCTGTGTCCAAACCTGGCCTGGGCCTGGCCTACCCCTCCAGTCCCACCACTCACCTCTTGACCTTCACCTAAACCACCACGTTGCTCCTCGTCTGTACAAGCCATCTTGCTTGGCACCCCCTTTCAGCCGCCGTCACCTGGCTAACTCGACTCATGCATTTAGCTGCGGCATAACCACCACCCTTCCAGGAAGCTTTCTTGAGACCAACTTCCCAGGTTGGGGGCCAGATGTGCCTCCAGGGACTCCCACAGTCTTGTGCTCACCCACATTTCTCAGTTGAACTGTGTGAAACATGCATTTAACTAACAAAAATCCAACCATCTCTGCTTGGCCAAAGAGAGAAAAAGAAGGACATTTTCATTCAAACAGGGCAATCTTTGGCCTGAACACTTTCCTGAGAGGAAGCAATGGAAGCCCTGACTGCATCTTAGCACTCCTATGTCCTGACATTGTGAGCATCTGTCCTTTCTGGGAGTGATTCTGGTGTTTAAAGACATATATGTCTCACAGGGCAGGAAATGTCCCAGACAGAGCAAGAGGAGTCACATCCTGGGGGACCAAAGGAGAAAACATTAAAAATAGAAAAAGAAAAGGACATACCCACCACAAGTGCTTTTCTAAGTTTTAGGATATGAGTTCAAATCCCAGCCTTGCCGCTAACCAACTTGAGTATTTTGGTCACGTCATTGTAACCTGTTTAGACTTGGGGTCACTAGGTGTGTCTGCCCATCTTAGAGGGTTACCCCGAGGCTTAAACGAGCTAACAGATGTGTGGAACCCACAAGGTGGACTCTCAGTAGCAGATCACGGTTACTCCAGCTCCTTCCGCCCTGGCTTCTCAGAACCCCGCACTGAAGCATTCCATCCACCGCCGGCCAGATTCTGGGCAGGTCCACGCGTTACAATCAGAGGCTCAGGAGCTAGGAAGGGCTGCAGAGGAGGTTCTGTCTCCAACGTCTCAGTCTGCAAGCGTCCACCAAACTCCGACCCAAGGTGGGACCCGGGAACTGAGAGTCCGGTAATAACCCTGCCCCCGACGGAGATTTCGGCAGTAGTCCCAGGGGGACTCTAGGGCTCCCGGCCCCCTTGTAGCACTCTTCCATCTGCAAGCTGCGTCCGGGTCTATCTCCCTCCCGACCGCGAGTTCCTCGTGGGCGGGACGGGCCTGCTGCCCTCAGCCTAGGGCTGCTCAGCGTGCCGGGGGCAGGAAAGGTGACTGAGTTCACCGTTCCCAGGTCACCGTTAACGACGCAGGAACTCGGCTCCTCCCCGCAGGCCTGGCTGCAAAACTACTGTCACGGTTCCATCTGGTTGCAGCGCGCTCCCAGCTTTTTTTGAGGGACGCGACCTCGGCTGTTGCACACAGCAGACGCTCCATCAACACTATAAACGCCAGTCCAACAGTCTCAGCTCAGGCCGCCGCCCAGGACCATTTGCCGGCTCCTTCCCGACGGCCGCGTGCTCAGGACGCCGGGAACCCGCCGCCCTAGCCACCCGCCGGTGCCAGCCAGCCCTCCCCCGCCAAGGGCGCCGCCCCCTCGGCCCGGGAGTCGCCCCTAGCAACAGCAGTCCGGCCGGCTTTCTCGGGCCGCGCTAATTGGCTGGACTCGGGAGGCGGCGGTGTCGTCACTTCCGGCATCCGGAGGCAGCAAAGGAAGCCGAGAGGCGGCCATCTTGGGTCCGTGAGGCTCGAAGGTGCCGGGAACGGCGGTGTCGGCAGCCACCGGGCGGAGGCTGAGGCGGAAATAGAGCCGGAGGGAGAAGAGCAGCCAGGCGCAGGCGCCGCTTCCGCAGTCCCCTCCATGGTCGGCGCCCGCAGCTTGCGGGGACCTGTCTCGCACTCCACATCCTCTTCTTCAGGGGCCGCCGGCGGCGCTGTGTGGAGGCTCAGGCACTGAAATCCGCGGCGCGACGGGCGGGGGCGGAGGAGGAGGCGAGGGGGTCCGGGCCTGCCGGGCGCCCTGAGGCGCGGGGACGCCGGCGGGCC